>JBBPDA010000145.1:24422973-24453398 GCA_037974385.1 Arnoldichthys spilopterus
CCCCCCCCCCCCTCTCTTTTCTCTCTCAACCCTCCCTCCACCCGCCCACCCCCCCCTTCTTCTGTGGTCTGTTCTGTGGTATCATTAGGAAAGGGTTTCTACTGAGAAACAAGTGGATGGATGTTGGAGACTCATTAGAGTATTTTTAGATAAGGCCCGAGCAGCGAGAGTATTTGCCGGCGCCTTATTATGTTTATTTAGATTCCATAATCTTTCAGCTTCAAAAATTGATATGTGGGTATAATGCGAGAGCAGTGCTTCTCGACTGTCTGCTGGGATGAAAGCCTCCGATAAGACCTATTGTAAGATGCCTGCACTAAATTGAATATTGCGGCTTCGATTGGAAGCTCTGAACTCCTATTTTTTTGCCAGGAGTCCAGTCAGATAACACCGCAGCTAACATCTGTTGAACGTTCAGTAGATGTTTTTTTCGAGACGGCTGCTAGCAACCACTGCCGTAACAGCATACGCATTGCTCGTTTGGTCAATGAGTCAGACAAAGAAACACAAACAGGGTTCGGAATTAAGACCTGGAGGTAAGATGAGTAGGGAAAGTGTGTTTTTGCAGATGTTGAACTGAATGCAAGCAAATGTGGTGGGGATGTCCATTGTGGATGAAAAATGGGCATTATTTTGAATAAAAGTGCTTATGATCAGTGCCAGACCTTGACTGTTAGTACTAGACATTCAGATTGAGCCATTAATGTCAAAACTTTAAACGTTTACACTCTAAGGCCTTGTTCACACTACATGATTGTAAAGCTGTTTTTAAGCCACTGACAATAACCGACTTCATTTTTGATCTGTGATCAACAATTGCTATCAACACTTCAGTGACTATTTGGGCCAGTCACCAGGAAGCTACGGCCAATGAGAGCACAAGACATGAGTTGAGGGACTCGACAGAGGCAAGGGACATTCACCTCAGGTCAAAAAATGCAATATTGGAGATCATAGCTGCTGCGATAGACTCAGCAAACTGAACAGAATGTACTGACTTACCTCCAACTCTCTGTGTAGAACATACAATCCATACTGCACACGTGTGCTGATCCGTTCCTTCACCCACATCCCTTTCTTTTCCTTTCACACAGTTTTTTGGTACCTATAATCATGGGCTTGTTTATGATAGATGCCCATTTTTAAACTGTGTGACATCGTGTCCCTGCTCTGTTCACGCTACACAACTGTCTGACATGTGCTCGGGAGTCTCAAGGCTGTGTAGCGTGAACAGTACAGTGATCTGACCACTTGCGAAGTGTGAACAAGGCATGAGATAATGCTATTTTCTGCTAGGACCCATATGCAGTTTCCAATACTATATTAGCAGTAAACTAATAGTGATTCACATCAACATTCTTTGGCCAATCCAGATTAAATATGAAACTTGTAACAGGCATGTTAAAATATGTCTGAGTCCAGAAGGTCCAATTGATCTCACTCATATAGATCAAAACATAATTGGCTGATTCCTAATAACTTTGGTTGTTAATCTGATATAAAAGGCCGCCCGTCCAGCTCCTGAATACCTAACCCATGCAAGAGCTCACCTGGTATACATCTAGATACTACAGGTGGGAAAATCCCATTGGACATTTCACTATTTTACACGTTTTATGAAATAAAAGTATTACTACAGTACTTGTAGAGTTTAAATATGACAATTCTGATTTTACTGTTAAATACACTGTTTTTGTTTTACATTTCTCTTAAATCATTTCAGTTATGATCCTAATGGTTCTACCCATAAAATAACTCAAGTCTGGTCAGAATTTGCTTAATCAACCCTTTTTCACAGTAAATTAAAAGGGTCTATGAAGACTATCATAGTGAGTCTCATGCTTTTACATATTTTTGATACATTTGGGTACTCCACACCAGTTTGAGTTTGAAAATTCAGTGAAATGAAATTTAGGATAGAATGTGACTTTTAGACCTCACTGTTCCCAATCTGCTGACTAATAGTAAGATTCTGTAATTCTATAATTCTATCATTTAAAATAATGACGTAATTAAGAATAATTCTATAAACTGAAAAGTAGCACTGACAACAAACGCCCATCACCTATGGTATTTCTCATTGATACGTTCCCAACAGTTTATTCTGAATGTTTCAAGCCTTTTAATAATAAATCTGATTTGATGACTGGCAGTAATCTTGGCCTCCACCGCTCTTACCCAGCCTTCGGAGCAGCAGCTAATAAGGTTCATTAAAGAGTCTCATTAGCCTCTTCAGATGCTCAGCAGTTGGTTCACACCTTTTTTGAGTTCTAATTACAGAAAACTCTGACCAGGTGCATCATGCTGCTCTCCCTGCCTTGTACAGACTTTATGAGGTAATCAGGTTCAATGAGCCTGCAGGAATTTTTTTTCAGAAGTTGTCTGGATCAGGAGGCACAACAATGGTCCCATGTCATCTGGAGATCCTAACTTAAGTCCTCAGAGGCCAAGAATCCAAAAGAGCTCAACTGGCCTGCTCTCTCTAGGTGGGTGGGATGGCCCTCCCTCTCACCCATCGCTTAGTGTGATGCTTCATTATCTTCCAAGTGTGTTACGATGTTCAATGACTTTGTGATATCAGCAGTTCAAAAAGATGCAGTGGTGTTTCACTCCGTGGAAACATGCAGTACCCCTCACCCTCCCATTGTTGGTGATCACATGATTGGTAGGTGAGTACTAGCTAGTTGCTGAAATTTCAGATGACTATATTGGGCAGAACATGGTAACATTGGTTGTAAGATTGTCGGAGCACACTGTCAATAAATGGAAGTTGGATGGAAGGATGACGAAGCTTTTAAAGTTTAAAAAACCTTTACCTAAGATTCTTGAGAGAATCCTTAAGTACTTTAATGTTACTGTTCTTTATACAATTGAAATGTTTTTCAAACTCATGTATCATTTTCAATAATGGTTCTTTAAATAAATGTTTCTTTGCTCGAAGTGGCACCTTTTTGGTAGCAAAGAGTGAATTTCAGTACAAAGTTAAAACAAGAATTCAAACCAGACTAGGTTAATACACTCCTGGTCAAAAGTTTGGAATTCCTGTTTTCACTGGAATAAAACCAGTTTAACAGATAAACAAATGAAATCAGTCTAATAGGAACCTTTTATGCACATTTTCACATTTTGAACACTTGAAAATTAAGAGCTTAAGAGCTTTATGGTACAAAATGTTGGTAAGAGCTGATGTTGATTCTGATGCACAATATATAATGCTAAAATATATATTTTTGGTATGGCCAAAAACGTAAACATACAATTTCAAAGAAGACAACTAAGGCAAAAAAAAAAAAAATGCAAAATGCAAAACGTTTCTGAGCAAAAATAAGTACATGCTTCTGCACATTAAAGAAAAATGTTTATTTGCTGAATTTAACATGGTGGAGAGGACAAGACAAAATCATAAACTGTGGCTTGTGCAAAGGTTATTGCACATTGTGCACAAATAAAATGTTAGAAAATAATATCTTATGGGATGTGCAGTTTATTTTCACTTTTATTTTACTTATTCTTTTGAGAAAATCAACAAAACATGTCATTTGACCAGCAGTGTTCACTTTGATGTTTTGATGTTTTTCATATTTCTTACTTTCAATTATATATTTATACTTATATATAATTATATACTTTATATGTAAATAAAAGTCATTAATATGATTTAAAGTGGCTTTAATTTTGACAATGGTTGGCCATTACGGAGAGGATTTTTTTGTACCCATTATTACCATATTTTATCTTGGGTAAGTTCATGCCACAACTGTAGGTCCAACAGGTGGAGGCCTGTCTCACAAACTGACCACAGAAGAGAAAAAACAGACTTTCTGGGTTTGAGGATGGACAACAGGACAGCCATAAAACTGGCTGCCTGCACACATAGTGTCAGAAACACTACCTTAAAAAACATTGGATTGGTGTGATACATTTTAGTCTGAAAAAAGTTATATGTGAAACCGTCCATGATAAGTGGAAATACAATACTAGTCCAAAGGGAAACTGTGTTAAAAAATGTACATTAAATTATATTAAGGTTAATAACAGAAAGTGCACTGATGTGGGATTTGGATGCTGACCTTTAAAATGCAGAAATTGAAATTACAGCTTCCTACGTTAGAGAAAAAACGCTGCATATAACATTTACAGTGCTCAGCCATAATATCGACACCATTTGACTAATATTCAGTAAATCCCTCAACAGTCAAATCAGCTCTGACTGTGGTGCACTGTGTGTTCTGACCCCTTTCTTTCAGAATCAGAATTAATATTTTGTGCAACAGGAGCTCTTCTTTGGGATTGGACCAGATGGGCTAGCCATATGAATCAGTGAGCCTTGGGTGCCCATGACCCTGTCGCTGATTCACCAGTTGTCCTTCCTTGGATCACTTTTGGTAGGCACTGACTACTGCACGCCTGCACCACTCCACAAGACCTGCCGGTTGTCTAGCCATCACAAGAAGGCCCTTATCAAAGTGACTCCTTACGCTTGCCTATTTTTCCTGCCTATAGCACATCAACCTCAAGAACTGTTGACTGTTCACTTGCTGCCTAATATATCCCATCCCCCAAAATGTTCTATTGTAATGAAATAACTAGATACTCACTTTTACCCATTATCAGTGATAATGTTATGGCTGATTGGTGTATATTTATTTCAATAAAATAAAAAATGAGGTAAAATTTGAAAAAACGAAAGCATTTTAGTATAACATTCCAACATCACTTAAAAATACAATATATTAAATATTGTTTTGAAATACTGGTTAAATATAAACATCTGTACAATCGTGTTTTTCAGCAAATATCTGCTGATATTGATATGATTCCAATATCATCATGCATGACTATAAATGATATTTTTCCTCTTGTGGGAGATGGCACATGAATACATCTAAATTCAACTCACTGCTTCCCATTTATGGCATAAATTAGCACTGAATGCATGTCAATATTCAGCAAGAGTTCAGTACTGTATCCCCACCCTCTTCCTCCATTCATTTCCTTGAAAGCGCTGCACACCTGAACAGCAATCCGCATTCCCTCCATGTAAATTCTGACCGATTGTTTATTCTGCTGTAATTTTGAGGAGCAAAGTGATCAGCATTTCTGAGGCGACAGCTAAGATGCCCACAGGGCAAATCAAATGGCTGCCTTCCCAGCGTGCCTTGCTGCATGCGATAGTGGTAATTAACGTAATGGGGGCCTTGAATTGTAGTGGACGGTTGATTTGCGGCATGTGTTGATGCTCCCCCGCTGGCCCAAACAACCGCTTGCTGCCTCGTTAAAGCCTAATGTTAATGAATCTGATAGCAGGGCTGTTGTCTCGCTGCGGTGGGAGCTCTTATTATGAGGCTGCTTTATTCTCGGCTTTAGAGCCGTGGTCATGTGCGCTGCCCTTTTTTGAGGGGGGGTCAGATCTCTAAGCCTCATATACCTTCCCATAATCCTCGTATTCCTCTCTGGCAATTTCCATCCATCAGGGAGCTGCATCCAGATTACCTGGAATAATATCCTGGATAACGTGAGTTACTCGCTCTGTTGACCGTTCGATGCGGCCATGTGCTTTTGTGATCTAGGGAACGTGTGCTGTGACGTGTCTTTAAGTCATTAGCTCAACAACACCCTGTACTTTATTCCATCTCTGGTTACAAGGCCGCTTGGATGAGCTATAACAGGACACCATAGCAAGACTGGCCCTACACAGGTAGCTAGGCCATAAAACTGAATTGTCTTGTAAGCTGATATGTGGTGTTTGCCATGTTAATGTAAACGTCAAAAGCACTTGATCTCAAGAGTATTGGTTACCAGTGACAACAGGCTGTTATAGAAATGTTATCTCATATTTCAGAATGGCTTTATTGACTTAGGAATGTGGAGGATATTTTTTTAACCAAAATCCATCACTTTTCTATATATGATGGGTAAAAAAAATAACAAAAATAGTGAAAATGAGCCAATAAGATTGCATTACATTGTAAACGTTTGAACACCTCCAGAAAATGATATATTTCTAAGTTAAAATATGTGTAAACTCTTCTTCAGGAAGCAAATTTAAATATGCCAATTTTAGCCAATTTTAGTGCCAAATTTAGTTTTTTACTTACATTTTTTAGTTATTTAATTATTTAGAAGTAAACAGTAATTGTGCATTTAAAAATGCAAAAATGTTGAGTCACTTAAGTGACTCTTCGTCATTGTGAACACACCCAAGCACCACAACAAAATGTAACCTTTGCATTTAACCAATCACACGTGCAGCAGCAGGCAGCTACCAACAGCGCCCGGGGAGCAGTGTAGTGGGATGGTACCTCGGTAGTGCCCGGGCTGAGACTCAAACCTGTGACCTTCAGGTCACAAAGGCAGTGTCCTAACCACTAGACCACCACTGCCCACTGCCACTTACAATCACTTATCAGTAAAAACATGTTTCTATACAATGGAAGCATATTTTACTGTTTAAACATTATTTTATTTTTCACAACTTCATATTTTGTCTTTAACACTACTCAGTCACATTACCACCATGTCACCACCCTATAATACCTTATGAAGTGTTTTACAGCTAAAAGCTTCAAGCGCAACACTGTGTGGAAATGTTTGGCCACCCCTGGTCAAAACATATTTGCAAAAATAAATGCACACGTGTTTGCTGAATGGCACGGGCTGTACTGAACAGTCTAGCATGGCCAGTGCAAAAATTATGGCACATTATATATTGTATATCTTTTTTCCATTTTTTTTTATTTCAAACAAATAAATGGAAATAGTGCACTAAAATATGTAGAAAAAGACACCATATTTAGGGTGAGTTCACACCTATCTTGTTTGACCTGAACCTTCTGACTTTTCACTTGGGTACAAACCAAAATAGCAGGTGTCTGGAACCAACCATCCAGACCAAAGTACCAAAATTTGGTCTGGCCAAAAGAGAGGGTCCCATTCTGGATCAAAGTGAATCATGGTTCGGCTCATTTTGGGATGGTTTGGACTTTTGGGCCAAGTACAGGAAGCTGAGGTAGGCTATCGTCGCCAATTAAATAACAGAAGAAGAAAAGGAACTGTTAAAGAAGACTGTGTCCCAAACTGCATAGTATCACACTAATTAGTGCCCAAAAAAATAGTAAACGCAGCCTTTAGAAATGTGTTCAGCAATAGCAGTAGCATACGAAGTATAGAAGCGTGGGTACAGCTGAAGTATTTCGTTGTTCCTTGGGCCAAAAGTCAACTTGAAAAAATGCATAAAAATGCAGAAGCTGTTCTTACTTTCTGAAAGGATGCTATAATAATATTAGCAATTTTCCAACAAAATGTTTGTTAATTTATTTCTCTCCATTCAAAGGCCAACAGACAACATTGTGTTGTCAGACATATTCCTGTCTACAAAACAATCAGTGTCAAGTACAGGGGGAAAAAGTCCACGTAGGTCTGACAGGAAATAGGTGTGTCATGCAGAGTTGTTTCGTTTCCTCGCAAAATTGCAGTAACGACAGTAAAACTAACCAGATTTATATAATGTAGCACAGACACGGACCTTGGTTTGGTCCTTGGTCCAGACTTTCATGTGTAAAAATGCCCAGCCCTAACCCTCACCCTCAGTCAGTTCCTTGCAGTGGATGTGTAACCATCACTTAATTGCGGGTGTTCAAACTAATGCACGCGGCTGTACTGTCAGTTGAGAAAGTGACAAAACAGAGGAGACAAGCCCCTCCTTCCACTGATTCCGAATATTTCGTTATATTCATCAAATCAGGCATGTGAGCAGTGAGAGCTTCTATGTGGTGGCCTACCCAACGTGTCGTATTGCATTTGATGCTGAGAAAAAAAATAGTGTGTTCACAACCATCTAAGGTCATCTGCCATTCCGTCAATACTGTAATGTAATAAGCAATCAAAAGAGGCTCGTCTGCTCCACTTTTTTTTGTTTTTCAGAGAGAAGAAAAAAAACGAGAACATTTCATGTGGAAGCGGGGGGTGTGGGCAGCCTCTTTGAGTGAAGCTGTGCGTGCCGTCAAACGCCTAACCCAAGCAATAACTGTCGTTAATTAGTCTGATAAATTACGTCCAAAACAATGACATGTTTAAATAGCCCAATTTAGCTTGAATCCTAAATGAGATATTACATCAAAAGCCACAAATTTCTCCCTTTTCCTGCCCATTTGAAGAGGCGGGTGCCTTCCTGAAAGCATTTTTAAAGGTTACGATTTCCTTTGACGATAAAGCGGTACCTTTTAATGAAATTCTAATTAGTAATTTCATGGACTTTGTTATTAAGCGTATCTGATTAGTGCACATTTTCACAGTGCCGCTTTAATTAAGAACACTTACAGTACAGTTTCAAACAATTGCCTTTTCAGAAAAAAAAAAAACGGAGCAAATATGTTAAAATCCTATTTGGTAAACAACAATTGCAGCAGTCCGAAGTTTTAATTAAGTTTGGAATGTGTGTTTTCTACACTCACCCCTGCCTTGCCATAATTACGCAGCAGTGGTTCTAACGGTTTAACAAAGCGCCTCGTTTCCTCCGTATCCCCTCAGATCTAAAGTCATGTTTAAAAGATGGCAACATAATCTTTACTGGCTGTAGGATTCATCATCAGGATGCTAATTAGCATGATACACCAGTGTAATATTGGCATATCACAAGTTGTTAGCCAATTAGGCTCTTGATGGTGAATCTTGCAAAGATCCAGCTGCTTTTTTCCTCAACATTTCCACATGATTAAATGGTTATGATGTAAACATTCAAAGGGATTTGTTGTGAAACGCTATGTTCCATAGAAGCGTAACTAGTGAGCAACGTTTTACAGCAGTGGTGATAGGAACCAGACGTCAGACGAGATGTTCATAGACGTTAAAAGCTCCTTCACAATAGGTTTTACATTGCATGAAATGATGCTAGACGCCTGCGACGTTGTCTTTCTTTTGACAAATGTTTGACTTATAATTTATTTCAATAGAGGAGGGGAACATGCATTTGGTGGCCAAATAGCCCCCAAATAAAATTCTCTCTTTTTTCAGATTTTCCACTATTTTACTATCATTAGCATTACAAAATCTTTGAAGATGTGTAGGTTTACTGCTTGTTCTGCTCAATGAAATGGTTATATTTGCATAGTTAACATCACAACCCCTGACTTCATTACTACCATCATAAAGAAACCTGAGTTTCCCTCGTAATGCTCCATTTCACATTAAACGCTATGAATGATTTTAACCTCAGCAATAACTTTACAGTGAATTTTTACCAAAAAAAACCCCAATGGCAATCCCCTTTAATATAGCTTTAGCGTAGAATTAGCATTTACCCATACTTATACACAGCTCTGCAACATAAAATGACTCTCTTCCACCCTAGTCCTCTATAGACTTCTCCCCAACACCCAAGTCCCAAGGTATTTCCACAGTGCTGATCTGCCGAGGCCTTTGACTGACACTGCAGTGGAGGAAAGCCCATTTAAAGCACACAAAGGCCCACAGAGCACCCCACCCCTTCACCAAACCCAAGCCCTTTCCCCTCACCCCATCTCTTAAACATGGAGTCCACCTTGTCAAGTCACAAGCGGGACCCGTAATTTGGCCTAATAATTACCAGACATCACCACAATGAAACATCAGTGTCTGAACTTCTTTGGGCCCAACTGAATTTTAATACATTTGGAAAAGGTTGGCCCGAGGCAGGGAAGCCTGTGCATGGGTGGGGGTGGGGGTGGTGGGGTCGACCCACATGTGGAAGCACTTTAGGAAGTGATAAATGATTTGAAATCCATTGCGTCCCTTCGAAATGGAAATTAGGGCGAACAGGTGTTAAATGGTAACCACTGGTGCATTTTTAATCGGGGGGTGGGAGGGGGGCGGACCCCGTTGTTTGGGACCAGATGTGGCAGGGCATAGTTTGGGGTGTTAGTCTTTGGGGTTGGGAAGTGCGGAGACTTTACAGGCCATAACTTTAATACTGCCGTTCTATAAACACTCTGCCACACAGAAGGATCTTTCCCTCAATGCAGGAAGTGTTTGGCTGTGGTTTGTCCCAGTGTTGCTCACATGATATGGAGGTATATGCCATATATTCACTAGGAGACCACTAGGATTTGCACATACTCACTTAAAAAAGATATTTAAGGAACACGTTCCTGTAGGGCAGCATTCACAAGGGTACATGACACCTTTACTTTTACATTTACTGCATTTGGCAGACGTTTTGTCCAGAGCGACTTACATGGTGCTTTTTAGTCAACAAAGAAAGACTTCCTATACCAGTAAACTCAGACTCGGTTTAAGAGCTGCTAGTCAATCTAGATTATACCTGAGCTCATGCAAAACCTTGACATACAATAATTTCCTTCCAGAAATGTTAGTAAGTTTGTTAGTTCTGGAGTTGTGGTCCCAAGTGCTCTGTGAAGAGGTGGTGAGTCTTTAGTCGTCGTTTGAAGATAGTGAAGGACTCGGCAGTTCAGACAGTTAGGGGAAGTTCATTCCACCACTTGGGAGCCAAAACTGAGAAGAGCCTGTCTTCGGTTTTTGAGAAGGGGGCGGGGTCTAGTCAGGCTGAAGATGATGTTCTAAGAGGACGAGCTGTTATCCGTGGTTTGATCATTGCAGATAGGTAAACAGGAGCTGGATCATTTTTGGCTTTGTAGGCCAGCATCACTATAAGCTATTAGGGCAACTGACATATACCATCGTGGAACTGTATAAAGGCTTATTTAATATGTTATAATGGCTACATTGGTCAGTTTCTGCTCAGAAAGTGTTACGACGACTGACCTTTGTTGGAAAGAGTCTTTATAAACGCTCATACAGGTTTATGTCCGTAGTCATGAAAGGCGTATGTAGGTGTTATGAACACTGTCTTATGGAAAAAATATTACAAGTAATGAAATGTATGTGGACATTTGAAGTGAAAGTGATTGCTTGTCATTGTGAACACACTCAAGGACCACAACGAAATGTGACTTCTGCGTTTAAACCATACACACGTGGAGCAGCGGGCAGCTACCAACAGCGCCCGGGGAGCAGTGTAGTGGGACGGTACCTTACTCAAGGAAACCTCAGTGGTGCCCGGGCTGGGACTTACATCCTAACCACTAGGCCACCACTGCCCATTTTTACATGTTATGGTATGTGGCATTATTGATTAACGTAATTTTTCGCTGCTCACTAGTGCACATTGAAGTAATCAAATATAGGTTTTGTTTTGGCAGTGACAATTTATCATATTTTTATGTATCTTGCTGCTGTAGAAAGGAAGGTATGTTTTGGGTAAATGGTTTTTGAGAGACTTTGACAGAATAATTCTATTCATTTTTTGAGTGTATTACTTGCTTGTGACAAAAAAATGACCAATTTTCAAACATTTTCCCAATAAAATTGTGTTTTCTTTATATCATGACAGCACAGAACATGGAGTGTTCCAGGTGTGCAGTAGTTAGTACCTACCACAATTGATCCAAGCATGGACACCTGGTGAATGGGTGACAGGGTCGTGGGCACCGAAGGCTCACTGATGCATGTGAGGAGTGAAGGCTAGCCTGACTAGTCTGATCCACAGTGCACCACAGTCAGAGCTGTTTCAGCAGCATGAGGGACCTACTCAGTATCAGGCAGGTGGTGTTAATGTTATGGCTGATTGTCTGAAACTGGAACTCCAGCACTGAAAATTCCACACCACAGAAGCACCATTAGTGTTGCATAAATATTAGAGAGGCACAGAGTGTGTTCCCATTTGCCGAGCACTTCCCTTTAGGCCCAAATCCGCCCAAGCGCTTATCCACTCTCATTCTGATCCCTTATGACAATCTACATCTCTTTCTCTCTCGTGCCTGTTCGCACACTCATCACACTCGATTCCGCCGTACGTTTGGGAAAGGCAGCTGAATCGTCCACTTGTTTTAAGTCGAAACACTCTCGACCTGTTTGGCCACAGCTGTCTAAACAACAGAAGCAAAGGGATGATGATGGCGGCGGGAGGGGTGGGGTTGGAGCCTGATGAAGATGTGTTCCATTCCGAACTGACCCGTGCACGTCCCGGCATGACGTGAGCTAATCAGGCTACAGAGATGAACAGCTGTTGAGACTGTTTAGCGTATATTTGTGCGAATATACATTGCAACCTATGGGCTGGCAAAGCGCCAAACTCTGGGATGGCGGAATGGGTGGGTGGTGAATTTTGGGGAATGGGGCCATGGCCCGAACCAGCTTTTTTTTAAACCAGACCAAAGAACTTTTACTAGCCCATCATGGTCTACAACCCATATACAGTAGTATGCAAAAGTTTGGGCGCCCCAGTCACACGTCATGCTCATTTTAATGCACGTTACTGTTTTTTTTTGTTGTTTTTTTTTGCTGAATTTGCTTGAAATACTGGAAAAACAACAATAAACCCAAAATGTGGCTTGTGAAAAAGTTACAGCCCATTTGGTAACACTTTACTGTAGGGTATCATTAATAAGCTTACATGACATATACATAAGCCTTTTATGACAACTGACATTAACCTACATAGACATTTATAAAGGCTTATTCCAACAAGCGTCACCTGTCATTACACTTTCTGGGGTGAAACTGATAAGAATTGCTTTAATGACGAGTGACGCTGGCTGGAATAAACCTTTATAAATGTCTATGTAGGTTAATGTCAGTTGCCATAAAAGGCTTATGTACATGTCATGTGGCCTTAGAAACGTTACCCTACAGTAAAGCGTTACCACACATTTTAATCTTTGGCTTTTACTTCCTACAATGTGTTGAGCTCAAATAATAACAAAATGCAGAATTTACGATTGTTTCCTATAGAGAATGTGTACAGTTTTTTCACAAATGAGATGCTATTAAAGCGTAAATGATAGAGTAACTGGGTTCACAGAGGAGTATGCTTGACAGCTCATGCCCCACTGCAGGAAGGAGCATTTCCACAGGTCAATTCCACCAGCAGCCATCGAACTCTACAGCACTGCACAGTAATTTATCCATACACATGTTCATCCATGCTTCATGCACTGGAACTGTAGCTCCTTCATTCAGTCTGCACTGTCCCTTCACCTTATTATTCACTGTATCATTTACTTTGTTGTGCTGCTTAACCTGCACAGTCATGTTCTCTTGCACATTACTGTATGCACCGATAACTGACTTATGATAAGTGACCAGTAACTTACCATATAAACAAGTTTCTGGGCAGTGGCGGCTTAGTGGTTAGGACATTGCCCTTGGAAACTGAAGGTCATAGGTTCAAGTCTCGGCCCAGGCACCACTGAGGTTCTGCCTAATGTATCCCACCACCCTGACAGGTACTATCAGTCTGATCAGTGTAAATATGTATTTTACCATAATTTTTATGTAATGTGCTTGTAAATTTGAGTCTAGTGGAAAACAAAATCTTAAATATAAAGATGATTTTCTTTCTTGATAAAAGGTCAAAGGAAAATATTCGTTTGAGTTTCTTAGGTGGTTGTTAGTCTGTTTTTTTTTTTTTAGATGGTTGCTAGGGTGTTTGTAGGTGGCGACCCAGTGGTTAGTTCAGTTGTCTAACAGTGAGAAGGTTTTTGGTGTGATTACCAGGCTGGGACGGTTAGGGTCCTTTATGCTTGCAGTTTCCCCCCACAGTGTAATGATGTGCTCGTCAGGTGGGTTGGAGATACTAGCCTGTAATGGACTATAGACCTGTCCAACGTGTTTCTCTGCCTTTCATCCTATGAGTGTTGGGACAGGCTTCAGCTCCCCCCGGCCCGCATGACTCTGGGTAGAATAAACATACTCACATACTGAATAAATGCAGTAGTTTGACACAGGCTGTAGTCACGTTTACAGTATAATCTATCGTTTTTTAAACTGTTTACTGTAAACAGGTTTATATTATGTTTTTTTACCATCATAATTAACAAAATACAACATATTTTCATGTTTTATGCATTAAACAATCTGGCAACCTGCCAGTGCTTTACTGTAAAATACACAAGATATTTTACAGTGTATAAAGCTGTTTTTCAAAGTGAAGATCAAATCTCAACTTGACAACAAATGATGGTTACAGTGTATCATATTAGGCGGTTTCTGACCAGAGGAACTTTTTCATAGCTCTTAGTACCAATGGAGGATGTTTCCCTTTTTTGTGTGTTGGCACTGCAGTAACTGAGCATGGTTGGGCAATGGAGGCCTAGTGGTTATGACCTTGAACTTGTGAAGGTCACAGGTTCAAATCCCGGCCCGGGCACCACTGAGGTTCCCTTGAGCAAGGTATCGTCCCGCTACACTGCTCCCCGCGGACTCTTAATAGCTGCCCACTACTCCACGTGTGCACATGTGATGGGTTGAATGCAGAGGTCACATTTCATTGTGGTGTTTGAGTGTGTTCATAATGACAAATAATCACTTTAATTTAAGTTCTGAGGAACTATTTTAGCTCCTACTTTCCTAGAGGAACTAGAGGAACTGTGAGTGATGTAAGAGAAGCTGATTGTCCAGACAGGTGAACCAAGCCTGAAAACATATTTTTCAAACTTTGAAGCGTTCGCTCTTTAAGCAACAGCTCTCAGTGCTTAAAAAACTGAGGAAAAACGCAGATGAATGAACAACGGGTAAAGGCTTTTCTATCAGTTTAACCCGTTGCAGCATGAGGTTGTTTTTTTTGCATGTGTGCTAGCACACTGTGCTAACATTCTAGAACTAGCCTGTGAGACCGCAGCTGCCCGAAGCTGCTGTTTCAGAACAGCAGATTCACAATATTAGTTTTGGTCAGTGATAATATAGACAGGGAGCATCTAACCCTCTAAAAAGTTTAGGACACAAGTGCCATTTGATTTCCGTTTTGTATCACAAATGTATCAAAAATCCTCCTAAAATCACTGAAGAAATGGATAAAGTGTTGGCACCCTGCTGAACCCCAGGGCCTCCCATTGTGAAAGTGGTTTGCTTGGTACAGTTTTGCTTTGACGCATGTTGAGTGACAATTTGTCAAGCATCACATGAAAAACAGCAGGTATGCATTTCTCAGTTGAATGTGTTCTACTCGGACTCGGGACGGTACCTTGCTCAAGGGAACCTCAGTGGTGCCCAGGCCAGGACTGTGACCTTCAGGTCCCAAAGGCAGCGTCCTAAGCACTAGGCCACCACTGTCCTATATACCCTATATACACAGAACATTAACAAGGACTTCACCTTTTACGTTCTATTACTTAGGAACAATGCCGGAGTGGGTAATCAGGAGAGTCGGGCCCAGTTTGCTGCTGTGATCTCATATATATATAAGCCTGTACATACAAACAGAGGAATGCAGGGGCTGCAGCGTTCACAGCAGCCCCTCCTCAGCCCCAGTTTGCTGATTGTAATTGGTCAGTTAATGAGTCTCAAAGAGTGGGTCGAGATTAGCCTGTTCAAATGGGCAAGGTTCTACAGACTGCATTACTTTTTGTATTTTGCTTTCCAAGGCAGAAACGTCCATGAATCATGTGAAGGTGGACAGCAGGATGCAGTGAAATGGCCCAATTATCGGATGTGTGCCAGCAGGTGGACAGTGACAAATGCTGACAGGAAGTTAGCTAGTTAGCATTAGTTTGTAGCCTATGAACTGTCAGGATTATATGTAATTTAAAATCTAATTACAGTTCTGATTTTGTCACCAGCAGCTTGACCATAACAATATGGACGGCCCAGCAGGTATAGGAGTAAAAACTCATGCCTATGTTTTGTACATGATAAAAATTCATATTTCTGTGAAATATACAACATAAGCATTTTGGTCTTGTTTTATTAATCTAATAACTATGAAATAACATTTTAACAATACAAGTAACAACACTGTATCTACAGGTGATGCATCTACCATTACAAATGAATTACATTAATACAGCTTATGTAATTAGGCTTAGATTTAGCTCCTCCCATGCTATGTTGCATATTGGGCAGCAAGTGTTGCGATATCATCCCATGCAGTGTTCAGTACCTTCAGATCGTGCACAGAGGTTCTTTACCATGTAGTTCGGGAATGTCCTCATGGACATTTGGCCCCATGAAGTGTGCATCTCATTGGAGTTTTATAGGGATGGGTTGCCAGCCCTCCTCCTTTCGCATCCGAGCCTGGGACCAGTAATGGATGGAGGTCTTATGTAATTACACATATGTATTCATTTTACATGTAACTGCATATGTACACGTCTGTAATTATGTTAGTTAAAACTGAAACTGTGCTGCGCTACTGTAATCCAGCTGTACAAAGAAATGATCAGTAGTTGCATTATTGTTGCATGCAGTATTAATGTGTAACTACACATTTATTCGGCACAGTGGCTATTTTAACTTGGGCTTCCATACTGAAGAGTCAAAAATGAAAAAGAAAAAAATGCCCATATTTGAGATAAAGATTTTAGCTAATTGAGTATAGTGGTTAACCAAGTTGACTTGAATTTTTAGAAAAAAATAGAAAATGAAGAATTTTTAGCATTTAGTATGTGTGTTTGTATAGTCCTCGAGACACGTCACAGCCCTGCTAGAAAATTATGCTTTATAACAGTGTTATAAGCTGAATATGAGGAAGCACTCATAAGGCTACATAAGTGTTTCATGACATTTGGCATAAACCTACATTAACATTTATAAAGGTGTATACACAAGCGTCACTTATCATAAAGGCCAGATTCTCCCCAGAAAGTGTGACGACAATGGACATTTGTTGAAATAAGCCTTTGTAGAGGTTTGTCATAAAAGGCTTATGTAGCATTACGAACACAACCCTACAGTAAAGTGTTAACATTTATTTTAGGTTCCCTAATATAAAATCAGTGTAGCTTAATTACTAAAACATCATATGTCACATTGTGTTTACTGACATTTGCTTTCATATTCATAGTACTATGTTATTCAGTGTTTATGCATGTTACAAAGTCCCTTTGCATGTAACCCTTTTTATTAATATAATTGTATTAATATTACTGGGTATTTATAAATGTAGTTACTGTGTACTTACATATTTAATATTTAAAGTATGCACTATGTTTTACTGCCTGTTATAAACAATTATTGCACTAAAATAATTACATGTATTTACCATGTAATTACCTATGTAATTACCATACTGTACAATAAAGTGCCGCGCATGTCATTTTCAAAGAAAGCTGGTGGTGGTAGTAGTGGAGCACTGAGGCAAACAAAAAAAAAACTTGCACTGTAGAGTCCAATTGCAACATCCGTACAGGAGACAAGCCACGTCTCATTTTCCCTTGTATTTGTGACCATCTGATGGCTCCAGGAAGCACTGCAGCTCCATTGTTTTGGCCTCACCCTCGCCTTTATGGGACTTTAATTGGCTCTTCCATTAATAACACGGACAAACTAATTTAGCAGAACCTGTCTGCCTTTTAGAAAAGCGCAGGAACAAAGACGGGGCGGGTGGAAATCAATCTTAGTCTTTTGCGATGGAGCCGCTGACCCGTTTACTCTTTGAAGATGGTTGGGTTTTTTAAAAAAATGGAGTGAGGGAGGTTGTGGTGGTGGGGAGGGGTTGGCGCAGGGGTGGACGGAGAAAAGAAAAAGGCATCTGAGAAGTTATTTAACTACAAACATGGCCTACCTTCCCCATTCCAGCTGCATAATCAAGCATAATAAGTGGCCTGCAAAGGTCCACTTAATGTATTTTTAACACTGCAGAGCAGCTAATCCTGTCAGAAAGAATAAAATGGAGGGAGGAGAGGCATACTGTGTGTGTGCATGTGTGTGTGTGTGTGTGTGTGTGTGTGTGCTTGTGTGTGTGTGTGTAAGCTGTGTGTAAGCTATGGCAATGGATTTGAGTGTTTAACTCCATAACCACACAAGCAAATGGGCCAGCTTTCGCAGACAAAAGGGAGCGGGAGAGAGAGAGAGTGAGAGAGAGAGAGAGAGAGAGAGAGAGAGACAGAAAGGGTGGGAGAGAAAGAGAGGGAGACTCATATTTCTGTCCAAAGTGCGGATCCATTTTTCCGCTTTAGTGGCCATCAAGGAATAGAGAAAATAACAATAACAGCAGGGGCAGGCCAGCAACTCACTGACTTTACACTAGGCTGAAAAATGCTTGACATTCAACTGGCCCTATAATCACCCGCTCTCATTCCGCTCTTTTAAATGGAAGCCTCGGCGCTGTGGCCACTGTACGCTCCGTAACACATATCGCACCCGCTTCTGTAATAGCCATGTAGGGAAAAAAAGAGGAGAAAAAAAGCAAAAACAGGTGCCATGGCACTAATCTCAGGAGGTGGGGATATCTGTGAAAGCAGTCGTGCTTTAGTGCAGGGGTCATTACAAGCACATAAACCTACATTAATGTTTATTACAGCTTGTTCTGACAAGTGGAAGCCTTCATAAAGGCTCTCAACCTATGAGTGTTATGACAGCGTTGTGTAGTTCTATGTCATGAAAGCCATATGTGGCCTTATGAACATGGCTTAAGCACAACGCAATGTAGGGCACCATTCATAAGACTACATAACACATGCATTACAACCAGTAGGCAGTTTGAAGAGGGGTAAGGGGGGGATGCCATGTCCCTTCTTAGCAATAAGTACACCCCCCCACCCCCCACCCCCCGGTTCTTGTTGAACCGACTGATTGGTAAATCAAAAATGAAATGTTCCCGTTATTTCTCCGCCACCCCACATCAATGATATTGTCCTGTCTCCGCCCACCAACTCGTCAACTATTCCCATCCCAAAATATTTCAAATATGCTTCAAATGCCCCCCCACCCCAATATAGGTATTTAAAAAATTGTATCAATATACTTTGACAAGCAGCCATGCCAACAGCCCTACCAGCAGTTTTTCATCCCCCTTTAACAACTATATTTGGTCTTTACACCACGTGGCAATGCCCATGCCCCCCAACGTGTCAAGTATTAGCTTGTTTTGCTGTTTCATTAGAGTTTGGCCAGTTTAACCCAGCATCTGCCCTCGTTTTGTGGTGACCCAGTGCTGGGTTATGCAAATGAACCAAATTAGGTGGAATTTAACCCAGACTTTTATGTAAAAATTGAAAGAATATGAAAAATATTACAATTTTTAGCCAAATTTATTCATCTCCAACTACACCCATTAGCTAGGACTCTAACAATAGCATCAGCACTGGGATGGTGAAGGCCAGAATGTGCTTCCCCCAAATCACATGAAGCACCACTGCATCTTTTCGAACTGCTGCTATTGTGCCGTCATTGAACAGCTCAATTCACCTGGAGGAGAAACCAGTTCTGCTATGTCAGCTAGCGGACACTCACTGTGTCTAACATTGCACGTAGTGATGGGCGGAGGAGGCCTACCCACCCAGAGGCAACGCGGCCAGTTGTGCGCTCTTGGACTCGGCTCTTCCTTTCTCTTTTGATTATAGAGCTTGTCCGTAAAAACATAATCTGTTCCATTTAACCTTACATCAATCAGCCACAACATTAACACCACTGACAAGTGATTAACCAAATTATGTGAGCACCTACTGGGGGGATTGCCAGTAAGTAAACAGTTAGTTCTTGGAGTTGATGTGCTGGAAGCAGGAAAAATGTGTGAACGTTAGGATCTAAGCCACTTTGACAAATGCCTTATTGGGATGGCTAGATCATGAGTCAAAGCATCTCTGGTGGAGTGTTCCAGGCATGCAGTAGTTACTAAAAGTGATCTGAGGAAGGAAAACTGGTGAATTGCTGATCGGGTCATGGGGCACCCAATGCTTATTGATGCATGTGGGGAATGAAGGCTAGACTGCCTGATTCAGTGATGCTGACTCTGATAGAAAGGGGTCAGAACACACAGTGCACCATAGTCAGAGCTGTTTCAACAGCATGAGGGACCTACTCACTTAGTCAAGTGGTGTTAATGTTATGGCTGATGGTTGTAGTGCTGAATTGATTGAACTAGAGGGAAAGATGAAAATGTGCAGGCCACTGGGCTAATGCACAGCGCCCGTTCGAATGCATACGTTTGCAGTCCCGCTCGGGAATCTGTCAAAGCAGCCACCAGAACAGGCGCAAGGCAAAACAAACAGACACTGGGGAAGACAAACAGGCACTTGAGCGCATCAGACGCTTCGTCCTCCTTCCCTCAGCACTGCCAAAACACCTTTTTTTTTTTTTTTTTTTTTTGCCTGGGCGCGTTAAACAGACAGGGCCTATTAGGAGCTCAAGCATATAATCACATCTCTGTAATGAGTTATTAATTAAACGAGGGGCATCCATTGCCCCGCTAACAGCCTCATAAACAATTGACTGGAGATTTGTGATTTTTGACTCGCTGACACCATTAAACAAATCAATATTGGGTTTTCCTTTTCTCCCCCCTCCCCTCCCTTGCCAACGAGAGCCAGGCGCCCGGGCTCTTTCCCCTGGTCTTCGCCAATCAGGCGTGCGGAATACTAATAAGGGAATTAGCCGCTTCATATTCAGCATGTGGCCCATCAAACAGATCCTTATCAACGGGGAGCTGGGCAACTCATTTGCATGGAAGAAGACTCTGCTTTGTAGGTAAAGATTTCACAATATGTCATTCATTATGCCCCCACCATTTCCGTCTCTCACTTGTCCCGTAGCCCCCTCCCTTGCCACGCTCACACACACGCACACACGTTCACAATAACACACACACTTCTCTTTGCCGCCTCCCCAAATTACGGAATCTGGTTAAGCCCGCATTTGGCCCTACGCGGAGCGGGTTATCCAGCTGCGTGCAGCGGCTCTTGAAGACGTCCTTAAATGTGTTCCCTTTCATGTCCATGCAGTGTTTATCTTATTTATTTATTTATTTATTTATTTATTTTTCTCAAGCATCCCATTTTTCTAATGAAGTCCCCTGTCCTTTCTTTGAAATCCTGCGGCTGACTAGCGGGGACCCGGGCCACCTCGACTGGCGCTCGGTTCCTTTTGATTGCAGCCGTAATCTGGAATGATAAACGCTGCACTTAGCACACCTAATGATGTTTACCGCTCAAAGCGCAAGAGTAGATGCTCCAAGCCGGCTTTTAAGTTGACCGAGGCGTAGTGCTTGAAGAATGTTTTCTTTTTATGATTTGGGCCTTACAAACGGACAAACGTACAATGCATAACTAACGGCTGAAGCTGACAACTGAATTCAGTTCAGTGTATAGACACAGTAATGGAAACCACTATTCACTCAACTAGCTTGGTAATTTTCTATATTCCCAGTGCATATATGCAGATACACACATGTGTTTTGGTCCCAGTTTTATTATACCAAGTGTCACTGGTTGCTTTACATGTACACAGTTCATAAAACATGGTGCCGTATCACTGTTATAGACCATTGCAGCTTAGGTAAGTCCTTGTATGTAATACATTCCGTTCTTTGTGCATTGTGGTCCAGTTTTGGCCTGTACTATCTGGCAAACCTTCTTCACTTCCTCCAAAATCATGTGGGCCCTGCTGTTGGTCTCATAACTGAAAACCTTCCATACATTTTCAATGGGATTTAGGAGTGAGGAGATTGCCTAGGCCATGCCAGCATCTTGGTTATTTTGGCTGCATATCTGGGTGCATTGTCTTGTTGAAACGTGCATCTTCTCTCAGTTCTCAGCCTATGAGATAAAATTCTCATTTAATATTTTTTGGTACATCACTCCATTCAAGTTTCTGTGAAGTGAAAGTAACTATTTGTCATTGTGAACACACTCAAACACCACAACAAAATGTGACCTCTGCATTTAACCCATCGCATGTGGAGCAGCAGGCAGCTATCAACAGCACCCGGGGAACAGTGTAGTGGGACGGTATCTTGCTCAAGGGTACCTCAGTAGTGCCCAGGCTGGGACTTGACCCCGTAACCATCAGGTCCCAAGGTGGCTGTCCTACCACTAGGCCACCACTGCCCATAAATGTTTGTGTCAGTGCTGTGTCCCAGTACCATTTGCAGAGAAACAGCCTCATGTAATGATGCTCCCACCTTACTTCACGGTGGGTTCAGTGCTATTGGGATCATATACGCAACCTAGTGTGTAAATTTCATCATTTATTCCCTTGAAAGGCCTCTTGCTAAGTATCTATCAAAGACATATCATCCTGTCGAAATTATAAAGTTCTATCTGCATCTGTTTTGAGACATTGGGTTTTACAGTTTTTGTTTTCTATACATATGATGCAAACCTTTTTGTTTTTTTAGATAAAACAATCGGCCCAAAATTGCATACAACCTTTTGAAAAAACACCTCACATAATGTAAATAATCTGTTTATCTTCTTAACAAAAAATCAGATAGAACTTTATCATTTCAAGGGAACAATATAGTGGTGTTAACGAAGCAATCAATGAAACCTCATATCAAGAGAGTTCAATGCAACACATGTTGAGTTGCCAAATTAATCATTTTATTCCAAAATACCTTCCAGTCTTTCTCCATGCATCATTCACATGCTAGTCAGTCATTAGCTGCACTTTGTGTTCCATAAACCAGCCTTTTAGTCCAAGTTAAGGATTTAATGATCCCCTCCCCCCCCCTCAAACTAATCCCAAAATGATTACCCACACACCAGGTTTTAGTTTCACCAGGTGGACAGAGCAGAAGGAGAAGCGCTTGTTTTGCTGTAACCCTTGGTCACTCTGGTCCAGGCCCCTACCCTTCACCTGAGCAGGTTGGGGAGCGCTCATCCACGTGTGTGGTCACTAATAGGCTGATGTCGGAGACTCTGATTGCAGCAGCAGTGATGCTCATCGTCCCTCATTAATGAGGCCAGCGAGAGTCTGCTGGAGAAGACTGGTGGTCCGAGGATAGTAGTCATTTATCATTGTATTAAACTTTCGGAGCTGTTGAACTTTATGTGCGCGTGTGTGCGTCTACTTCTCGGCGTCTAATGAGGCAGAAAAGAGGCTCGTTTGTGATATTGGGTATCAATCAAAGTCAGTATATCCCTAAAGATCAAAGCCATGCCTTATTTTGGGGTTTTGCTACAAAGAAAAATGACCACCTAATTAAAAGCAGTGCTCTTAGAATAAGGCTACAATGACCATGTTGACTGCAAAATAAAAAAGTGATATGGATTTTGTTTTTTGGCAAAATTTTATTTATTTATTTAAAAAAATATGGCTTTTGTGTGATACAACAATAGCAGAAATATATATTAATATAATATGTAAAATATGTATCTATATAGTGTGAATTAAAATGCATTTTTTATTCATGTGTACTAAGCAGCAAAAGCTTGTGGCCTATATGAAGCCCCTGTAAAAAGCTCACTAAACATGTATGTATTTGTATTTATGTATATGTATTTACCCTGGTATGCATTATACATGGATAGCTTATGGGAACAGATACCACAGACATATAATATTTTTAATATTGAAACAAAACCTTGTATTTTAAGAAAAAAAAAACTTGTTACTTTATCCAATAGAAGTTATTGTACCAAGATTTTATTCTGTGTTAGCAATAAAACTGGAAGTTTTTCTCTGACAGTGACAGTATGTGTTATTAATTAGGTAACTACATTTTCTGGTTGTGCGTTATCCAGATCAGCTCCCACCCAGCCACTCTGCCTCTGGTGAAGGTATGATAAAATAACAGGACCTCCCGATTGACAACTTCCTTGAAGCACTCACTCCAGAGTTGCCCTGTGCTGTGCTGGAGCCAAATTCTAAATATAAATGTAATGTAAATGTAAAATACCGTGTCTGTGTCAAAACAAAAAACTGAATCTAGAATTTCCTTCTAATCTGAAAATGCTAGTTGTCATTTAAGACATTTAATGACAAATAGGCCAATTTAACGCTCCAGAATGAATTAGACAACACCTTATTCCATTTATTTTTACAATATTATATATAATAATATATAACATATGATAATATAATATATTTACAATAAATAATAAGATAATTAGTAATAAGGAATTATTTCATTCCTCTGTAAAATGAATTTTTTGGAGATTTTGTTCTGATTATGTGGACATACATGCATTCGAAAAACTCTCTTTAAGGAAGGCCCATATGTAGTTATCATCTGACACCTAGTTTGGCCCATTAGTGGTTCATTAAATCAGATGTGTTGGTGATGGATTTTAATAACAACATGTGATGGCTCAAGGTGAGGAACCAAATGAGGAATCAAACCAAATGTTTAAATCTTTTGTTATGTGGTGTATTTACAGCTAAAAAACACAATTAGTGCTGATCTTTATGGTAAACATGGTAAATTTTAACAGTAATGCGTTTGCTCTCCTATATGGAGAAGAACTGAAGAAGATACACAAGCTGTAATAGCGAATAACAGACGCAGAGAATAATAATTTTAGTTAGTTGCAGCTCTGTCTGCTAGCATGTAGCTGTATAGGCTAGACATGCAGAGGAAGGCCTGAAGTGGGGGTCACCATGGTCCTACTCCTCCTCAGACGGAGGCCGCCGCTTCATGATGCATAACACCGCGGGATTATGGGGGACAAAGTGGGCGCTGGACGGTTTTTGGCAAGCCATTAAAACCCTGCTCCTCTGGGTCTCATTGAGAAATGATTGCCAGTGAAGTGTTTGAAGTCTTTCAAAGACCAATGTGCGTTGAGAGAGAGCGAGGAAGAGAGAGAGAGAGAGAGAGAGAGAGAGGGAGTGAGAGAGAGAGAGAGGAGTGACAGTGAAACTCTATCTATCCTGCTTATGCAGTCAATTTTCCCTCGCTTTATCCCTCTAACAGCACCAGGATGTGTGTTCTCCCCTCATAGCTCCCGCCGAGGTTGCCAAACTCATTTCACCTTCCGGACCCCAGCTTGACTCAGCGCCAGAAAATCCAATGTGATAACACCACAATAAGCCTTCGCTCTCCTAAGGGAGTGTTATTATACAGGATAGAGAGAAGTGGACCTGTTTGGATTGAGAACAACAGGTAATGCTATGTCAAATTAGCATTCGTGCTGCCTAATATAGCTAGCTGGCTAGCTAGGAAAGTTAGCAGACATCTAGCTCACATTATTTGTGTTGTTTCTAACTTTCAGTTGTCTGGACTTCTCCAGTGAGCAAAAGATTGGAAATCTAGCCTAGTATTCATGACCAACACTTTACTTGAGGCCTGCGATATAGCACTGACATAGCCATGCCATAAGCATGCCATGCAACATGTCATATATCAATGTTATGTAGCCTAATAAAGAATTTTTTTTTTGCTCAGCATAACCAGTCATTTCAAAATGACATCGGTTATAAGTGTCCATTGGTAAGTGTACAAAAGAACAGAAACACCACATGAAACACTAATACATTACATGTGTTATGCCTTCTATATACACCAATCAACCACAACATTGACAAGTGAATAACATGGACTGCCTAGTTATTTCGTTACATTGGCACCTTTCGGGGGCATGGGATATATTTGGCAGCAAATGAACAGTCAGTTCTTGAAGTTGATGTGCAAAAACAAGAAAAAATAGGCATACATAAGGATCTGGGCCACTTCCAGTTATGCAGTAGTTAGTACCTACCAAAAGTGATCCAAGGAACGACAACTGTTGAATCTGCAACAGAGTCATAGTCAAATACACCAATCAGCCAACACATTAAACCCACCTGCCTAATATTCTGTAGGTCCCCTCATTATGAGTCCACCAATGGTGAACTGTGTGTTTTGACTTCTTTTTATTAGAGCCAGCATTCACTTTCTAAACCACAGTAGCACTTCTGTCTAGAGAGGCTAGTCTTTGCTCCCTGTGTGCATCAATGAGACCTGTTGGCGGTTCACTGTCTGGCTAAACTTGGACCACTTTTGGTAGGTAATTAGTATTTGACCTGCTGTTTTGGACACCAAGTTTAGCTGTAACAGTTTGTCTTCCAGATACTTAAGCTTGGCTTTTTTCCCTGCTTCCAATACACTGTCTTCAAGAACTGACTGTTCACTTCCTACCTAATATATCCCACTCCCCTGACAGTGCTATTGACCTGTGACTGGTTTTAATCTGGTGGCTGATTGGTGAATACCATGTAAAAACAATGAACATGTGAATTTATGTGTTAATATGTGGAAATTTTGTTTTTACTTTTCAATTGAGTTTATCATTTTTAAAAAGTAAAATTTACATAAAAGACCATTCAGGCATCAGGTTTTTTGCATGCCACTGCTTTTGTACTATGAATCACCGTATTGTGCCTGTTTCAAGCATGATACATTCTAACTCATTCAGCTATTAGGAGCTATTTCCAACTTCAAAAAAGAATTCAGATGAGAATGATACTGCGCTTAAGTTCCAGTCCGCCAGCGCACATGACATGTTCTCATTGCTTCGGCGTCATGGACAGCGGTGACAAGTGCAGTCCAAAGCTCTAAAGCACTGCTCCAAAATTCAAGGTCCAGCACTGTGGGTCACTTAGAGACAATCCGTGATGATGTCATATTGAGTTACCCTCATTTATTTTCATTATGACATCAAAGAAACCCACCGGTCACGCGGTGGACATCCTTCTCTGGCCCGGCACACGCAACCCCTAAGAAAAAGCATGATTGTTTGATGTCACGACAGGGTTACGCAAACAATAAGGAATCTACACTTTAATAAAAGGTTAGAATCACATTCTTATGTTACGACCCTGAGGAGCACAACAGCCACTGAATCGAAAAAAGGGGGGATTTTTTTCCAGCATTTCTCCAACTCATATGGTAAACTGCCAATGACCATAACTTTTATTAGAGACTTTCTGGTCAAAGTCATTACAGTTTTAAAGGTACAGAGTAATACATACAGTCAACTGGAACAGAACGTTTTCTAGGTTCTAGAAAGGGTCTAGATTTGGATGTCAAATTGATGTAGAACCCTTATTTTATGCGGTTCCTTACATTTTTATAGCTCAGCTATTCACAGTCATTTCATAGATTATGGCATTGGCAGTGGTGGTGTAGCGGTTAGGGAATTGCCCCTGTGACCTGAAGATCACCAGTTCATGAGCAAGGTCATGAGCATCCCCAAGGACTGGCTCCTGGGCACTGCCCACATCAACTGTCCACTGCTCCTACACGGACGGGTTAAATGCAGATGTTTTGTTGTGGTACACTGTGTGCTGTGATGTGGTGTGTTCACACTGACAAATCAACTCATTTACAGTCGTTGATTTCTACACACTGTAAAAAAAAATGTGTTTTCACTGTCAAAAGTACTGACATTTTAATGGTAAAAACCTGTTTTGTGGTTGTTGTTTTTTTTCAAACAAATGAAAAATCAATAATTGTTCATAACATTTTTTAGATTTTAATTATTTTCCCAATCTGTTCAATTTAGTTCATGAACTGTGTTTTCTCCAGAGTGTGTTCTTATTTTCAATTAGAAAATCAACAAATATTTAATTGTTTGCAAACTATATTTTTGTTTTGCTTTTAATGTGGAACTTTCTAAATTTCATATTTTCCAAGTGTCACTGTTTTGGTATGTAGTGTAGTTCTCTAAAGAGTGAAATTTGCAATAATTAACTATATTAAATACAGAATACATAATCAACATTTCTGGGTTTGTCTTCGCTATGATAGAATTATCTGATTTTTTTGTTTAAATTGTTCTGAATAAAGTGTATCAATAACTTTTTCTACACATTAGTAATTTAAACAATGTACATTAAAAATTCCTGCCAGAAATGAGGGATTTTTTAAAGAATTTGTGGAAGAAAAATAAGTTATTAATTGATAATGTAATTAATGTAATTATCTATTTGTAATTATGTATATTGGCTAGTTTTTCTGCCTTACCACTCGGATTTAAATTTTAATCTAACTTCAGCTCTGTTTATTCAGCACACATCAATGGTATCTAACATTTTTACTGTTTGCTAAAATGAGACTTGTTGAATCTGTAGAAATGCATTATTGGAAAAACACATTTTTGCAACACAAATGACAGAAAATGCTTTTACACTTCTGAAAACATCACTTCCTGACTTTTTAATGGTGATTCCAAACATTGTGTACCTATTGGATAAAGTGCTGAGTCAGCAAACTGCTCTGCAGTCCACACTTACCGGCACTGATAGATCGACTGGTTCTTCTTTTCATTGCCCATCATTTTATTTGTCTCAGTTCCTAAAAGACATGTGGTGGCTTCTGCTGAGCCCAGGTGGGTGGGGTTTTGTTTAACAGCTGTAAGGAGAGCTGTGTTGGGGGGGTATGTTAAGTAGTGTGTGCAGAAGGGTCTGGAGGGCGAGTGGGTGAGCAGGGGGATTCCACTGTGAAGGGACAGGTGGAGGTAAGCCGATCCAGGTGCCACCCAGGCTCGGGCTGAACTTGAGACGTGTCTTCACCATCCTACGGAGGTGAGGGTCAATGGGAGCGTCCAATCAGAAGCAGCTGTGGGCATGGTCCACCTCAGGGTTCGTCCTCCGAGCCAATGGTATGGAGCCGGGTCAGCCGGTCCCAATTAAGAGTCATAAAGCATCATCAGAATTCAAAGGGCTGGTTGCCATGGAGGCCATTAGCAAGCGGGGTGGTGGTCACACCACAAGACCAGAGTCTATATCAGTTAATCAAGGGTTGAACAGACGGACTTTGTTCTCTGTGTCTGGTCTGGGCGCTTCATCTCAGTGAACTTGACGTGGTGGCCTGAATCTGAGTTGGTATTGAAGACCTAATGGTGGGACCTTGTCCTTTTCCAGGGACAGCAGGCATGGAAAGTGCCCATCACCACCTAGTTTATATCTGTCATATCAGTGGAGTATGAAACGCATATATGTGCCATATGTCCACTAGTAAAACACTCAAATTTGTATGTGCCCTTTTAAAATTTGCTATTTTTACCATTTTATGTTAGATTTTGACACAAGAACGAAAAGAACACAGATTATTAATTCTAAACAGCCAATAAAGCATTACCTCACATTTTTATAGCTGCCCTATGAAATGAAAACAGAACCTTAAAGGAGACAAAGCAAACCTTTGTCTTGTATTGTATGTATTTTACGGAGTTAAAAATGTGTACAAGTGTAAGGATTTGAGCCACTATGACAAGGGCTAGATGACTAATAGCTAGATTTGGAGCATCTCCAGAACAGCAGGTCTTGTGGAGTGTTCCAAGTGTGCAGTAGTTAGTACCTACCAAACGGGATCCAAGGAAAAACAACTGGTGAAAGGTTTAAGTCAAGTCAAGTCAAGTTTATTTCCATATCGATTTTTACAGCTGGCATTGTCACAAAGCAGCTTTTCCCCTAATGAGCAAGCCAACGGCCACAGAGGCAAGGAAAAACTCCCTAAGCTGTAGGAAGAAACCTTGAGAGGAACCAAGGCTCAGAAAGGGGAACCCATCCTCCTCTGGTCGATACTAAATAGTAATAACTTAAACATCTCAGTTTAAAGTGGCAGCAGCAGTTCTTAGTGTACAGGTGGGCCTCAATGATGTTCAATCATTTAGGTGGTACATAGGGCTGTCCACAGTCATGGGCACCCAAGGCTCACTAATTGGTCCCACAGAAGAGCTACTGGGGTTTATACACATATATAAGAGAGGACAGTGAAACTGTGTTTACATATTACATCAGACTCTATTTTACATAAAGCAGGAAAAGTCTTGTTTCCGCGATATGAGTCCTTTAGGGATTTTAAGCGAGACGCATTGATTCATGCACTGACTAAACTAAGACGGTTGTTTGTGCATCATACAGCTGAGCGGTTGAACAGGACTTTCTGAGGGTACGCGTTATTTTACGGTCGCTTTTAACTATTAAATTAATATAATGATGTAAATCGACTCTGTTGTTTATTCATGAGCGTCTCCTTTCTAGGGCAGGCTTATTGTTTATTTTTAAAATCCGGTAATTAATGCAGCCTTAAATTTGTATTTCTGTTGTCTAAAGCCTCAGGAAAGGATTAGGAGCACTTACTATTGTAGAACGAAGCCCTCCTCCTCTCACCACACACACACCCACACACACACATACACCAAATGCACACACACACGCAAGCACATGCACAATTTGTGCACACAAGCACATGTACACTCATGTATGTATGTAAACCTTCCCACACAGACATGCACCATGTGCGGGAACACACATGCACTCGCATGCACCATCCATGCATACACACCTAAACAACACACATGTGCGTGCACACCTGCAAACACATGCCCCATGTTCGCATGCATGCAGCTCTGTGTAAATGTGGTGCCTTGTTGATGTGCAATGTGACAATTTAATAGACAGTTACAATTAATGTATTGTTTTAAATACATTTGAAGAAAAAAAAAAGGTCAAATAAAATGTGGTGTTTGCAAAAGTTTGGGCACCCTTTCAGCTGATACAATACTGTATTTTTTCAAAGCTTATTTTACTCATCAGGCCTTAATCCAAGTCAGGTGTAGACAATTCCAGAGTGTGATAAATGATACGACCCCTCTAACTGCTCAGGGTGTTGTGCTTATCCTCAGCAGCCACAGGCTCATCTAAGCAGCTGACTGAAGTGAAGTGACTCTTTGTCATTGTGAACACACTCAAGCACCACAACGAAATGCAACCTCTGCATTTAACCCATCACA
>JBBPDA010000145.1:24456562-24485786 GCA_037974385.1 Arnoldichthys spilopterus
GTACCTCAGTAGTGCCCGGGCCGGTACTCGAACCTGAGACCTTCAGGTCTCAAAGGCAGCGTCCTAACCACTAGGCCTCCACTGCCCAAGATCTGAAGCTACAGATTTATTAAATATTTAAGAATATTTACTCTTCGAAAGCAAGAGAACACTTTTAGATGATCTTTTTACGAAATCCTGCTCGAATGAATCAATGAACAGCTGTTGAATTCACAAAATCAAAGATGAATATGATGACAAATCTCTGAAAAAAACTGCTCACAGACTTGACAGGTTAGCATTCAAAACCTGCACATCACTAACAAGGACCTAGACTAATATTTAGCTGGAACAGGAATAATGATGCACTGGCCCACTGTGCACTTGTTGCCCCAGTGTCATCTACTTTAGATGGTAACCTGTTTAGAAAACTTGCTCTCATTTGAATTGAGGTATTGGCTTATGAAACAAAAAATGTAAATATTTTAATCACTATTATCACTAAACGCAGGTTTTTAGAAGGGAGATGCCTTTCAATCTAAGAACACCTTGCCGACTGGTATTGACCATAAGCTATGTGTTATTTCTTAGCTTAATTGCAGGTTAAGTGCAACTTTTATTGTTGCCAGGGGGGTGTTTAGGGGGATGGGGTGTAAAGATGTAAACATCTTGTTTATGGGGTGGGGTGTTGTACAATTATAAACATTTGGGGGTGTAGAGTAAAAATGCTGATAAAGATGTAGAGATGTAAAAATGTTGTTGGGGCTGGGTGACAAGTGATCAAATTCATGGGCACATGATACAGTCAGACAGGTTAATAAGGGGGCTGCTTTTGGAACTGTTAAAAACACCTACTAGGAATAGGGAGTTTTCTTAAGCTTTGGGGTAATGGGGCTGTTAGTCGTACAGATGATGTTGTGTGAATAGAGAAAAGAAACTAATCACAGTCAGTCAAGAAACTGAAGAAGAAAAGAGGTTGGATATTACAACAAGGTAGTGATCAAACAATGCATCAAAATCAACCTTACACAATGTCACTGAAGGGATTGAAATCACACAGAAAATGTTGTGCTCATACCATATTTTACGTAATTCCAGTATGTTAAATTTGGTAGTTAAAAATTTTATGATATGTCCTATATAGGTTATATATGGTTACGTGCAAAGGTGAGTTATGAAAGTGAGTTAAATGTATTAGCTGGCCAGTTATTCTCAACTTTCTGCAGACAATTGTATACACACACATAAACATTTGAGGGGCCATATAATGCAAACTGACACCTAACACCACTGACAAATATCTAATATTATCCACTCACTCAAAGTCTTGAGAACATGCACAAATGTAATTAATCAGCTGTAAGTGAAGTCTGGCTGAGACATAAGTGAAGGGCATTTGTTGTAGACACATTGTGAAATCAATCTTAAGGGAGTGACTAGCAAGAAAAACAAACACAGGCAAAGATACGCTGTCAGGTTTGTGCAACAGATGCACTAAAAGACTGACATAGAAGTGCAAGAAGATGTCAAAATGTGTTTTTGATTGTTTAGAATTTTTTCATCACTCATTTGACTCGGATTACACAGTTATGTCAAGCTTGAACATATACTCATTCTTAAATACACCTCAAACAAAGAGTCCCAGTGTAGAGCGTGAATCTTCTTCCACCTCAGCAGACCCTGCTGGCCCGGGGCTGCACCTGTGGTTGACATCCCGAAACGGGACCGGATAAAACCTGCCCATCAGGCCTGAGGCCCTCTACACCTGTCTAACAACACACAGCAAGGCATAAGGCCATTCAGAATGCACACACACACACGTATGCTCACATACGTTTACACACAGTTACAATGACTGAGGTCAAGTGTATGTGTTTGGGTGTGTGTTTGTTTTTGCACATTTTCAGGACAACTGAAAAACGGAAGAGAAACAGGAACAACAAAAGGTCCTGGCTTTGTAAAGAGTTTTTTTTAAAGCTTTTTTATGACAAAAGCTTCAAATTCCATGAATTATTATTATTTATTTACAATTGTTTATTGCTAAATAATTTTTTGGCATATTATTAAATACACACATGCATACATTTTACCTATATGATGTAGTTATGTGCCATATATATGTGTGTGTGTGTGTGTGTGTGTGTGTGTGTGTAATTATTTATATATACATATATGGGGCCTGTGTATGACCCTTTTGTCCTGATACTGTATAAAAACAAACCTTTGTGTGTTCGTATGTTGATGTATATGTGACTGTGTAAGCACATGCAGTACTTGTAAATGGTGGCAAAAAGCCACAGCTGATTTGACAACACTTTAAAAGGATATAAAAACAAATGTAGTTTTAGTGAAGTTCCTCTCCACAGGTTGGGACCTGTCTGTTAATGGCCGCTGACTGGGCGTTTGCTGGGTGGTTTGTAGCCAGTGGGCCTAGTAGGGCCCCTAGTTGCTACTTCCTCCCCCCAGAGTATACACAGCAACCATGGTGTAGCTCGGATATTGGGGTAACATTTGTAGCATTCCCGTCCATGTCTGCCGGCCATGTTTTTGATGTCTTTTGACATTTTTTTTTGCTAAACACACACAGTTCCTTCCACAGGAAATACCAAGGCATGTCTTCTCTCAAGTCAGTGTGTGTGTGTGTGTGTGTGTGTGTGCATTACGACAGCACTGTATGAATGTACAGTGCCGTTTAAAAGCTTGAAATCACTTCAGACAGATGAATTACACTAATACAAGGCCAGCACTCTGCAGCTTTATTTCTTCAAGTAAGTTGGAGAAAGAAATTTTGATTATGTGACTTGAAGTAACTGAAAAAGCTGTAGAACATTTTTAAAAATCCACTAAAAATGCCTGGAATTGGAAAAATGAGGATTAAATATTCAGGCAGAAAATTTATTTTGAGTATAATTAAAGTATAAAAAGTATATTCTAATGTCTTGTTTGATTTTATACTGGATAATTTGTGCTTAAACATCTAAACTTTATAGAAAAAGAACTGCATTTATTTTTCACTTTTAATGAGGAATTTTTGATCATTTTTAGTATACAACATCTACCAGTCTGCTTCACCATAATGAAGAGTAAGAAGTGATTTGAGCAGGTTTTAGGAATGTTTTTATGAAAATGATTTGGCTGACTATTAGCTTTTGGCTTTTGTTAGCCATGGTAGCCTTGTAGACACAAAACATGCCTTGGTTGATCGACTGCACTAAGTGGAAAATTGTGCAAATTTGATTCTTCACCAAACTCTTCCTTTAATAACTCTACTTAAGGTCAATTAACTCAAATGGGGTTCAGACTGGGTGTGTTAAATGAAAATTGCTAGTTTCATGGTTTGGTACCATTCATTAAAACAATTGCTCTTACATGCATATTTCTTAATGACTTGTTTTTCCAGCAGACCACTTTAGATGGTCGTGTGCATGCACATAGTCATTTGGGTCAGTAATCAAGTGAAAATCAATGATGTGCTTGGACATTTGATGTTATTCCTATAAGGCACCCATTGCAGCTGGGGCAACCTGAGGGTTTGTTCTTCTGTCTGTATTTGCAGTTGTGGTGGTGCACATATTTGAGCTATTTCGATTAAACATCCACACAAGCATTGCCACAATTATAAGGTGTATTGGGTGTGAAATATTCCCTCAATATTCAAGAATTTTCTAAATGCTTCTTCCCCCAATATATAAAACATATTGATGTTCTATGACAGACAACGATGCACTGCTGTCCAGCTAGGTACCACTCTAAAGTTTTTGGCTCCTCCTCTTTCAAATTCTTTAAAATCTCCTTTTGTTAAAAATCAACAAAATATTTTCATTTCCAAAGTCAACAGATGTTTTTTTGTCTCCACCTCCCTCCTGTCAACCCAACATTTTTCATCAACAAAATGATTCATCTTCACCTCCATTTAGTTCATCAGTTATTTGTCTCTGTACATCAGTAAAGAATTTTCATCTGCACCCATCTGTTAACAAAATATTTTCAGTTAAAAAGAAAAACCGTTAACGAAAAAAATTATTTCCAATCAACAACAAAATGTCCACCTTCCTCCTGTGCACCATTTTTTACAGTTCTAAGAGTCAACAAATGTTTTTAATCTCCACCATTCTTGTGAGCAATTTTTTCATCTCTAAACATCAACACATTTTTCTTGTCTCCACCTTCCTTCTCTCCACCATTTTTCCATCTCTGAATGTCAACAGAAGTTTTTAATCTCCACCCCTCTTGTCAACAAGTCATTTTCATCTCCAAATGTTGAGAGTGTTCTTCTCCCTCCCATCTCCTGTCCACCAATTTTTTCATCTCCATATGTCGTCAAACATTTTCCATCTCCATGGCCCCTCCCGACATATTGCATATGTCCCACCCAGCCAGTATTAACTCCATGGCTACAACCGTGTGCTCAAGAATATTTAAATCACTCTGGTCTTCAGTTGTCTGTTTGCCATGGCCTTGAGCCAGAAACGTATAACCTGCGCTTATTTTCCCTCTTCCTTTCGCAGCACCTTTGCGCTGTCATAAGCTATTTTCTGCTCCAGCGCAAATCCTAATTGATCGCCCTCAATCTCACCTTTACATTGCAACGGGGAGATGATATCATTTGATACTGATATTTCTCTCTGTCTTGCACTGCTTTAGTGCTGTTTTCCCAGCTCTGGAGTAACGGAGCGTCTAGACAAAGGCGTATGTACACAAGAGCGCGCTCAGGATAAATGTTTAGACAGTCATTATTGTAATTTAAAAAATGTTAAGGTTGACTTGCTTTGGAGCGCCGCGAGTGTGAAGCCCTCGCCTCCAGCACACACTACATTTCTCTCTCTCTCTCTCTTATTCTCTCGCTCTGTCTCTCTCTAGCTCGGATTTATTGCTGTCTGTCATACCAGCCATGTTAACAGGCAATGCTCTAATTAGATAAATAAAGATATGCTCTTGTTGTCAATCAGCCGTCCAGTCAAAGCCCTATCAGTGGCTTTGTTGAGTCTGTGGCACTTTTGCTTAAAGAACGGTGACGAGCTGGCAGCTTTTGTGTTGACTGACTCTGACTATTGTTTAGGCAATATGTTACAGAATGCGGCCAAATAGTGAGCTCGGCAGTCTCTCAAATCAGGCGCTTTCTGTAAATATTTTCAATGTAAATATGTAGTGGTTGGAACGTTATTGCCAGCTGTTTTCTGAGTCATATCACATGCACTTTACCACAAAGCCCAGTCTTGTGTCTCCACCTTGCTGGTGCACTCTTAGGAAACATTTTAGAAAAGTATTCAGTTCTGGTTACTGGTCAACAGTCAGTTTCGGACTGTAGGCTAGAGACTTGTGGGTTACCAACCATTACCAACAGTTACCTTCGCTGCTAAGCTGAGAATGGTCCACCATCCATATGGTATATCAGCAGTTGACCTGCGGTAAGAAATGCAACATAAAAATGGACTATAGTCTGTAACTGTGTACTTAAAGGGCCCATATTATGAAAAACCCTCACTTTTCCAATGATCAGTGTTTTCAGATCTTCCCTGTCCATATTTGGAAGCTAAGCTACAACAACAGCCTGTTTTGAATTCACTGTTGTTGTGATGTCACAACTCATTCACATAGAGCCACCCTATTCAGACTAATAGTTTTGCCCGGGCTTTTCGTGAGGAAGTTTTGAGATTTGATACCACGTTAAAAGGCACAGTAACAAACATAGCATGTTTAATTTGGAGGGATAAAGAAAAGTTACAACATGGTCACAAATTCTGTTTTTTTGGTTCATAAAAAAGAAAAATGGGGATATGGGCTCTTTAAATAGTAGAACAATGAAGTAGGTGTTTCTAATAAAGTGGCCAGTGAGTTTGCACTACTACAAATAAAGAGGCAGCCAAAACAGCTGGACTCCAATTGCATGTCACATTATAGTAGTGTATTATTTCAGATGGAGTGCACTGGACAAATCTGTGGGAGCAAGAATAATAGCTCATTGACCTCGGTCCAGTTTTAGCCACTTCATAATAGCTTGGCCAGATGCTATGAGAAATTGCCAGCAAGCCAACACCTGGGACAGCAGGTGACTTATTCAACCCTAAACAACCGTGAATTGTTGAGAGAGAGAGAAAGAAAGAGAGAGAGAGAGTTAGCCCCGGAGGGCTGGAAGTGCCGTAAAGCACTTAGCTCCTCATTCGTTCTGCTTCTCATGTCACTGTTTTCTTTATTTTCTCCAGTGGACGAGGGAGCGAGAGCAGGCCGAATCAGGCCGCTCAGTCCAAGAGGTCAACGAGAAATAGACTAATTAAGCCTCAGTGAGAACAGTGAGGGGCATCCCAGCCATGTGACATCAGCAGAAATATCAGCTGGTGGACCTTTCTTCAGATACACACACACACACACAATCACGCACCCAGAGGTCATAAGGAAGACTGGAGCAGCTGGAACGGCTGTAGCAGATGAAAGCTCGTTGAGGGCAGCGTCTGTCGAATGGATCGAGCTGATCAGAAAAGCACACCGCTCAGGAAGTTGTCCCCAGCCCTAACGAGAGCAGAATTATTGAGTAACAGGAAATTAAAAAATTCCTGCAATGCCGATCCACCACTCCAGGCCGTAGCACTGCGCCTGGGCCTGCCCCCTTCTTGAACCTCAGCCACCACGCAACAGCTCTTTTTTTTCCTTTTTTGGCTTTTTCAGTTGCTTTTTTTTTTTCTTGCTTTACCACTGATACGAGATCCATTACAAGTATGAAAGCTAAGGCTGCTTACTGCTCCTTTTTTGTGAAAAGGAACCATGGGAATTGTCCAATATTCATTCATTCATTCATTCTCCAACTGCTTTTTCGTTTTGGGTCATGGGGAAGCTGGAGCTGCTACCAGCTGACTATGGGGACATGGCATGGTTCACCATGGCCAACCCATCACATGGCAACACAGAGACTGACAACTATTCATACACACACACACTCACACCTATCAGAGTATCCAGTCAACCTAAACCCTTGTGGAGAGTGGGAGGAAACCCACACTAACATGGGAAGAGTTTACAAACTGCACACAGAAAGGCAGCCAAGGCTGACCAGGGACCAAGCCCTGGACCTTTTGGCTATGAGACGACAGTGCTGTGACCCTGCCATGACCCTGTGACCGATTCACCCTTTGTCCTTCCTTGGAGCACTTTTGGTAGATATTAACTACTGCACACCTGAAACATTCCACAAGACCTAACGTTTTGGAGAATCTCTGACTCGGGCGTCTAGCCATCACAACAAGGGCCTACGCAGAGTGGCTCAGATCCTTATGTTTGCCCATTTTTTCCTGCTTCCAGCATATCAACTTCAAGAGCCTACTGTTCACATGCTGCCTAATATATGCCACCCCCCTGACATGTGCCACTATAATAAAATAGCTAGATACTCAAAGTTATTCACTTGGTGTTAATGTTATGGCTGATCTGTCGTAAAGCTAAATAGGCTGAATGCTCAGATTTCCGCATTATTAGCTGGGATGAGTTTAGAGTAAGTGTGCATTGTTTTGTGTGGTTTCTATGGCCACAGTGGATAAAAACACCAACATTCAACCACAACCTTAAAGGCCAGTGTGTGGAAAGCTGCTCATGCCGTACAGCTCTGCGCACACAGGCCGTTTGGCTGTAATTGTGTAAAGTGCTCTAATGTGGGATTAATGACGGGACACAAAAGTTGAGAAAACATCTATTTGTCATAGATGTCACGCCTAGTAATAGAGAGGGACCTGAAAGCCACCAACAGGCATGTGAAACATTAGCAAAGGGAAAAGTGCAGGTATATTATTATACCATTTCAGCACCATGTGCAAATGGTTAACAGGCGAGGCTGGTAGCAGGCTGCTAATGCGAGATTTTATAGGCCTTTGCACAAGCGCCAGAGGTCATCCGTTGGTCAAAACAGTGGTACGTATTAGCAAAAACAGGGCTTGGATTTGTTAAAAAATGCCAGGTGAAGCTTGCATCGCTGAGTGTATTTATGGTTGCGCAGGTCCGGCGTAGACAGCGTGGAAAAGGCTGTGAAAACCCACCCAGGAAATTAGCCATGACACTATTACACGCTTCGTCATGACTGCCTGCCCTGATTGGTTCCTGCACCCACTCCCCACCCCCCCACCCCGCCGCCCTGTTCTGTTTCTGCTCCCCATCAGCTATAAATATGACATCACTCAAGCAGAGGAAGCAGAGCCCAGGTCCCAGGGCAGTCGTAACTACGACACGACCTGTTTCAGGCAAACAGCACTCTGTTGCATCCCACTGTCTGGTTTCAGTTTCTCCTCAAGTGATGAGGACGAAAGAAAGATATTTGGGAGATTTCACTCCTCAAAGCAGCGGTCTCAAACACGGCCACAGCTTTGGGGGTTTCCCTGCTCGAACATACTTATGAACCTGTTGAATAACTGAAAAGGGCAAATCAGGAGTTGCTCTTACATGAATTATTTTAGCCAGTGCTCTGATCATTTTTGATAACTTGAAATTTGCAACGATGCAGTTCAGTTCAATGCGATTCGGTTGATTCAATTTCATTTCTATAAACTCACACATGCAAATACAATATAATGTGAACATTTTGTTATTAAAGGTCAAATGCAGCAGTGCCGTCATAAGCAAAAGGAGCTTCTCAGTACTAAACACTGCTCACAGTGAAGAGAAGTGAAATTAATAGTGGAATGGACACACACATTGATATTTGTGTGTCACACAGATACGTTGGACTGTGCGCTATTTTGGTTGGTGCTTCAATACAGATCAGTTCATTGTTACAAACCTATAGTTCATTTAGGAAAATCACCAAAGATTGCTGTGATCCCTGCCTTGAAGATAGTTTGGTCAAGAATAAACTGGATGCAAAACTTTACCTCTTAAAGGGTCTAAAGGGTGTGTAATTGCTGTGTAGTTACACATTAACAATGCATGTAATAAAAATGTAACTACTGGTAATGTTTTCACTGTTACAGCTGATTTACAGTAGCTTATGTAATTACACATTACTTTAGATTTTACATATGTGATGAAACAAGCATCACTTGATAGTTGGAAAAAATATATTTGGTAACACTTTACTGAAGGGTTATAGAGGGTTATAAAGGTTTATTCAAACAAGCGTCCATTGTCATTGCATTTTCTGGGGTGAAACTGGTGAGAATTGCCTTAATGGTGAGTGACACTTCTTGGATTTAACCTTTATTAATGTTAATGTAGGTCAATCACAATTGTCTTAAAAGACTTATGTACATGTCCTGTAACATTATGAATGCAACCCTATAGTAGTGTTACCATATATTTTCTCTAATGTAATTACATGTGTTATAGGGTTTTTCTGAATTACACATATGTAATTACATATGAAAAATTGAAGCTAATACACCTGTGTATTTACATCAACTGTACTACTTTAATCCAACTATAACAGTGATTTACCATCAGTAGTTACATTCTTATTGCATGCATATAAATACGCAGTTATTACAGACACTGACTGACTCTCTATATAATGTAAAGATTCTTAAAGGTGAAGTTTAATAATCAGCCAATACAGTAACAACACCTGCTTAATATTGAGTAGGTCCGTCTTTCTGCAGAAACAGATGTGACTGCACTGTGTGCAGTTTGGTACTTGAGCTATGAGGCTAATGTGGCTAATAGAAGCTTACGGACACTTAGCGCTGTGCAAACTGCACGGCTAAATCATTAAAAAAAAAGCATATGTTCCAGTGAGTAAGCTAAAATTGACCCCAACCCCACTTGACCCTGGCATTTTTGTAGGAAATCCCACATATACATAATAATAGAAGCATGTTCCTCTTACACTTTTTTCCATATGAATATAAAAATAATTACAATTATTTGCTTTATATTTACAATAATAACAATTATAATAACAATACATAAATAATAATATTAAATAAGTAAAATAGCTCAAATGTATACAATTACAAAAATGTTGAATACAAATTAAATAAATGAATCAAATAAAATGATGAGTATTATAAGTGGAAATCAGTGAGAACAAAGAAAAATATGGAATTTTTCCTTCTAATTTTAGTCCATTATTTCTATGTATATGCTGAATTTACAAAGGACATCTTGGCAAACATTTTAATTGAGTAAATGTATAAAATATTTCTGATTATGAGGTTGCAGTAAAATGTTATAAATGCAACTTATTTTCTAAATATTCTGTAGATGTTATAAGAGAAAGTGTTGTAGCACTGGCAGATGTTTTTCCTGTTTCTGTTCTGCAGTGCAATGGGAAAAGCTGAATGAGCTGTGACAATGATCAAAACTATCGTCAGAAATATTAGATATGTTTACTCACGCTGCAGTTTAAGGGGTTAATGACGTCCATGTTTTGGTGGCCGGAAAGAGAAATGTTTCGCCCACAAACACACACACACACAGACACACACACACACACAAAAACTCTCACAAAGTAATTACTGGCCTTTCACTCAGCGGCTGTAGTCTGGCAGGTTACGCTCTGTGTTTACTATTTGTGTTTATTGGAGACCAGTGGCAGGTGCTGTAGGAATGAAGTGCGGTTCAAAGGCCTTGTTCTGACATGCAGAGTGATCGCGCCTCGCCCATTATCTCCCCCGCGCCATATTAGCACATAAATGAAGCTTCATTTTGTCTCCAGAGCGCTGGAACTCACTCGGAAATAAACCGTTCGGCCCTTATCGTTAATGGGCAGATTTCTGACATCCTTAAAACCTTCCTACCAGTAATATCCTGGGCCGTTAGAATATGCAAGCAATGTCTTTGAACCTGCTCTTTTATCTGAGCTTTAGGTGTGCGCAGTGAGTGAGTCTGTTTGATATATAATCCCTAATATGCAGTTAATTGACATCTTATTATACCTCAACACTTGAAATGTATTTCAAAACTGCTCTGTTTACAGAATGCAGGCAGCATTAATGGTGAAAACTTTGGCTGATGGTCATGATGGAGTGTAACACAGTGGCACTGGACACAAAGATGGGGACGGTTTGAAGCTACAGTCATTTATTGAGGAGTTTAAGTCGTAGTATTTAATGCATATAAAACAACAGATGGAAACAGTACATTAAAGGAATAGTTTGGGGGGTAAAATTATAATATTTTCCACTTACCCAAGATGTAGTCAATCAGCTGAGGCATTTTTGGAGTCCATATTTTGGTTCTTTATTTTAGAACGAGACTAAAGAGGCCAATAGTCTTTCCATAAATGCATCTTCTAAACCTGCATAAACCACACCCAGCTCTTCATTATGGTAGCGCAGACCTGTGGATGTGATAAAAAAAAAAACAATAGGGTCTGTTTTCACAAACCACCTCAAGAGCAGGAGTGCTGATCTACAGTCATTTTTTGTGGTAACGACCACCATTAGTATGGAGGAACTTGACCCAAGGTCAGTCCTTCTTATGACTGCTTTGTAGTGTTGTCAGCAATGGCTGCATTTAATGAACCTTAATGAAGATCCAATTGTGGCTAGATTAAGGTATGTATTTATGGAAAAGATCTGGGTGACTGTAGACTTCTAGCCTTTGTCAGCAACATTGGCTTCAAGGCTCCAGTTCTACAATAATAAAGCAAATTTTCAATAGTTATGAAATGACCACATAATGTAAAGTACAGTTTGTAAGAAAAGAAAATGAGGATACTGAAAATAATAATATATATATATATATATAAGATATACTTTAATCCACTCAGTCAGGCAGAGGAGGGGCCCATACAGACAACCCTAAGCTTCACCTACTTGATCGACAGTCATTGCAGCCCACCTGTACACTAGAAACTCTAACTTTGATCAGATCACCCATTACTGGGGCTTCCTGATCACCTGTCCCAGACTAGTTCAACTATCACAGATAATTTCCCTATATTTCATGCTTCACATGCATATGCTAGATTTGTCACTCCAGGCTATAGGCTTTTAACTGATGCCGTCTTTATAAACTGAGTTGTTTTTTTAATGTGTCCTCTTCCTCACCTCTGTACCCTTGGCTTGCTCATAAGGGGCTCGGACCTGGATTCTGTAACGCTGCTTTGTGACAAGTCAGTTTTATTTATATAATGTTTTATACAACTGACGTTGACATGAACAGAGTAATAAGGTTTTTATATGCCAAGAAATTCTCTCTACTGTGTAAACGCTATCTTTAAAAATGGTAAGTCATGTATTTGGGCAGTGTGGATTTATTTGCTCAGAACTAACAACTACAATAAAAACAAAATACGCATGAACACAATATCTGTGATTTTCATGTTCATGGTTCTAATTTCAAGTCTACTGCAGGTATACAGAATGTCTGCAGCTGGAGAAGAAGAACCAAACCTGTTCTTCTAACCATCTTACAATTCTCAATAACGTATCTGTTAATCCCTTACAATCCCAGGCGTCTTACACCCTAAGGCTTGTTACTCAGTAACTGTATGGACTACAGTGCCAGCTGAACTAGGTATTTCTAGGTTCTAGAAATGTGTAACAGACGTTCCACACATATGGGCTTCATGTGTATTTGTATTTATCCCATGCTGTGTTTGTTATTTATGTATTTATGTTACATGCTGTTTTTCTTGGCTGGATATTCCATGGTACTGTATGTTTTCAAGAGTGTTTTGAGAAAGAGGCTGGAGCTGCTATGTCTTCTCAACATCTAGTTGATGGTTGTTGCTTGTAGACGTCTACAGTGAGAATCCATTGTAATTTGAATGTGGACTTTTTCACAGCAGTGAGAATGGGCAGCTTTTTTCTCTTATCCATCTCTTATTCATTTTTTATGTATTTTTTATGTCACAGACTGAAGTTTACACTCTTGGATATCATGGCTGTCCGACCAAAACCTACCAATATCTCAATTTTTGTTATTTTTGTAAATTACATTACAACTGTCATTACATTACAATTACATTGGGTCAAACATCATGACGAATGGACTAAATGAACTGGTTCTGTATTAATTTAAAAAGTTTTATTAAAATTCTGGTTGGAGCAGTGGAGGAGTATTGGTTAGGGAGTTGCCCATGTGATCTGAAGCTTGCTAAAAGTTCAAATCCCAGACCAGTACAAGTGCCACTGAGGTGCCTGCGAGAAAGGTGCCATCCTTACAAGGTTCTTGGGTCTTTTCAGAAATACATAAATGCTGAGAACCACTTGAGAACATTCATTTTTGAGAACACAAAAAATTAGCAGATCCCAAAAAGTGGTGCTTCACATGTTTAGCATGCTCCTTTGCCTTTAGGGCACATTTCATTTTGGTAAGGCCAGTACTCCCTTATCTACAAAAGCATGGTTTGGTTTAGTTTTCCAAAAAGCGTGGTTAAGTTCCCACCTTCCGCATTTTTTTTGTCAAGCCCCACATCCCCACCCTAAATTTGAGCACCTGACTTTCTACCTGGACCTCTGGACTTTGTGGAACTTCTGGGAAAACCAACCTCCTCTTTGGTCAACAGCCGATGTTCTCCTTGGTCCAATTTCACTCATGTTATTGGGTGAGAACACGTATGCAGCTTTAAGGTGCACAGCTACCACATACACACTTACACTGCTGTACAAATCTGTACACGTATCTCTGTTCCTCTACTCGCCTTTTTGCTTTCTTCATAATTAGCTCTGCATTCTTCACGACGATGCTGACCATGCTCAGAGAGATGCTGGGTTTGGCAGCTGGCACACTGGAGATGTGAGCCGTTGGCACAGAGGTGTACATGAGAACTGTGCCAGTCCCTGGAGAGCAAGAGGTGTTAACTTCTAATAGCTGCCACTCTTTATGTCTCTCTCGCTCTTTCTCTTACTGTCTCTCTCTCTCTCTCTCTCTCTCTCTCTCTCACACACACACACACACACACACTTCTGTTCACTCTCTTTCAGCTCAGAAACTTAGTAAGAGAGAAAGAGATACTGAATGATACACCGAGACAGAGAGAGGGAGAGAGACAGAGAGACAAAGAGACTGAGAAAGAGAAAGAGAAATTTAGAGAGAGAAAGGTATTGAGAAATGTAGAGAAAGATAGAAAGAGAAGCCCAGAGAAACTGGGAGAGAGAAAAAGACATTGAGAAATACAGAGGAAGAGAGAGAGAGAGAGAGAGAGAGAGACAACCAGATAAAAAGAGAAAAGAGAAGGGGAGAGACCCAGAGAAAAAGACCAAGTGACAGAGAAAAGAGAGAGAAATACACAGAAATGCAGCGAGAGATATACTGAGAGATGAAGCTAGAGAGAGAGAGAGACACAGAGAAACCATGGCAGAGATACTGAGCGAAAGAGAGGGAAAGAGACCAAGAGAGAGATAGAGAGAGAGAGATACTGAGATATATAAAACAAGAGACGGGGGCAGAGAGAGAGAGAGGGTGAGAGAGAGAGAGAGGGCAAGAGAGAGAGAGAGAGAGAGCAGTTTTTAAAACATTAATGCAGCTGAATGCATGTGGGCCCGGTGGCTGGAGAGTGCTGGATTAATCAGTACATTAAGGGCAGCTCCACATTGGAAATAATTATGGGAGGCTGACAAGGTGCAGAGGTGCCAATGCCGGCTCCTTTCAGGAATGCATTTTAAAAAGCAGTTTAAAAAGCCCTCAGATGTCGGCATTATCTCGCGTGACCAAATTAGGGGCAAATGAGAAAAGTTTATCTGGCATTTTGGAGTATTGAAAGAGCTTAGGCTTTATAAATTATACAGCGTGTGTGTGTGTGTGTGTGTGTGTGTATGCGTGCGTGCGTGTGCATGTGCGCGTGCATATAAGGGGATGGGGAGAAGAGAACTGTGGGTAAATCCCTTTTGGGGAAGGAGGGGAATGGGGTGTAGTGGGGGAGGGGGAGGCCTTGGTGGATTAAGGGCTGAGTGTTTTGTTTCTCTCTCCATCCCTCAGTCTGCACACAGGCAGCCAGAGCAACTTTACAGGCAGATTAAGGCAGAACGGCTGTGTAAAACTCTTCATACTGTTTGTGCAAATGAGCGCAAGGCCGCGTTAACACGCGGGGAAAAGCCACGCGGTAAACTGATTATGGCTGACCACCCATGGAAAAGATGGGGGGAAAGAGAAAAGGCGCGATTCAATGAGCGCCTCATCTCTCGCCAATCGCAGCCAGTGTGCGGTGAGTGGGCACCTTGCCGTTATTACACACTCATTCGGAGCCACAGCATTACGACACCAGTGCTTCTCCTGCGCGAATGGATTCTGACGTGTGACGCTGATGGTAAAAGTGCAACACAACACTGCTGCATTTGTATGTGTATTTGTGTCCTGATGAGATTAACATGAATATTATAAACTAGACGTCCCGCGTTGTGGTGCGTCATGTGACCGCCGCAGAAGAGAATGAGTAAGACGGATGATGTAATGCAGTCTTTTGTGTTTCAAGCCATTTTATTTAACTTCTTTTCACATTTTGTGGCACTCGCAAGCTGTTAACAGTGAATTTGTCCTCTGAATTTAATCCATACGTGATGCCTATTAACACGCAAGGAGCAGTGGGCAGCTATGGGGGTCTTACTCAAGGGCATTTCAGCCATGCTGTTTACTCACTGCCCCCTCCTGCATTTCCCCCACCATCTCTGGGGATTGAACCAGCAACCCTCACGGCTGCCCCATTGCTGTGTTATTGCCGTGTTCTTAGCATAACATAAATATCGTTCTAAACATATATTTTAGCTAAAGCAGTTCTCGAGATATTGGCATTAGACAGTTGCAGCGCCCCCTATGGATGGCATTTTATAAAATTCTATGAATTTTCATAAAGTTTGACCCTTTATGTCACAAGATACTGGTACAGATGTGTCTTCTGATATTAGTTGTCATTTTGTTGAGTGAGCCACATGAAATTTTAGGAGCACGTAGCCAAATGTAAGAATACCAAATTTCAAAATTATAGCTTAAGCAGTTTTCGAGATATTTTGCTGGTCGCAGTGTCCCCAGTGACAATATTTCACAATCATTGGTGTGCCACCAAAGAATGTGATGCACAGGGTCAGATTTAACATCCCAAAATGTTGGCTAGTAAAGTGCTAGATTTTGCACTAGGTGGCGCTACTCCACATATGCTTTGTAATGAGAAAGGTAATGCCTAGAACAAATTTTGTCCATTTCGAAAATTTTTTAGTGTTTTGCGTCTACCCCACTTGTTGGTTGGTAGCTTGGTGGCACAGCTTAGTAGCTTGGAGGGACACGGCCACCTAAAGATACAAATCTCATATACCATATCAGCCATGTGGGCCTACAATCACACCATGTTTTACATTAATTGGTGACGTCTAAATGTATTAAATAATTAATAAAGATCAGTGGAAAATATAAAGAAAAAATGGAAGAAAAAAATCTCCTATGTCTCATAGGGTACAGGTGGTAGAGATGGTCAATAGAGATTCCCTTCATCCCAAAGACAAACACATGCATTTTTGTGTACTTCTGTGTGCGAATTTTCCTAAATACAGCATTCTAGTGTAACTGGTAACAGCATCACAACATCAGCAACCACCAGTTCCACAAAGATGCAATAAATATGCTCACACTTGCAGAACTACTGGGACAAAGGGAAACCCCTTTGTGATGTTGTACAAACTACAGCTGCTTTCGGGTGGATTTTTTTTAGGGCAGCAATGACATTAGCAATCCCGCAGTACTTCTAATTCATTTGGCGGCTAGCACACACACACACAGCCCTCTAGCACTTCCTGACCTCCCCCAAAAAATCCATTCCAAAGCAGCTGGAGTTTTTCAAATGTTCCTTTCACTTTTTGAAACGTCATCACACATTTCCTAGTCCTGCCAGAACACTTACACATGTTTTACATATGTCACATAAGTGCACACCTAAGAAAAACCATAGAGTGTGGATTTTTGGTCTAGTCCCATTATTTGGAACTGAAGGTTGGAAGCGTGCAGGGTTGATATTAGTTGCAATATAAGAAATATTTTAATTTCTGCTGTGAACTATCACTCTTAGAGTTAGACTTTCAGTTCAGACTGTAACCATGGTCAAAAAACAAAGAAAAATAACATTGTAGATGCTAATTTCTGCTAGCACTCATATAAAATTGACTGTTTGTCATTGTGAACACACCCCATCACAAAGTGCACCACAACAAAATATGACCTCTGCACTTAACACATCCACATGTGGAGCAGCAGGTAACTATCAATAGCACACATGGAGCAGTGTAGCAGGGCAGAACCTTACTCAAGAAAACCTCATGGTGCCTGGGACAGGACATAAACCTGCGACCCTCCGATTGCAAAACCACTAGGTTACCACTGCCCAAAAGCTTATGTCCCAAACATGGATCAAACCTGTGACCTTGGTGTTATTAGCATTTACAGTTACATTTACATTTACAGCATTTAGCAGACACTCTTTTCCAGAGCGACGAACATCGCTAACAGTGCTCTAACCACCTGAGCTAATCGGCTGACTTGTACATTACTTTAAGAGGGTCCTATGCAAAGACCCACCTGTTTGCATGTGTATTCATTAAAAACTATTTTATTATTTGATTGCATACAAACTCTTAGCGATGTTCATGAGGCAGTGCTGATACTGATGCAGTTTTTAATCTTGTGGGAATGGGTATATGGGCAAAACATGTTAAATTTCACACTTAATGAGCAACTCATTATAACGTTAAGTTAATTTTATGTCTTTGATATGGTGGTCCAAATCAAAGTTCCACTCTATGCAGACTTTAGGAGTAACTTTAATAGTAGATTACACTGCAAGGCTGAGTTAACGGTTGCACAACTGCTGAAACTAGCCATTGAGCAGGTATGCTTTTAAGCAGTCCAATAGAGATTGCTATCTGAGCTCGAAAATGCATAAGTCAATGACTGTTAAATTCCAACTGAAAGTGGAAATTATATTGGCTTTGCAAATAATAATTCTGACTTGAATACCAGACCCTTGTTTCTTCAGATCAATGATTCACAGGTGTAGGCAATGGTGCTTCACTTGGGCATGAGAATCCACCATCTTCTTGGTGGAGATAAGACGAGACATGCAGATGCATTGTAGGAAAGTGTCACTGTGACCATTGGTTTCAAACCATATTGGTTTCGTTGGAGAAAAACCAAAAGCGCTGGCCTTTTTACCCCTATTATCAACAAAGCCTCAAGCATTCTGTGATCCTACACTTATTATGATCTGTCAGTTTCCATCAAACTCAAGAATGCTGTCCATCCTCAGCTTGGAATCTCAGTCAAATTGGATCCAAATTGATTACTGGTCGTAATATTTACATTTTTTATGGCAATATGAAAACAATTGCTTTGGGGAGGGGGCAGTCAAAAAGACTTCAAAAGGGAGAGAGACGAGGAATGCCAAATGCTTAGGGAGTGTTTGATCTTTGAAAGCCGTCCATCAGATATGTTCACCTTGGATAGCGATCTCTATTGTGCCTGCTATGCTTTGCTTCAGGCCAGAGTCACTCAATGGCTAATTTCAGGAGTTATACAAGAGTAAACACAACTGTGCTTCCTCCGGTTAGGCCACTCTTTCTATCAAATACATCCCCTGACCTGAAAACAGAGGCAAACCTATGGGAAATGTGGTTAAAGGTGAATCTACATGGGGCAGTTTAGTTTTCATCCCAATTACTGTACCATTCTTCATATTATGCTGAGCTACAGTGTAAAGTCCTCTGTGGCCATTAAGTATTATCAACATTTTTCTTTCCCACCAGATGCAATCATGCCTTCATATCCATAGACATGGATACAAGTTTGATTAAATTACTTGCACAGTCAGTGCATTAAAAAAAATACCCCTGTGGGTGTACCTGAATTAAAATGAATGAAGAATGAAAATATTTTAATTGCCTTGAAATGAGCAGCAAGGAGCAGAGTCAGTCATGAATCACTGATTACAGTTTCATACAATTGTAGACTTATCACTGCTGAAAAATGAAATTAATTTATTGTCTATTAAATCATTTGGGTTTTGATTGATAGGGAAATATGGCTGTTCTGCTCATGCAGAACTTTGAAAATGAGTTAAATGTGTGGAATCTGGGCTAAGATTAATGAAAAGGCCATTCAGGAGAGGTGACAGTGTTCTATAAACAGTACTATAGCCCACTAGTACTTCACCTAATTCAGTTTTTAAACCATTTGGCCTGATTTGAATAGCGGCTTCCACAGCTTACTAGATACTTCTCAAAGGTTTGGTCATTCAGGCTTCCATTTTGGAAGTTTTGTTTCCAAGACAAAAATAAATAATGTAGTTAATTTTTAGTCATTTTTTAAAAATGTTTCCAGCATATGTAGCAGCTTTTTCAAAGACTGTTGTAACAGCATCTTATATAGCTTCACATGAACCTGGTATTAATCATGTAAGATTATTTTCACTGTCAGCTTGAAACCAAAATGGACATTTTTAGCATTGTCAGTTATGTCAGTTAGCCTGTGCTGGCTAGCACTGTGCTGCGTGATGAATGGAGATCCTACCACCCAGAGAGAGCAGGGCCAGTTATACTGTATTGAACTCCCAGCCACATATGCCTGTGGCTTTGCCGAAGGATCAAACTTGCGATCTCTTCACAACAGGGCTAACATTTTGGAATGGATGGTTTCACCTCTCAAAAGGCCAAATGTAATGACCCTGACCAGTCATTGAGTGCAATAGCTAGCTGAGATACCCTACCTGATACCATCTTTCACTCAATATGGAAGAAATGTGCGTTGATTTTGATATTCACATGGAATTTATCCATTTGTTCAACATGAATACTTCCACATATTTCATATTATTGATGTATTAATCTTTATGAGTAAATGTGTTCAAACGTCTGATTGATACTGTTTGTCTGGTGAGAGAAAATGTGAGTCAATGGCAGTTTGTACATCTTTCACCCCCCCCACCCCCCACCCCACCCCTCTCTCATAGCCTACAGGCCTGGACTCTTACGTCCTCAATTGGCAGGATGTTTGACACATATGTAGACACTTACATTGCGGAACTCAGATTTTCCCAAGATCCTTGTGGAGTATGAGTTTCTTTGTAAACATTTACTCCATATTACCACCACTAGCTCTCTGTAGCCTGTATGCACCATTAAGATCTTTCTCTGATGGTGACCACACTTGAGTTGCGATTGCAATCCACCTCGGACCTGATGACTATCGGCGCAATGTCACGCATGCTTCTGTCAGGTTGTTTTTGCATCAGTCAAGTACCAGCGTTATGCTTGTCTTGGGGTAAAAATCTACTTTCCAGGACCTTATCATTAGAAATAAGTGGGTAAACCGGTTTGACCCCATGAAGGTGTGAACTGAATGAAGCAGGGTGAAACTCCTTAAGATGGTGCAAGGACATCTGTCAAAAAAAGTGTCCTGACCAGCCTTCTTCTCTGACCTGGAGGGTCTGCATTTGCCCTGGAGCTGATCAGCTGCTTCACTTTTAACAGTGGCTTACAAGAAAGATAGAAAAGCACTTATAGTTACAGCGTGCCCACCCCCACACACTCTTCTTCTCTTATATGCTCTCAAAGGCATCATTGGGGAGTGAACTGTGTTCACATTTGGTGTTTCCACCTTCAGCAAAGGAGAGAAATCCACTCCCTCTAGAGGAAAAACAAAGCTACAATTTCTCCAAAAGGCAAATAAAGGTGGTATTACAAACCTGCTCTGCCACCTGTTAACATCCACGAGCTGTTCATTTGTAAGGTTAGATAATTTACAGACCAACCTACGTATAACCAGCAAAACATTTGCATATATCTTCCTCATTGCTAGTTCTATCATGCTCAGTTAGCACTTATTATGCATGTGGCCTTTAAACAAAGCTGAGATCCCTTTTCCTTTAACCTTTAAAATACTGCTTTTGACCTCATTTAATTTTTGCACCTTAGTAATCTACCAAAGAGGACGGCTACTACCATCCTGCCCTCACAGCTATATTTTCTCCCAAAGTTAGTAAAGAACAGGTTCTACCTTGAGAAAACAGTCTGATCATAACGGTGAAAAGTCTTTGGTTGGGGTTGGGCAAGAAAGCGATATCATTTTCTATATTCAGCACCTTTCCCGTGTTAGTCCGCCGTGTCTTAATGAACTGCAGTGCAATAGCTCTGATCCCTGTTATCACAAAGACCCTCTGCAGTAATTACCATTCGCCTCCTTATTATACACCCTTAGCCACGAGGTGCTGGCACTGAAGGGAAGGAAGACTTCCCTAAAGACGATCTTACTCCTCCGGTCCAGTTACATTACGCTGGCTATTAGGTAAAGAGTATGCTACAGATTGAGCGAGGATTTAAGGATATGTTGTCTGTAGATGTTGAAAGTGTTTGTCAACTTTTCGAATGCTGTTAAGCTAAGGGGTGTATGTGGATAACACTGTGATGACTCCATCTCTTTCATTTTACCTTCCTTTTCAGGATTCTATGGACACGGAATAGAGTCTTTTGAGAGGTTTTTGTTGTCTGTCCACCACAGATATATCACATTTCCATAAACCATAGTGAACAAAAACACCCAAGGCAATCATCTCCTATTCTGGGCGGAACCACAAAATTTACTCTTTGAGTGCACATGCATTAGGCTGGATATTATGTAAAGATATGTTATAAATTGAGGGAAGATGTTAACACAGTTAGCCATTCTCAGCATTGGTACAAAATTGTGTGTTGAATGTTTTAAAGGCATTTGTGTGCTGCGCATGACATACTGACCCCATCTCATCTATGATATTTTTTTACTATACTGCCAAAGTGATACCAAAGAAGAAGCACGTTTGGTTCTATAAAGAACTCCTCAGTAAATAGTTGTAAAACATCACTTCTGTAAAGAAGAAGAGGTAAAACAGTATGAAAATTTAAAAAAAAAAGGTTATAAATATGCTATACTGATACTGATACTATAGGTTTTACCTACAACTCTACATTCAGGCCAAGCACAATGTAGAAATCTTCATTTTTAAGAGAATGAGACCCCATCAGCTGCTTGTTGATTCTTATTTCCTGTACTACCTGTTCCCATTTAAAATTTCCAGAAAAAAAACTGTTACAGTGCCATGGAAAGTAAAAAAAAATGGCTACTGTAGAAGTGCCTCAGGTGAGCTCAGAGGGAACGCAGAGGAGGGAGGAATGGTGGGAAGCAGGGTGTGAGCCCAGTCGTTCACTCCTCTGGCCCCTTGCCTCAGCAGTGGCTCGCAGTGGCGGCGATGGTGAGGATTTGGCCTATTAGCTGAATGCACTTTAATGAGCCAAGAAGTCGACTCCTGCTCCACTTTAATGAGCTAAGTGCGAGGCTGTGGCCCTCGGATCGCCACAGCGCTTTGTGGACACCTAATGACACCGCTAATCCCTGCGGAGATGGCGCCGCCGAGACAATCGTCTTTCGCCCCGTGTGGCGAAATATCCAAGCAACACCTTTTCTCACCCAGGGTCGCTTCTGTGCTAGCGTTCTTGATCTGGAAAAAAAAAAAAGCAAAAGAAAAAATGTTGACAAAAGTGAGTGTGGGCAATGCCTAATGAGAGTATTTGTAAGCTGGAACCTAGATGGGAACAAGTTTGCAGAACAGTCTTGTTGCATATTGGCAAAGGACTCTGCATTTCTGAAGGCTTGATTTTCACTAATATATTATTGTACAACCCAAATGTTTTGCCATACGTTTATTGCTATCTTTGGCAGTGATTTCCCTCTGATTTGTGTAACTGATTGTATCTGAGCATATCTCATCTACTACCCTGATGACAGTGTTTCGGTGAGTGAGTTTTGGGGAGTTTCTCTGTTAAATTGGAGTTTTAGGGTAGAGATGTTGATTAATAACTCTGATTAGATGTATTATTCCAATTTTTCCGTCTCACGGACATTAATCAATGTCAGCAAGCACGGGCTGGGGCTATTTCAAACCCGTTCTGTTATTATAAGAATTATGCATAAAACTCTTGTTTGTTCTGAGCCTCATTTGCGCCAAGTGGGACCCTCCAATATTCCGAGGAGCCAAAGGTAAAGGTCCAGATCTGTAAATACGGCTTGGACAGCATGCGAAATCCGGCCTCACTTTAACATCTCGGTCCAGAGTGGACTTTGGCAGCCAGATCTCTACACTGGAGGCATTGCCATGGCCGTCTTGGCGCTGGTGCATGCTGGGATATTTCACAGAGGAAAGGCACACTGGGAGAGATTGAAGTTCTTAACACCTCATTAGAGAAGACAGGCTTTCACTCCTTACGGGCACATATCTTTATTTGCGCAAGAACTGTTGCGTGATCATACATCTGCGAAGGTGAAGGAGGAACCTGACAGTATCGTGTTGCCACACCTGATGTCTTCAGTCATTTTCTTTCTATTCATCTAACAGACATCAAATCATGCACTCAGGGGAAGGGCTCATAATGATGAGGGACGTGAGTGCTTGTCCCGGGAGTTTTAAATAAATAATCAGATGTGTATTAAATGAATAAAGGCTCTTATGGGGCAATAAGTGCTCCAAACGTTTGCTTAATTGCTTTGGACGTGGACGGGGATCCAGGGTTGGGCCACAACACAGAATAACCAAGCCACTATAGTCAAGTGCCCTCACGTAAACTCTGACATGCGCCCAGACCAACCAAAACACGATTATTCACATTGGGCAAGCGTACAAGCATGCACACGCACACACACACACACACACACACACACACAGCCTTGTACTGTACGCAGCTAAAGCCTTACACATGTCAGACAAAATATAAAATCACTGTGTTTAGCACAGAAATGGAGTGGTGTAAGTGCTGCACACTTTTGATGTTAAGTCCGACCACTCGAAGCAAGTCAAAGAAAATACATACAGTAATATGTACTTAGATAGATCATAAACATTCCCACCCACCTCCTCTCTCTCTCTCTCTCTCTCTCTTTCTCTCTCTCTCTCTCTGACGCAGTTCCAGATGTGCTGTGGTTGGCTAAGTCAGTCCTGCCAGCTAGCATGTACCCTGCCAAGGAGAAATGGTACAGATGTAAGACCTAGAAAGAGAGAGAGAGAGAGAGAGAGAGAGAGAGAGAGAGAGAGAGAGAGAGAGAGAGAGAGAGAAAGAGAGAGAGAGAGAGAGAGAGAGAGAGAGAGAGAGAGAGAGAGAAAGAGAGAGAGAGCGACTGAGACTGTGTCTCTCATGTGCTTTGTTGCCAGACTACCCAGCTCCAAAAAAAACACAAGCATAAGGAGGTGGCATGGTTCTGGATTGGGTGAGGGTTTCTCGCTGTTGTCTGAAGCAGTGATTTACCTTTTATGATATTCTAACGCCAAGTGGAGTGTAAAAAAAGACCCATATGTCATGCGTGAGAGCGTGCATGCAGTCAGGTGAGGGTTTAAAGAGTATCTCACAGGCTCTGAGGAGCCGGGAGAATGTCCAGGATGAAAGAAAGTGGCTCTGTTCAGTGTGAAGGACACAGGATTCTTGCAGATTTTTAAAGGAACAATATTTTTTTCAACATTGTCTTGTTTTTAGAGTTGTTATTGCCACAAAATAGGCTTTTTATACACTAAGGCAAATTAATATTTAAACTGAATAAATGCAAACTCACTGTTCTTAAGACTTCTGCTATGGGGTTTGCCTGCAAAAACTGGACATCTGAGGGATCAAAATCCTTTTGGTGATTGTTTTGGGAAATTGTATTTTGTGCAAGCCTTAAGTTTTTACAGGACATTAGTGGTATTACTTAACTGCATTTACAAACATGTTAATACAGTAAAACAGTGCTCTCCAACAGCTGTGCTGTTGTTTTCATCATATGATACAACTTGTTCAAGAACAGAACATCCACTGTAAAAAAAAATTGTAATTAATAAATACTCTAACATTAACTGTAAATACCCGTTCCTTAAAAAACAGTAAAAATAAATAAAAATGTAAAAAAGACTTAAACTGCCATTGAAAAGAGCTGTCGTTAGTTTCCTTTTATTTTAATGACTATTACTGTTATTATTATTGTGGTAAAATACTGTATGTCAGAAAAACTATAGTTTCCTTTCTCTCAAGCAGAGGATTACAACTGTTAAAATAAACTACAGAATTACAGTAAAAGGCCGTATTTCAAATACATTAAACAGCTGAAATTTTTACAGATTTTATCATCATGGAGAAAATAGATTTTTACTGTTAATGGACTGTTTTTTGTCAGGCAACCCTGCTGCCAGCATTTTTATGTTTTATTTACAGATTTTATTTGCATATTTATTTATATATTTTATTTACAGATGCTATCTTTTAATTTATCTGGTAATATTTTGTCTCGTAACAATTTACATTAAGTGCGTCTTCATATTGCATTCACAAGACATTAATAAAGCATTCATAAGCCAAAAAAGCAAAAAAACATTTCAGTGAAAATTATTTGGCATGACAGTTGTGTGCTTGCATAATGCATGCATATACTGGGCATAAATTTACATTAAATCTTATGGAATCATCCATAATACCAATTATATAGCTTTAATTTAACTTAATGCCAAGTATTTGAACGCATTATGAAGGTCCATATTCAGTAATGCACTGTAATGCTTTTTGAAGTTAGATTATGCTTATGAAAACAATAACAGTGCATGTTATTAATGCATATTAAGGCTGTTATATTTTTCATTAATGGTGTTATAGATACTTAAAAGGTTTATGCATGCTTTATTAATGCCTTATGAATGCACTATGAAGGTGTAGTTAATGTAAATTGCTGCCATTATTTTTATAGTCCTGATGTGAATGTAGTTTCAAGCATTTCCACTTTCCTTCTTCTCAAGCGGAGGAACACAGATGCTGACCAGAATTTATATATAATTTATATATAAAACCATTAAAATAATAAGTCCTAAGTAAAGACAGCATGGAATTTTTATTCGTACAAAACTGATGTAAACATTTCAATCAAGTAAATTCAATGCAATATTTGGATACCAGTGTGGGATACACATCACATCATTCAGGGAAGTGACAGATTTAATAAGAAAAAGATCATACCCTAAGGGGTGCTGCAGTCTGCAGAGTTATGGGGCAAAAAGTGGAGGTCCGCTAGTCTTCTTGAGTGGTGATGAATGGCGCACCCCTCACTGAGTGAGCTGTAACTTTCAGTAGTGCCCCACAGGTGTGGATGATCTTTCATCCTTTCGTCTTCCCTCCTTAACACTCCTCCCCTATCTCTCCCTCCATCTCAGGCGAGTGTGCCGCCCCGGGTTCGGCTTAACTCCTGCTCCGACAGACGAAAGAGCCCCCCCACCTTCCCTCTGGCTCCTTTCCACCTCATCACACACCTCCTACAACAGGGGAAATTAGGGCCACTTTAGCAGATCTTACAGCGCCACTAAACACCACCCTAGATCACAAACTGATTGCTGGGCTTGACTCGTCTCTCACAGATACACACACTCTTACGCACACACACATAGACATGGTGCTTATCTTTGCCTCTGGCCAAAACCTGCTCCTTCAGTCCCTTTCAATCAGGCTAGGGTGCCTAGAGAAAATGTATAACTCACTTACTGTAGCACTAGCTCGCCTTTTCCAAGAGATACCATCAGCTGGGGGAGGTTCCCCTGTCAGGAACAAGGGCTTTCGGCTTTTTTGAGGTTTTTGAAGAGGAGCTTGCAATTGGTCAGTTGATGCTGTTAATTGCTCCATCGGCCTCCTTCATCTCAGTTTAGACGAAGGTCCGGGAGTTGAATCAAATTTGTACCGGGTACCCAAAGGATTTGCTGTCCTTCCTCTTTTAACTAAGCAAAGAGGCCCCCTGTTATCTTAACAGGAAGCCAAATAGCTTCAAAAATGTGCCAAATTTTCATGTGACAAGAGCTCTAATGGGCACCAGTCTTTTCAGTGTCACTGAGCTGGGGGTGTGACAGTGGAATTGTCGCTGCAGGAGGGAGCAAAACTCAATTTTCATTTGCTCCAATCTAAAAGACGTTATTACATCATTTAATTGGCAGCCAACGGGGTCCATCAACCTTTGGGTAAAATGTCAAGGCCCCTTGGGTGGGGTGAGACCTACCATTTGTCTCTCTTGTCGACTTTCTGTTTTTTTTCATCGCCTTCCTTTTCTTAGCAGAGAAACTCTTCAGTGACCCCCGAAACCTACTCTCCCTTTTCTGAGCATGCTTGGTGGAGCGCAGCCGGGTGCAGGCCACTCAGCATGTCTATCAAAACAGGCCGGATTGTTTGGCCGGCGTTAGAGGCCGAGGCATGAGCCCTCTTAACTTGATTCTTTATTTTTAAGGGGCGCAATCGGAAAGGTTGTTATGTGTAAAACCACAGGAGGCTTCTCTGGCTCCCAACCAAAGCTTAAACGCACAATATGGAGGGAAAATACAGGTCCTGCCAAAGTGTGAAGACATGCAACATGCTGAGGTGTAATTTATTGGATGTGCATGTGTTCAGAATTTAATATAATGTGCTTTTCTCTCAATTGCTTGCTGGCCAAGCTCAATTTAGCTCAATTTGCAATTATCGTTTGTGCTAGAACTGTATTCTCAGCTTAGTAAGAACCGTCATAAGACCCGGAGGTTAAATTGCATTACAACTATTTTATTATCTTTATGCAAATGTATTGTATTTTTGCAAATCATTAATTACCTCTGATTGGATGGAGACTGCAAATTTTGTGCCAAACAGTGTTAAATTTCCAGAAGATTACAGTCTTCGGTTGGCAGATTTTGGGTATTGTCATAGCGGAGGAGTTCCCTTTTGCTTTCTGTGTCACTCCACCTGAGCTGGAATGTGGAAATAACACAGATTTATTGTTCGTGTTTGACTGAGTGTTTGTAATGGCAAGAAAAGGAATGATTTCCTTCCCTCAAGGAGACGTTTAAACATCTTTTGAAGTAGCGGAGAGACTTTTCAGCACATTAAATTGCCTTGTTACGTAAAAAGGCCAGATGCATTTCAGATAGCAGAGGTGAACTGTCTTTCAGGCAGAACTTCTTTTTCTTTTTTCTTTTTTTTAAGCGCCCTAAGCCATTTCCACCAACTATAACACAATCCCCTGGCTTCTGGTTAACAGGTTTTCAGCCTGGCCTGGGCCAGAGCAAGGAGCAAACCCTTCCAGCAGAGAAACTTGTGTTGGTTGTGAGTGTTTTGCAAACTAAAATTTACACATGGGCCATTATTTTGTCATACACCTGTTTTCAGCATCCTTCAATTGTTATTGTGCTTAAACCCCCTCAATCAACCCACTTTTATAAAGTCTTACATTCAAAATGGCACAATCCAAGCTATGTTAGTAAATGAGCGGACACTGGCGAGTCTTTTAACACAGAGTGTAAACAAATGCTCTAATTCCACATAATAGCTCACTGTAGGTGGTGCTCAGGGAGCAGCAATGGCCAGTCTCAGTGGCTTCATTATCACTCTAATTTGTATTAGTAAGGCCTATCCTCTCAGGAATAATTATGTATCTAGTGTGTGTGCTCTGTTAATGAGGTTAAACTTAAGTCCTCACTTAGAATAAGGGCCCAGTGTGGAGATGAAAAAAGTAGCTTTTGTAACACTTAGTGTGCTGTTTTTGCTTTCAGATGTTTTTTTGTCTTTAACTGATGTTTTCTAACTCCATTTACATTTTCCTAATGCGGATTATCAACACACCTGATTGTAAGACTGTAGAGTGTTTTACAAAGCAGGGTTTGCATCATTGTTACATCAGTAAAGAAACTGATGAACAGTGTTCGTGCTATAACTCAGCTCATGAAGGCAATACTGTATATGCAAAAAAGTGTTGTCACTAACTTTTCCACTTCCACAGATATTTAGAAAATTATTGATAGTTGATACAATTGATACTAAAGACAAAACCTCATACAAAATTGAATTGTCTTTTTTCCAACATAAAATTCCTGTGCAGCACACACTGCGCCATTCAAAAGTCAATTACGTAAACAAAGTGCGTATAGAAAAAGAATCACTGTATAATTATTTTTAAAAATCTTAGTGAGGTAAAGGAGCTGTTCAAAAAATTGAACAAGTTTTTCAAGAGAAGGCCAAGCCAGTCTAAAGTGAGGCTTATGTTCACATGAGAAAATGCAACCTTTACTTTTAGAAGCACAGAGTTGTAGAAAAAAAATATATTAGGTGTATTATGCCAATATTAGATATTTTACAGTAAAAGCCATTCAAGTTTTCTTGGACCTCAGAGCACCTTGCTCAAAGAATAGGGCTTAATGTACATTTATATTTATTCATCAGGACAACAGACGGGTCGGCCAAGGGGGCCTTTCTGTGTGGAGTTTGCGAGCTCTCCCCATGTTCGCGTGGGTTTCCTCCAGGTTCTCTGGTTTCCTCCCACAGTCCAAAGGCTGCAGTAGGTTGATTGGATGCTCTAAATT
>JBBPDA010000145.1:24488632-24499539 GCA_037974385.1 Arnoldichthys spilopterus
AGAGGAGGATGGGTTCCCCCTTCTGAGCCTTGGTTCCTCCCAAGGTTTCTTCCTACTGCTAGGGAGTTTTTCCTTGCTTCTTTCCTTGCTTCTGTCGCCTTTGGCTCTTTGGGGTAGTATAACATAAATTTCATTCAATTTATTTCTAATTCAATATCCAGTCATATAAATGTAACATTAAGCCATTAAACCCCAAATGCCAAAAAGTAGGCCAGCAGTTGAGTGCTTATAATTATGTAATAGTTCCATAGATGTAGTGAATAATAAGGCCAACAGTTAAGATTAATTGCCAATTCATATAAATATTAGTATATAAATATAAATGAGAAATGCATCATTTATCATCTGGTGCTGTTGAGTAAGTCTGCTGTGTCTTACAGTAGCTTATCTCCTTGTTAGCTGAGTGTAGAGATCAGTGGTTTAACACCCTGCTCCCACAGCGAAACCCAGCTCCAACATCTCCCAACACACCAACTGAGTGAGATAGCATCAGATCTGATCGACACACAACTCTCATCTCTCCTCAGGTCGGCTCTCGACCTCTCTGACATTTTCAGCAAAGCAGCCGCAGTGCTGAAGGTGACTGAGAGATAATTCGTGATGCTGGTGCTGTTGGTGTAAGGACAAGGTTCGTATTAGTGCTTTGGTGTATATAGCACTCCATTATCACCATAGCTATCAGAGAAATGCCCTCTGAGTATCAGTGTCAAATTTATACTTTCAGAACCCCACTGCACCTGCAAAGAATAACTCAAGTCCCTCTACAGCTCTTAAAGGCCTCATAAAAGTCCAAATAAAAGACCCATATGTGCCTGTAGATTGCACAGCAAATGTTTGGGATTCTGTAGTTTTTGTCTTAGTTTTTTGTGTTTTTCTTAAGCAAATTAGCATGTTTTCTTCGTCAGTATGCAGTCATTTAACATAATCATAATAGATCTTGATATTTTCCTTAGACAAAGCTGAAGGAAAATTGGGACAAAGCCCTTCCTTGGAATCAATCACAAGCCCATGCATTGTGTTTCCTTTTTGCACAGCAAAACATACACAAAATCTAAGCAAATAGCTAAGTTTTGCTCTCCTAATTAAGAAAAAAGTGTGATAAACATTTGTTTGGAAAATTTTTTAAAAATAAAGTGGAGCTTCCCCAAATCTTTGACCAGCTATATAGTCTAATAGATACACTTTGCCTAGAAAGCATATTAGAATTCAATCAACAGGCAGCCCAACAAAGTCCATTACCCCTACCCCACCAACTCCTCCTCTCTTGTTAAATGCACCTCTTTGTTTTCCTTCCTTTGCGAAGTTCAAAAAAGCACTGCCTTATCAGTGATGGAGTGGGATTTATTAGCACAAAAAAAGATAATTGCTACCCCATAGGGCCACGGGGACCTGATTTACTGCCACCACTATCCAGGATTCCTTCAACCAGCCCAACCAGGAGGCTCTTCATCTCCCCCCTGGAGGTGGCGCTGAGAGGCGCAAGGTCGGGCCTGGGACGTTGAGGGATGAGCCCCAGCTATAAAAAAAAATGCTTCCTCACACATTGAAGGCACAAGGCGGCAGGAGGAAGCTAGCCTAGCTAACATCTGTTAGAGCCCATAGCAAGGAGCTGACAGGCACCTGCTGAGAATCACACAGTGTTCCATACACTCACGCCCCCGTTTCCAGCCTTTGTTTTTATAAAGCTTGCTGGACTCGGACGGTCTCTGTTTCTCTTCCTGAAGTGAGCTGAGCTGATACGGGTGTGATTTAAGGCCAGTTCACAGTGAGAAAACAGACCTTTTTGGGCATGTTTTATGGAACCTCGAAGTTCAAGGAGAGCATGCCTCACAGTGATGAGTGGTCTCTTTTTATGTGTGTGTAAGAGGAAGAAAAGGCTGTAATTCCCTGAGACAATCGTTTGATGAAAAATTTACACATTTTTCCCCCTCGCAGTCAATCAGCCAAGACATGTTCAGTGTCTAAAGTTTGCTTCTTTAGTTCTGCTCCGGCACTACGAGGCTAATATTTAGTCATATTTCAAAATGCAAACACTACATCTAAGTGTCCCTGGCATTTGGAGGTTGTGATTTGAATCCTACGTGATGCCACAGCCATTCATGGCTCAAGAGAGTATAACTGACCCTCACTCTCACTGGTTGATTGTTGTTCTGGCTTTCCAGATCTGGTTCTTGCATTAGGTCATGTGCTGGTACTTAGGGGTTATCAACATTGCACCGGCTCATTCCTCAAATGACAAAAACAAGTTGTTGAAAATCGCCCAAACTGGTAATAAATAATTACACATAGATAGTTCAATGTTTTTCTAAATTTTCTAATTTTCAAAAATGTTCTTTTTCTGCCTAAATCATTGGCTGAACCATAATTGACAAACATTTTATTTAAAATACATACAAATACATATGCATTACTGAGCAAATCGCCCACACCAAAACTACAGTGTGATCCCCCCACCCCATTTGGCTAACTCTGGTACCAGGGCTCTAGTGAGGTATATGCCATCATTACTTATTAATACGTATATGTTGGAAGTACATTTGAGTAGTCTTTAGTCTTTAAGAGATGAATCAATATCTGTCATACACAGACACCCCTTTCTGGACTTTAAAAGGCCACATAGCCTACAGTGACCAATTTAGCTAAATCTCTGCACTATTACGTTTATTACATGGCTTTATGCGTATCTACACCATAAGAGCCATTTGTGGACACAGCTGCACTTCTCTTCCTCCGTTAAGGCTGCTATTACCTGAGTGCAGGTGACATGTCTCTTGGGGGTGAGGGGGGGAGGGAGGTTGGCTACGTGCTCCGGGGTGGTTGGAGGCCAAACAGGATATGAAGAGTTGTGAGTCTGTCTGTCCATGCTGATCCCTCACATTGACCGGGAGGCAGAGGCAGCTTCAGCAGCCGTGAGGTCAGCGGTTCAAATCCCAGGTGTTGTGCCCCGCAGCAGGACACGTCCAGTCTAAACAGTGTAAATGCTTTTCAGGAATGTAAAAATGAACCACCAGATCAAAGGGATCCAGTCAAGCACCAAGGCCTATAACATACTGTAATGTGAGCGAGAGAGAGGCATACCGGCTTGGACACAGACAGGAGTCAGGGAATGTGACTTATGTTGTGTGTAGTGCTAACAGTCTGGGGCAAAGGTGGAATGTAATAGTATAGTTAAAATGATATAATGTTTAAATGAAGGCTAGCCCGTCTGGTCCGATCCCACAGAAGAGCTACCGTGGTTTAAAAAGTGATGCTGACTCTGACAGAAAGGGGCCAGAACACACAGTGCACCACAGTCAGAGCTGTTTCAGCAGCAGGAGGGACCCACTCAATATCAGGCAGGTGGTCATAATTTTATATCTGATAGCTTAACCACCAGCTAATCAGAATATTCGTTCATATGTGTTATTATGGCCTTATTATGGCCTGTTTTATGAGAGTTAACATCACTTATGGTCACACATGGAACGTCAACACCGTAATGTACAGAGCCGCCTACTTTTCTCCATTTTATCTCCGTTTTTAACATCGCATTTTTTAAAAGCAACACCTCTTCAAATAGAAGCTGTTTTATTTAATGAAAATAAATTGCTCGTTATGTTTACGCAGGTATGGAGCAACACAGGCAGAAGTAAAAACTGCATCTCATTTTGATTCAATTTCCAGTCCTTTCATTTTTTTTCTCTTTTCTTTTTTCTCTCCGGCTGAAAGATGTCACTTCGTCAGAACATTTTATTCCTGCTGCATATCGCCGCCTCTTTAGAATAATCTCTTTGCCCGGACAGAAATCTCACCGTCGGATAATCGGAGATAAATATGCTTAATTGAGGCCAAGTGAACTTTCTCTATCTCCACCACAGTCAAGCAATCTAAAGTAAATGTGATAATTAGAACGGTGCTGTCTTCTTTTTAGAATGCTGAGTGAGGCTGGCTGCCATAAAGCAGGTGCCAGCTCTGCCCAGCCACTCGCAGCTTCACTTTATTGCGTTTCAGTCATTGCAGTGTATAGGTTCAGAGTGTGACAGTGGCTTACGAAAACTGGTTGCTAAGGAGTCTGGACTGTTTTGTTTATATAAAAACATTAGCAATAAATGACTGCATTTGCATGGCAGCACCAGCGTCAGGATAAAAAGGTAGATGGGGTATCACAATATATTGGTATTGACTAAAACCGTGATATTTCTTTTAAAAAGTAATATTGATTATAATGTTAATAATACATGTAATAATACTGTAAATAATCCAGCACCACTGTCTGGTTCACAGTCCAATACAAGGGGTGGTAACATTGCTCCTTAACACTGTTTGCTACCCAACGTAAAACAGAATAAAAAAAGAGGAAGAAATAGCAATTTCTACCAAAAGGTGTGTTGGGTGTTTACTAGTGCTGTGCACAATCATGTCAGAGATTGACAAGAGCGAGACACTCTTGGCTCTGACTTGGATTTCGCAAAAAATGGGGTGTTAGACACCCCAGCCTAGGAAGTGTAAGTAAGCGCAAAATGTTGCAATAACCCACCAACCTGTTCACCCACCATCGCCTCCATCGTCCTGCAGATTTCACCATGGTAGAGAACGTAAGCTGCAGTTAGTTTGGTGGCCCTAAAAGTGTAACTGCTACAAATAAGTCTTACATTTTAGTGTTAAAGCTTTGTTCTCATGACTCTGCTTTGTTAGGCAAGAAACAAGACAGACAAATGGCAAGTGTATGTCAGGATGAAGTCATCACTTAATCTTTGGGATGCTTCATAGCAAGTAGTGTAATTTATAAATTTTGTATGACTCTCCACCTTAATACGTTTATATTTTAAGGGTAATTCTTTAAGTGTAAGTCAAAACACAAAATAAAACATATTTTTAAATAAATGTGACTGCTAACGTTGTTATAATTCTTATTACTATTATTATTAATAATAGTAATATTTTTTATTATCTTGTAATTTTTTTCTAAAAACACTGTCAATTCTTTTAGTCATGATAACAGAGAAAATCTGATTTCAAGACACCCCTTATATTAACTTTATGGGAAAAAGAAAAAAAAACTTTTTACTATAAACTATTAAGTATTTAAAGTATTAAAATATAAAATTCATCATATATATATTTAACTGAGATTTGATTCTATTTAATCTAGTCTCTTTTGATCCATCCAATGTAAAAAGAATTGAAATTCATATCGAAAGTTTGCATTGAGTTTTTCATGGTAGGAACGATTTAATAATCTACGTTTAGCTTAGCGGCTAACTCCGCTGAATCTATTGCACCACTACCCTGTTCATTCTCTAACAAATGGACATCATGACTGGCCGTGGTGCTGAACGATGTGGGAGGAAGCAGTGGACTCTAAGCCAGAGGAGATATAACAGGTTCGGGTCAGGGGGAGGTGAAAATTAGTGTTCCTCTCCCTTTTCGGAGGGGTCTAGGAGGCTAGCATCCCTGGTCAGCCTGCTGGCTCAAGCGCTGATGAGAGTGGACTGCTAGCACCCAGGGGAAGCGAATGTGTAATTACCTATTGTGCCTGATAGAAGCTCCTTAATTACCAACTTCATTAGCTCGCTGGTCTTTGTTTTTCTTCAGAGGGGGCTGGCGGGATGGGGGGTGATGGGTGGGGGGTGAGGAAAGAGAAAAGAGATGGTGTTTTAGCACCTTTTCCACCCCTTTTGAAGAGCACTCTCTCTCTCTCTCTCTCTCTCTCTCCATCCCTCCCTCCCTCTCTCCCTTCAAGGAAATGTTAAGACCTCAGTCAGGGATCTAATTAGATTCATGGTGAGAACCAGACACCCTTCTAACTAGCCTCTGGAGTCCCCTAAAAGGACAGCAAGCGACTGGACAGGAGAAAAGAGGAGCTTCACACAGTACACACTCTCCCTTGCTCACTCACATGCATGCACGCACATGCACACACACACACACACACACACACACACACTCAATTGCAAACATGCACGCCCTTGTGTGAATTGGCCTGCTTTGCTCTCTCCTCGCCTTAAGAGACAAAACAACCACCATTATTTAGACATTATGTAGATCCGACATGTTGCGCTCACTGGTTAAGAAATTCTTCTTGAGTTCTTGTGGCTGGAAGGATCATGAATGCCTTCTTAGGGTAATTCACAGCCTGGTGTGCCAAGTAGAATAGTTCCTTGATGGTTCTTTACGTCTTTGTAAGAGTTCTGCCTGACACAATGCTGGGTTTAAGGTCAGGTCCTGTCTGAAACTCATTTTATTATTATATGGGGACAAAAAAAGAGCTGGTCACCGTAGAAGAACTATAGAAAGAACCCAAGAAGAACCGCTGTTTCATCAAAAAAACAATGACTTTTATAAAAAATGATGTGCAAGTGTGAAGAACCTCAAAGGACATTCCATGTACTATAAAGGTTCTGTACACCCAAAATGAATCTTCTTTTTTTATTTGTCCAAAGATCGATTTAGGAACCTTCCCATGCTACCATCCCACCATCTAAATACCTATTTTGTTTACCTTGTTAAAGGTAGTGCAACACTTTGCACTCTAGGCTGATTTTTTCCCCCAACCTCTAGCCAACAGCAATTCCCACTCTGTAATTGGCTCACACTGTACTCTGCCACTTTCATTGGCTAACAATGATTCACAGGGCGCTGATAGGCTGCAACAGCCTTTTAGATGTAATTGGCCCATAGCAACTCCTCTCTTAACGATTGGCTATATCTTCCCAAGCCTGTTAGAGGACATATGTCAGAAGGGTTGTGTTCTTCTCACAGCACTCAGGACAGGAAAAAGAAGGCTTTCCTGTGAAGCTGCATGCACTATTAAAAGTCAGAAAGTTGAAACTTGTGGGGGGGGGGCATGGATTAGGCTGAAATGACCCTGTTTTTTTTTAAGTACATTGAAAAAGGACTTCATTCTATTTCACAACCCACTGTAAGACTTTGCAATTATTGTTTCTCATGTCTACTTTGGTGGTTTGCAGAGCCTCTGCTGAAAGTTTGTGTAAATTAACAGCATATTGTTCCTATCGTAAGAAAACCATTGTTGTTTTCATTTGGCATCATTAGAAAATTCTAGGCACTGTTTACACTGCAACTAAATTTCATAATGGAGGAATCAACAGAAAACTAAAATAAAATTTTAATAAATATAAAATAAAATGAAAGTAATTTAAATGTTTTATTTAAATTCAATTAAATTTAAATTAAATCATGCAACAATAACATGTACTGAAATTTCCCGTTTTTTGTAAAGTATGAGTTAAATACAAGGTTTTCCAAAGATTATGATAATATTTTCTTTTGGCCAGTTTGCTGAAACCAGTGGTGCTTTGATTATGCATGAATTGCGGAGCAGTTGCAAATGATCAAAATGAGCTATATCAACACAGTTCTTGCCAAAACAAGCTTGCTTAAAGATAGCAATTGTTTTAACATAGTTTTCTGTGTGTAACTACTCAATGCAATTGAATCATAATCCTTTTTTCAGTGTAGGTCTGAAAGACAACAGTGCCCAAGCTCTCAGACTAGTGTTTACGGTGGGATTGGTCATAGCTCTACTTTTTTGGCTGCTGGCCAAGACTCAACAGAGAGGAATTACTTTTTTCAGTGCTCTTCCACTGCAAAAGAAACAACAAAAATACACTTACAGTTGCCCATAACTGCTAGCTATTCCTCTCATCTTCTGTCTAGTGCTGTTGCATTACTTTTCTCATAGTCTGCTTACCTTATGTTTACCTGTTGGCATGTCGTATAAGAATAGATTGTATGTGAGTTTGATCAAGGGTTTGATTAAGGGTTAAGTAAAGGTTGGCTGCAGATAAACAAATGATGGGTCTGCACGCAAGAGCACATGTGGATGTGTGGGTGTATAAAAACAAACTAGTGTCCAAGCATGTGTGTGTTGCAAAAGTTGGCTATTAGGGCCAAAAACTATTTGCATTGATAGCATATTCCTGAAAATGGTGTATAAACAACATAAAGGAAAATAAGTAGATCCAAGTCCTAATAAAATAGATTTTTTTTTTAAAAGGCATCTGTTTATGCGGTGATACACAATTACTTGCTTGCTTCACTTTGCAGCTTAACAAATCCATGACTCATAAAAAAAAGTATTTGATATAGATGTGTGGGTTGTACTTTACAAAGGATTACCCTTATAAACAGTTTGTGAATGGTTTATAACTAGTGTATTAAGGGTTAATAATTAGGTTATACACCTTAAAATGCATTATAAGCAGTTAATAAATAATGTGATGAGTCATGGCTCGGTAAATATATTACTCTCATTTGCTGTGTTACATTGGAACCACAGTCAGTGAGCAAAAGTAAATGTCTTTGCATAAAAGTGAGCGGAGATTGGGTGAGGCTTATTCTGTGGACACACCAATACACAAAGGGCTAACTGTTTTTAGCTTCTGGGGGTTGTGATTTGGGTGAAATCTGTTAAATCTGTTTAATTATGTGTTATACCTGCTTATTCATGCATTTAAGGCGTAAATGATAATAAACTAATTATCAACCATTTATAAACCCTTTATAAGGGAATTTTTATTGTAAAGTCGTACCGCTTTTTTAATTATATGTTTGGAAGAAATCATATCTAGAACCATTGCCATAATCCTGATTAGCTTGACAGAGTTTGATTGGCACATTCGCTTTACTGCAAACTTTGTGTTTACTGTATAGTTAAGCTTCTTATGTAGAGCTTTTTTCGCTACCAGATAGAAAATATTGACCATTAAGAACACGCGTAAAAGGCTAATTCTACTTACGTATGTGTAAATGCTACACAGAATCTACCCACTGCACATGTTTTCACTTTATAACAGTGGAAATGACCTCAGTGGATTGCAAAGAATGTGGCCAGAGTTTCGAAGCTGACTGCAGAAATGGTGACATTACAGCGCTCCCCAGCCTGCACTCAATGAAGCAGTGTTAAAGCCCATGGCCGGGCTGCCGCGTTCAAGAAGATGGCAAATGGGGGCAAAAGACAAGGGGGAATCAGTATGGCAACACATGTGATATATTTAGCGAAGCCACTGCTTATTTTATTTAGGGAACGAATTGAGGGTTTTCCGAAGAGCGAGGCCCCTGAGGTATTTTATCAGGTGTACACCCCAGCCATATGGACCACATTAGGGGAAAGAATGTCAGTTGTAGGTGCATTTCGAATAAAAGCGTTTTATTTTATGCTTGTCAGTAAACAGCTCATATATAGCTCATTTCATTGCAAAGAAGGTAAGGAAATCAATATCACATGAAAAAGATGATGGGGAAAGTTCTCTGGCCTGGAGCTCCAAAACTCCCCTTGATGCTTCGCAGTGAAGGCAAACAAGACTTGTGGGTTATGGACAGGTTTTGTCTAGGAACCAGGTCCAAGTCCCTCAGTGCCTCCCAGTGTGAGGATAAGATGCAAAATGCAAAGTTCTCACATTTTGTTTTAGTAAATGCTCACTTCAGACTATCTTCCACACTCATGTCATAGTGTACATGCAGGGTCCTTGGGAGAAGGCCCAGCTGGTATTGGAATAAGTGAGGCACACACGCTGAAATAGCACCCTGCTCAGGCTGAATGCTTCCAGCCAAGCTGCCTGATCCCCTTGACTGACTGACGGAGGGAGAGTAAGCCAGAGGTTGAGGAAGGTTTACGTTTTACAATTTTACAATACAAGACAAACAAAAAGGCTGATTGTTAAAATCAGCAATTTGTCACTGGGTTACTGGGCTGGTGTTCAGATGCCAAATCACATTCAGAGCAAATGCTTGACACGAGCAGTGGTAAGTTCAGTACGCATTCTTTAAATGTGCACTTTGGGGGAGGGAAATCTTTGGGTTGATCCCATAGAAGAATCGTTGTAAGTTCTCTAAATACTGTTAAATTAAGAATTCTTCAAGTACACATTTATATCACTGAGATGTGAAAGACTGAAGACCCTCCAAGAACCTTAGTTGAATATGACGATGCTTTTTTCCTCGAACATTCAAAAAGGCTATGTCTAACTAATGTGATACATTTCAACATTAGTTGTGCTGCCATTAAAATTAGCCCGGCTGTTTCCGTTGCCTTCAATGACTTAGCCAAGTGCAGAAGAGAGAGCAGTGCAAGGCCTCATTAACTCCACACACCAATGAAATTTACATTATCCCACCACAATGACTGCTGAAAGCCAGAACTGATCACTTCAAACACACCCCTGGTAACATTCAGCGGGCCCTGCATCAGTGCATGCTTAAGTGTGTTTAAGGGACTTTTCCTTTTCCACTGAAATTGCTGTTTGCAACGTCAGACATATTGCAGCAATTCCACTAAGAAATTGTACCTTCTCCATAGTCAACATTTTAAAAACATTTTAAAACTCTATATTTGAAACCATCAGATCCAAACACTGGCCCCTTTCTTCTTCAATTTAACTTTCCCTTTATAAATAGTGTCCCCTGGGTTTTTACCTGCATCTGTTGTTATTATGAGCCTTACAGTCCCATAGTCCCCCAAATGTAATTAATACATCTATTAATAAAAAACAACAGAAAGATGGTGAAATGTATTTAACGGCACGTTTCTAGAATAATTATGCATAATTTATATCTCTTTGAGCTTTAATGTGAAGACTTATGTAAAGTCAATAAAAATCGGATATGTAATAAAATATTGATATTTTGGGAAATAAATGTTGGTAATAGAAAGTGTATTTTAGATGAATATGCAGGTTGCTTGTCAATATGTGTCTGAATATGTGACCCAGCCTAAATCCTGGCAATGGCTTTTAGGACATTTCATTAAAGCTGAATCATGTCAAGAAAGGGAAGAACTGTTTAGCAAGTCCAGTATCTCAGGACATGTGGCGAAATCAGCTACTTATGATAGAATAGATAGATAGATAGATAGATAGATAGATAGATAGATAGATAGATAGATAGATAGATAGATAGATAGATAG
>JBBPDA010000145.1:24514800-24534110 GCA_037974385.1 Arnoldichthys spilopterus
TCTATCTATCTATCTATCTATCTATCTATCTATCTATCTATTTATCTATCTATCTATCTATCTATCTATCTATCTATTTATCTATCTATCTATCTATCTATCTATCTATCTGTCTATCTATCTGTCTATCGGTCTATCTTTCTATCTATTTCTTTATTTATTCATGGCAGCCGATATGTCGTTTGGAGGCGGTTGTGCGGGGGGACAGTGCAGTGTGTCGTGTCTAACCAGACAGTGCGAAGTTTTCGGGACATGTAACAGGGAACAAGTTAAAGAATTAAAACAAAGAGGGAAAACAGCTTTAAACTCATTCAGCTCAACTGAATTAACTTAAAAATGATAATAATTAGTGAAATTATAATGAGAAAAGAAACAGATGTTTGCGTTGACCTTTGTTTGTGTTTACAGCGCTGACGGAGACTGTGCTACTGAGGTTCCTGTGATAACTGTGCCACGTTTCTATTAAGAATAACACTAAACATTAACGGAGTTTCTTCAGCTGATCTGTTTCACTTGGAGGGGTTACAGTGTCTAACCCAGGACCCCCACTCCGCATCCAGCGTCGTGCTCGTACTCACTGTGGCCGACCCTTCGCTCTTACAGGACGGTCGGGTCTCTATTGCTCTTCGCGTAGGGACCGTCAATAAATTACTGTGTGAAATGAAACAATACAAATGTACAAGTTTTAAATACGCCCGTGCTAACCCACATCAGTGGTCACAGTTTGTCTACTTCATATAAATGTTTTAAAAGGAGATCGTTTCAGTTTTAACCTATAGATTTCTTTTAACCTAGATCTCCAAAACATGCGGAATTGTAGTACAACACTGGAACAATCAGACACACCTGTTTGTACTGGATTTTAAAGCAGCTTCCGTTTAATTTTAGCATTTGCTATGAAAATAATATTAGTATTTTAATGGAAAATGTCTTGGTCTTGATTCAGTAGCTTTCATGTCGTGACCCACTGACTCAAAATCAGTGTAGAATTTTAATATTACACTGTAATTTTTAAAGATAAACATTACATAACAAAACATGCACTAAAGTCCAGTAAAGAAAAAGTAAAAAGTTGTGTCTGATTCGCCCAGTGCAGATTGACAGTTTTGTATCAAATTTGAGTGTGTGTGTCATAGGACATGGAAGCTGTTGAAAATGAAAATCAAGGATTTTCCATTAAAAACACAGGTTTTTCAAATAAATATTTGTTATAAAACAGACGATGCACTGAAATCAAATGAAACATAGTGTGTCTGATTGGTAAAGTGTACTGCTAACATTCCGCATCTGTTTTAAGTCTGAGTCACATGGTGTGGAAGCTATTAAAAAAATAATGAACAATAATTTTAAAGCTGATTTTCAAGTAAATATTATTATAAAATAGAAAATGCATTGATATCTAGTAAAAAGAGACTGTACTAATATTCTACATTGACTTTGGGTCAGTGGGTCACATGACAGAAGCTGTGGATATAAATCAAGACTTTTCCATTAGAAATGCTGCTTTTTCCAAGAAAAGTGATTATAAAACTGCAAGTGCACAAAACTTCAGGTCAAAGAGGTGTGTCTGATTGTACCAGTGTTGAACTACAATTCTGTGAGATCTGGAGTTCTTGGGTCACATGAGATGGAGGCTATTACAAAACAACTAAAATGTCTAAATATTTAAGTAAAAATAAATTAATTACATTGATTAAACAGGCGTCAAGACAAAGTGCATTTTAGCAGGATTTTTTACTAATATGGGCACGTGAGCACAAATGTATTTCGGGTTTTTTACGCAGTAATTTATTGACGGTCCCTAAGTAAAGCCCTCGCGGTCAGGAGCCTGGGCTTGGAGCGTCCTCTGCAGGTGTGCTACCGGTACGTTCTCTCTGCACACAGGCTTCCCGGAGCCACAGGTTAGAAAGAGAGGCCACAGGGAGAGTTTAGAGCTCAGTCCAGTGCAGTCAGGCAGTTCATCACCTCCCACCGTGGGAACTGACCGCTCCTCTTGTTGTGGAATTAATGTCCCTAACTGGGGATTTTCCACTAAAAGCGCAACAACCAAACAAAAAAATCCCCCGTTTCGCCCTTTAAGCACCGACATGTTTCTTTCTGTTGTCTCCTTTTGTTGGAACGCGATATTCTCTGTGCAGAAAGTCTTTCACCCCACCGAGAGCCAAAGAAAGCCCCGCTGAGGAGAAGCAGCCAGGGATTAAAGCACTAAGGCAAAAACAGGGAACGAGCGTGTGTGTGGTCCTGCGATCCTTTCTCAGGGCAATGGCTCCCTCTATACACTGATCAGCCAGAACATTAACACCACTGACAGTTAACGTGAATAACATTGAGGGACTAGTTATTTTATTACAGTGGCCCATGGTGGGTGGGGGGTCATCTAGAACGTATTGCGATGTTCAGAACAGCAGGTGTTGTGGAGTGGTCCACGTACCTACCAAAAGTGATCCAAGGAAGGAATGGGCAACAGGGTCATGGGCACCCAAGGCTCACTGATGCACAAAGTGAAAGTGACCATGACCTATCACCTAGGGTATTTATGGGGAAGCGAAGGCCAGTCAGACTGGTCAGATCCTACAGAAAAGGAGGGTTTACTCAGGATAAGGCAGATGGTGTTAATGTTATGGCTGATCTGCGTACATGAGTGTGAATCATAGGCACCCATGGTAAAGATGCAAAAAAGTTTAAATAAGAACAATCTTTTAACTTGTTAACTGAGGAAAAATAAACCAGTAATATAAATGATGGCACCCCAGCATTTAACACTGCACAACTTCGCCACTGTAAAAGCAACCAGTGAGGAATCGGAGCCCTTTTCAACAAACCTCCTCCAGATCTTCAGTCTTCTCTTCACCTCACCCCATAGGTTTTCCATTAGGTGCAGGTCAGGGCCCCGGGATGATCATGTTAAAAGCTTGAATCTGTGGTCACTGAAACATTTGGGTCGGTCATAACACTTGCTCCACTTTTTAAAAAACAAATAACGATAAAATGATCACTATTCCAAGTCTGCCGAAAAGACTGAGGTTTTTAAAGCCTGCTGTCTCAGACCATCGTGCTGCTGCTTAAAACGGCGCTCTTGAAGTTAGCATGTATTTGCTGCTTCTGTATGTGTGAAACTAGAAAATCTGTAGGTTAATTCCTACCTGAAAGAGCATGAAGTCATTATTTGGCAACCAGAACTTCGCACAAAGACCTACGAATTGTGACAACCCAGGCAAAGTGTCACTCAATGACTGCACCATCAGAACTGTACGTCATTCTGCCTTAACGTTACACAGTACTACAATCACACAGACATCACATGCTCATTACCTGGTGGTACTGCAACTAAAGAAGCAACCATTACCGTTCACATGATTGGATGAGCCAAGAATAATGTGAAAAGCATCACTAGATAGTCTTCAGAGTACCATGGGTAGTGGCACCAAACACCTACAGGAAATAAAATTCAGTTTCTCACGGTAACACACGTGCGCTTCTGCTGAATCAAGATTTTTAAATCTCTTTAGGTCTTATTCAGGGTCGGTGTACATGAGTAAAAGGAGAGAACCAGTCATTTGTTGAGCAAATGACTTTATTAATAAAGTTTTCATATTTCTAAAAAGCACACAACCATGGGAGAAGCAGCAACCAGAGTGAGGATTCGCCTGTGATAAAAGAATACGTAGACTTCCAACAGCAGAGGCCACCGCGACACATCGGAGGTCGTTTTATTCACTTAATTTGTTTCTTTATAGACTCCGCCCACGTTCGCGCACCTTGGTTCAAGAACACACTAAATGTTGGAGAGAGACCAATTTTAATTTACTCTAAGCATGCACAACAAAAGAGGGAATGATCTACACGGAGATGGAAGTCACTGATTTTCAGAAAGGCCCTCACCATGTTTGGCAAGACAGTCAGATTTCGTAACTATGTGAGAGATTTGTTAATGTATGCCAGAGAAATTTGTCACAATATTAAAGAGATCGGAGTAGATCGAGGCTGTAGAGGCCGTTAGATGCATGGAGCATTTAGCGGCGGACTGTGGTCCAGCCGTCATCATCGGTCTCGTTCTTTGTGCGGCGCGCGTTGTCTTTGTCTTTGTCAGTACGCCAAGAACTCCTTTCTCCGTCGCGCTCGCGAGGTCTGGCAGGAGCCTCTCGGTCATCCTTACGTTCATCTCGTCGCTCTTCGCCTGCGCGGCGCCAGGACCCTCCTGGAATAAGGACATTGAAGACCATGCTCAAGTGAAAGCATCAAGATGGAACAACATGGTCCAACGAACTACAACATAAATGTAGTACGGCGTCAGTTCCTTCCTAACAATCTTCTTCCTCTTTCGAGCTACTCTGTTGTTACCAGTAATCCGGTCCTATTTTGCTGTCTGGACCAGCTTGACCCATCCAGATGCTCTACTTCTGCTTGAAGATGTTATGGCTAGAACCCACTCACTCCTACTGAGGAGAGACCATATGAACAGCCCGATGTTCCACCGAATCAATCGAAAGTCACTGCAGCACCACTTGTATGCAAGGAACTACTGCTGCGGTCTCTTTACTATACTATATTATATTTTTTCTTTTGGCTAATTACTGCTCTCTGGAGTCAACCAGAGGAAGATGGGTTTCCCCTTCTGAGCCTTGGTTCCTCTCAAGGTTTCTGCCTACAGTTTACGGAGTTTTTTTCTCATTAGGGGCCCGGAGCCTGATGCTGTAAAGCTGCTTTGTGACGTCAGTTGTAAGAAGTGCTATAGAAATAAAATGGATGTTTTTTTCCACCACAGGGCAGTGGACCAGATAAAACAAAATAGCAGAGTGCTTAATCTAAAGTCATCATGGCACCTCTACACAAGGAACTGCTGCTACACTAAGAACTATTATTTTTTATATTTATTTTATTATTTTTCTTTCTTTTCTCTTGCTTGTTTTTGCTATCCGGCGTCAACCAGAGTAGGAGGGTTCCCCCTTCTGAGCCTTGGTTCTTCCCAAGGTTTCTTCCTACAGCTTAGGGAGTTTTTCCTTGCCTCTGTCACCTTTGGCCCTTTGGGGCTCGGACCCGGTTTCTGTAAAGCTGCTTTGTGACAACGTCAGTTGTAAAAAAGCGCTATACAAATAAACTTGGCTAATCGGTCAGTTGAAGAAACATTAAGTCATTACAGAAAACCATTACGTTCCAAAAATCTACGTACATCATTAAGCAAGACTAAAAACCCCAGGACATCTCAGAACAGTATGGCAAAGGTTTTCAGTGGGGAGACAAAGGAATACGCTGTTTTTACCCTCATCCTGCTCTCTGTCGGTGCGTCTGTTATCACGGTCACGATCTCGATCGTCTCTGCGGTCTCTTATCTCACGGCGGTCGCGGCGTTCATCTCGGTCAAAGTCCTCGCGACGAGAGTCGCGCCAGCTAGAGGTCTCTTCAGTACCACCCCTCCTCCAGACTCCTTCTTCCCTGTGTGCACATGTACCACACTTCATTGAGAGTCGGTCCAGCACATGAACATCAAGACAAATAAATTCACACATCCATAAACACCACCAACAAGACTAGCAAGTTCAAATCACCCCTGCAACAAACCAGGTCAAACCATGGCTGCACCGTTACACCCATGAAGGAACTGGGCATCCCTCAGTACCTGGGTGGACGACGGTCTCTGTAGCGGTCTCCATCATTGCGGTCATCTCCTTCGCCGCCGCCATCATCATCATCGCGACCGCCAGAATCACGGGGAGGACCCCAACTCTCTTCACGAGCCTTCTCTCGCTCTCTCCACCCACCTATACAAGATTTAATCATCAGTGAGAAGAACTCGGACCACGCAACTGCATGTACGTAGTGCCAACGAAACAAGTCAAACTGCAGTTGGCGCCATAATCACGGACATCCTTGGTAAAGACCAGTAAAGAGGCAAATTTATGGGCAATTACCTCAATCTTTAAAAGAGCATCAAACACACTCATTAACAAAACCACATCACAATTACCAGCACCCTTGCATTTTACACAATTTGTGCCACCTCCATTTGGAAACATGACCGCAAATGGTCTATAATGCTTCACTCCAACGTTTTAGGGCCTTTCTTTTGTACAATACCAATGTGTTCAAACTGCCATAAACAATAAGCTCTTTGCTTCAAAGGCAACTATCCCCATCAGCCAAACTGACTATTTCATGGATCTTGGTATTAACCTTAGCAAACTTGGCAAATGCCTGGAAATTCACATCAGAAATCAGACTTTAACCAGATATTTGAACTTAACTGGGTAACTGCAATGTAATGTTCACTGGAAGTCCCAAGTACCTGGTCTTCCCAAAGGTTTCCAAGCCTTAGAATCATCACGGCGTGGGCCAGAATCATCGATGCCTCTCCGGCCTCCTCGGTCATCATCACCTCTCCTGGGGCCCCAGTCATCATCGGCACCACGTCTAGGGCCTCTGGGTTCATCCATACCACGGCGGGGGCCACGGTCGTCGTCAAAGCCCCGTCGAGGACCACGGTCGTCGTCCAAACCACGTCGGGGTGCACGGTCGTCGTCCAAACCACGTCGGGGTGCACGGTCGTCGTCCAAACCACGTCGGGGTGCACGGTCGTCGTCAAATCCCCGTCTGGGTGCACGGTCGTCGTCAAAGCCTCGCCGTGGTCCGCGGTCATCATCGCGTCGTGGACCTCGTTCATCATCGCGCCGTGGACCTCGGTCATCGTCAAAACGACGGAGGCCTCGGTCATCAGAACCTCCGCGACGGGGGGCATCACCTCCTTTTCTGGAGGGTGGCTCCTGATCCTCATTGTCGGGGTCATCATTGTTTTCCTGACGCCAGTCCCTGTTCAAGTTATTATTATTAATTCATTTTGAGAAATGAATAAAGCAGTGGAACAGAAGAGCGCCACAAAACTAAGTCCCTATTCATTCGTTTGGGCAAATCTGCCCAGATTGAAGTCGCATTTGCAGAAATTCCACCAACTACACATTAATAATATTTAATTCTCATGACAACAAGAGCCAAGACAGAGGACAGAACCTCGATTAATGGCATTTGAATTCAGAAAGTGCTGAAGCATGAAAAAGATTACAGATTATTCTTGCATTCTTATTAAACACTCACTTGTCAGGAACAGGTCGTCGCCATTCTGACTCCCCTTCTGTACGCTTCCTCCAGCCACCCTCCTCTTTCTCACCCCAGTCCTAAAGAGAAAGACATTCACAACAGGTTTACACTGATGGACGATGTTGGGAAACATTACCCAAAGGCATAAACAATTCACCGGCAACAGACGCTGGATTGTGAGCAAAAGGCTGGCAGGAAAGCTGCCAATAGGCCATTAGGTCAGTAAGAATGTCAGTATCTGATGTAGTGGTCAGGATCTACTTAAAATTAATCGAAGATTGTTCGTTTTACCCCCAGGTACTCCGAAAAAAAACACAAGATTTCCTAATTAATCAGCAGAGCAGATGTTTCAAACACCTTAAGCAAGGAGTTGAACTGAAACTATTATTAAGTTTATTACCTGCAGGATTATCATTAATACTAAGAATCTGTACATCTGCGTATGCACATACTGCACCTTCACTTTACAATCGTTTGTGAATTTCAAGAATATTTATATAATGTAATTAAGGTCTTATAGTTTTATAGCTTATAGTTATATAGTTTTCTATATATTTTGTACAGTACAGTTTATTTTTCTATTTTACATTTTTCTGTATAGTACAATTATTTTTTTGTATTGTGTCTTATTTTGTTACATTGTTTACTTTATGTATATGTTCGCTACTGGTATAAAAATTTTTTTCTTTCCTTCCATCCATCCATCCATCCCTAGTAAACGACTAATCGTTCTTACAAGCCCGTTCACTCTAGTCATAGTGTGCATGCGTTTCTTTGTATTTACCTTGCTGCCCTTCTCTTCTGGGGCCTTCCTCTCCTCCTCCTTGCGCCGTTCGCGCTCCTCGATTTCCTGCTGCCTGGCTCGCTGCTTCCTTTCCTGCTCCTCCAACTTCCGCAGGCGCTCCTGATACTCGCGCTCTTCTTCCTCCCTCTGCTCCTGCTCCACCCGCTCACGCTCCTCGCGCTCTGAAATCCACACGCAGGTTGTGAACAAAAGACATGAGGAGGACAGCTTTACCTTGCCATTAAACACACATGCCCACAAATTATACTCAGAAAAGCTCACTCTGAACAATGTGCAGATCAGGTAATCACATGAAAAGTGTGCCATCAGAGTGAAAAACGCTAGCGTGTGTGCGGTCATAAAGATTTGTCTAGAGAACGCTGTGTAGCGGTTTTATTTTATTTTTGTTCCTGGGTACAAAGCGTTTTCTCCCTTAAGCCTAAAATCAACAGAAAACTTCTGTTGTCCCACAAAATCTGTGTTTCTGCGTTCAGGACAATGGGATATTGAAATTTGTGTGTTCAAGAACATTCTCCGTTCACTTTAAATGCAAAGTAGACCTCCAGAATATTCTGGAAGTGTGAGAACTGCCCAGAAGTTTCTACAATTGCCCAGAATTCTAGGACTACCTACAAAGAACAGAAATTCACCCGTTTTGTCACTATAATTATGACATTTCTGTAGGCTGTGGTCATAAAGTTAAAGTCTGTGATGAATAGTGGTTTTTAATATAATGATGTAGACATAAGCGGTTAAAACAGAACACTCAGAAGCCAGAAACGACTGTAACACTGTAATGCAACAAGACAAACTCCAAACATTGTGTCAGTTGTGTTGTACATTATTCCCTCAACGGTCTGTGCACCTATGTGAGCAGAGGCTCTGGGGCGTAGACCAGGCAATGAAAAAGCTCTTCCTGAGCTGAAGCGTCCAGTGACGGACTATAAAAGAACAAAATGTATGGGGACTAGATTTCTCCTGAAAGAAATAATTCCTCTGAAGGGGTCACAATGGGCAGTACCTTGCTTCAGCTGTTCTTCGTGGATCCTCTGGGCCTCTTCCTCTTTTTGGCGGTAAAAGGTGCTTCTTCGCTCCTCTTTACGTTGTTTTTTGCGTTCCTCGAGACGCGTCTTCCTCTCCTCGACCAAGCGCTCCTCGAACTGCTTCAGTTTTTCCTTAGTAAAGGTGAACAAATTGTGAATAATTTTGTATTTATAACCATTTTCATCACGTAACATGTATCTAGAAATTCAACTGAATGACATACAGCTACTGCAGCCCTGCTCATTAACATGGCTGTGTTTTTACCTCATAGATGAAACTTCGAGCAGCCGTTATTTTAGACACAAAGTTCTCCTTATCCTCCATCATCCTGGACATCCTCTGCTTGTGTTCCAGAGCCTTCTCACGCTCCACCTTCATGTTGCTGATCTAGAACGCATGAGATATATGGACCCCGTCAATCTCCGAAAGCTACATTTCCTCGTTGTTGGTCACAGGCCACAAGGTGCTTCTGAATTGGGCGCTACCCATCTAGATTAGGCACCGCACATACCTTCCTTAAAAGCCCAACCATCTTTCCCAGCCACCCCTCACATACCGATACACTGGGGTTGACGGAATTCGTAAATTATCTTTAAAGAGCAGAGCGATAAAGTTCTCGAGAGAGCAAGTGCTAATGTGGCCGACCAAATGACTGCAGGACCAATAAGTGATTAGCAGGAAATACATCAATTTCCAAGAGGCGAAGCACGAAAAACAAAAAGGTCACAGTTTATCAGAGGCCGCTTTAATTAAAGAAGCTTGACAAGTCGAAATTCGGCGGAAAGACAGGATAAGGTGCTCCCCCAGCTTCCCCAATGTCCAAGAACATTACATGAAAGCAGAGCGTTCTCGACTGTGTGCCTCAAGCAAGATTAAAGTGGTTGTGAAACCTAGCAAGTTAAACAGCTTAGCACTGGTCTTTACTCCTCGGCTGGACCGCGAGGTCTTACCCGCTCTTCTTCTTGAAGCTCCCATAGCTCCATGTCCTTCACGCGCTGTTCCTCATAGGCCTTCTTAATCAGGGGGATTTCCTCGAGGCGCTTGGCCCGCTCGAAGTAATCGATCTGAAACGCACATCGACAATGAGCAGCCACACACCTCAGAAATCCAACTGTTTATGTCAGAATGACCCAAGTTGCAAAACCTTTATGATGACGAGAACATGTACAATGACCATCTATGGCAGCCAAACAAGCCTACCTTCTTCTCCTGATTCTTCAAGCGCTCCTGCAACTCCTTCTTCTCTTTCTCCAACTGTTCCACCTGTTTGGCCATGATGAAGTCGGGGTCCAGTTCTTCCAGATCCTGCACAGACAAAGCCAAAAAGGGTCAATGCAGACAGGATCAGCTGCCAGGCGGCTACAGTGGAAACTCCTTCGACGTCACCACACGACACTGGATTTGTATGGAAGCCAAGTCAAGAGGCCCAGAGCACTGAGGACTCTTGTCGTTTGGATGAAGCATGGCATACATATAACCCAACGTTGAAAATAGTTCGCGCTGCTTCTCAACGCGAAGGATTTACGAACGCGCTTTACCAAATAAACGATTTACTGTAGTGCAGTATGAGGTTTCACCCATATCACGGAGCACGACCATGTGAAACGTTCAAGTAGAAAGAAGCAACGGTAGCTAATCTGTTCTCCATGCCCTCACTTAAGTGCTTCAGTGTGCACTTCACCGCACCTCGATGTCGATGTCTTTGAAGGCCTTGGCACCCAGCTCGGTCTTTTTGATCTGCTCCAGCCGCTCGCGCACCGTCTTCTTCTTGATCTGCTCGTGTTCCTGCATGATGCGCTCCTTCTCTCGCTCCTTGGCCTCCTGCCGCAGTCGCTCCTCCTCTGCCTTCCGCACCTTCTGGAGCTCGGCCTCGCGCTGCTCCAGCTCCTCCTTCTCGCGCTGGATGTTCAGGCTCTCCAGACGCTCCTTGCGCTCTTCGATGGTCTGGCGGCGAGCCAGGATGCGCTGGTGCTCCTTGCGGGCGTTCTTCAGGTAGGCGGCGATGGCCTGCTGGCTCTGCTCCTCCCGCTCTTGCTGCAGGGAGAGGTTTGATGGTCAGAGTGAAGAAAGAGAAAGTAACGAGGGGGCCAGTAAAGACAAACATCTTAACTAGACAAATGCTGGAATTTTAATGGCTAAGTAAAAGAAAAACATTTTTTTTGTGTCACCTCGTATCTCCAAAATAACTGCACATGAAGGGCACAAAACGTTCTTAACTTATAATGGAGGTTAACGTAAAAAATTACACTTTTGCAAGTAATTTACAACTAGTTCTTTTGGTCGAGTTGGTGTTTTCAAATTCTGCAAACAAATATAAAAATTTAAAGGTTTTTATCAAACAGCAACAACACATTGTTGTGCTTTTACCTTTATTTTGATATTTTATATTAAAATAAAAGATAAAAACCTTAACATTCGTGCCCAAAGCTAGCAGGCTAGAAATGATGTTCTGAGGCAGGAGGCAAGGATTATAAAGATGACAGGAAAGTACAACACCCCACAGAAGTGAACGAGACGAAGCAATACAAGGGTTCGATCCAAGAAAATTCAACCATGCTTTCTCACCAGCATAGAGGCAGGTTTAATGATCTGAATAGCCTTGGCCAAAGAGGAGGACATCGCAGTGAGCTGGTTACGAATCTGCTCGGAGGGCATGTTCTGCAGGAACGGTCCAACAGGTGCATCTTCCTTAGCGGAGTAGTTCAGGTCGGAGCCGAAACTCAGAGTGCGAGATGTATGGTCAATGCGCACCTGAGAATAAGAGAGTGTTCAACAAGGCTCAGTCAAGACTGAAAATCTAGACGCTGTGATGACGACGGAGAGCCAATGATCAACTCCTTACATAACGTATGTGATTACTGACGTCGAATTTAGTCTTCCAATTGGGCGCTGAGGGCCTCAAACAGGAAGAGCAAAATACGAACTGTACTGTTTACATTACGATCATAATCACTGAGCACAGTGCAACAAGGAAATTTATCCTTGGATCTTAAAAATACCTCACAGATCTAAAACGACCGTTCAATCTAAACGTTACAAATATCGAAACTACAATTACAATAATATTCTGATTTTACACCGGCACTGCTACTGTTAAATATATTCTAGGTCTGTTCCAATATGGTGTAGATCGCGATTCGATGCGTTTTCAATACTGCAAAATTTGCAGCAATGCGATACGGGGGTCTGCAGTCAGTATGAAATATCAAATTTCACACAATCTGCTATTTTCCCTTCAATTCCCCCATTAGATTAAAAAATTAATATATTTATCATTATTAAAGATCAAATACAGCAGTGTAGTCATAAGCAAAAGCAGCTTTCTGGTACAAAACACTGCACAAAATGTTTTTTTTTTTTTATGGGTTACATCGATACATCGGATTGTGTGCTGTTTTGGCCGATGCATCGATACAGATCGTTTAATTTTTATACGCCTGAACTGTCTCTACCTGCTAAAATTTTACGCCAATTGGTAACAACAAATGACATTCAAAGTTGAGTCTATCCCACTGGTTCCGTGGCTTTTTTTTTTACACGAGCTTTACCTGCAAGTCACAGTGTCGCGCAGCATCCACAATGGATCGCTCCAGCTGGAAGGCATCCACGAAGGGCACGAGAGAGGCCAGTCTGCTGAACTCAATGCTCTGGTAGATCTGAGCCACCTGACAACCCAACCAGACAATCAGCATCAGAGAAAGACAGCGAGAGAAATCAGTAAATGAGCATGAAAGCTCGGAGATACAGCTACATGTGTTTATGTAACGCAGACAGCACCGACCTGTTGAAGCAGACGGAGGATAGTGTTGTTCTGTAGGTGAGGAACGTACTGCTGAAGGTCAGCTTCCTTTTCAGCTTGTTCTCGCACCCAGTTGAGCACCTGAGAAGAAAAATGACATTGAAAATTCATTCACAAACCTATATTCACCCTCCATCAGCAAATGAATCTACAATGATAACGAATAATGAATCTTGACTCCAGAATTACCTTGGTGACTCTTCCACACAGCTTGAGGGGATGGAAATCCACCTCCAGCCAGCTGTACAGCTCCTTGACCTCAGGAACAACATACTGGAGGAGATTGAACCTCACCTATGGAAACAAGAGCATCCGTGGTGTTAGGAACTGGTAGAGGCAGGAGTTGCAAAACCATTTACTACTTAGGATTTATAGGGGAAGGAGAATGTTCTTGAAAGAGAACAGAGCACAGAAGCACATATTTCGTGGAACAGCAGTGATTTTCTATGTATTTTAGGCATAAGGGATGTGATGTGTGAAAAACACATACTTTGTACCCAGGAACTATGGGTAAAATTGGGTGAAATTAAGTTACCATATCATTGATGAGGCTCTGGCGAGTGGGTGGGGATTGCAGGCCGAGCAAAGTGGCCAGTCTGCGGTGCTTCTCCACAATGATGCCATCCATGTCCAACAAGCGGGCAATATCCGTGCGCTCTGGAGTTATGGGAATGGACAGTGTGGCCAACAGGACACGTGTAGACATCCTGGGAACAAAAATAGCATTGAAGGCCTAGTCCAAACACAGGCGTTCGAATCTTGCACTCGGAGTGAAGTAGGTGTTTTGAAACGACATTTGATTTACGCACTCGCATTTTTTTGTCTTTGTTCAGCAACAACCTGCAGCCCAGAAAAAAAATTCTGTGCGTTTACCTGTGGGGGACAGTAATCAGGTAGTCTAGTGTTTTTAACCTGTGGGTTTTAAGGTTCATCCTTCATTGGATTGGTGAAACATGGATCAGTGGTCTTTATTAGCCCTGAACCTTGATTAAAAATGGCAAAAACCTCACCGCCGCTACTGGGTTCATGCTCTGAGCGGAGAATCATGGGATAAATACGGTCCTCCAGAGTTTCAAAGCAACGACATTTATATTTATTCATTTGGCTGACGCTTTTATCCAAAGCGACTTCCAAGAAGTGGAGCGAGGTAGTGGGACGGTACCTTGCTCAGGGTTACCTCAGATACCCGGGTCGGGACTTGAACCTGCGACCTTCAGGTCCCAAGCACAATGGCCTAACCACTAGGCCACCACTGCCACAATTTAAACACAAGAGATTTTCTTTTGGCAGAAAATGACCGCAAGAGGTTTCTTTGATGCCATCCGAAGGCGCAGCCGGCGGAATGAAAGTCCTAGAACCGCCTGTGGGTGGTCAGAGTTTCGCCAATGAGCAGAAAAATGGCAATGATCGATCTGCTCTCACCTGACGCCACAACGCCAGAAAAGCTCAATTCAGACGCCCATGTGGACAGGGCCAAAAAAAACAGACATTCCCTACGAACAATGATAATTTGATCTGAAACGGTCACAGCTCTGCCTGGCACTATTTAGATCAGGGGAGATCTACCACCCTGGAGGGTTCCGTTCCAAGACACATGGGCTTCACAGTTAGACCCCCCCTGAGGGCCTTCATCACCTAGATCAGGTGTGAGATGACGTTTGGAGCTGAACTCTGCAGGATGGTAGATCTCCAGGGTCAATGCTGCACTCCCCTGATTTAGACAAAATTATATTTGACCATATAAACCACACTTAACACGCCATGTTTGGTATGAACAGCTTACGTGTATTTCTTTCTTTCAGGGTAAAAAGGGAGGACAAGAAGCTTAATTAATCTCCCAATGGCCTAATAAAAAAAAGCCACGCTAATCTCCTCCCACTAGAGATTACAATTACTCATTACAATAAGAATCGACTACAATAAACCACAAGATTTCATGGCCAAATTTACCATTACTGAATGCCTCTAAAGCTCACCTCTGCATCTCCTCCTGGGTAAGGTTCTTCCTCATCTCTCGGGAGAGGTGATAGAGCCGATGCAGTGTGCAGGAATGGAACAGAGCATTGCCAGACTTCCAGAACACAGTGGACACCTTGTTATAGTAGTTGGCCATCAGCTGCGGCTTAGGGGGCTTCTTAGAGAGGGCGAACAAGCCATGGATATCCTCCACTGCCTTGAAAGCTTCCTGAAATATTATTAGTTATGTATTAGCACGTGGCATCTCCTCAAAATTACAGTTTGCATGGTTTTCTATTTGGAATTGGCTATCAAATGTGCTTCAATATTATCCTTAAAGATCCAAAATCACAAATTTACTTTAATGGCCTATTTTGTATACCATACATTTAGCGGCTCGAGTTCCATTGAGTCACATGGTACAGGATAGCTGAAAAATTGCATGACAACAGATGGGCTACAGTAGGACACCGAAAAGCCACATATTTACTGTGCATTTGTTACTGTCTATTGTGTACTCTTATATACTTTGTCTATTGGGTTTACAGGGTTGTCAGGGTTTGTTATGGTGTGTAACTGAGCCAGTAGAATCTTAGTAGACCGACAGCTGTTGATGGGTTTAGCCCTACAGAGAGAAGAACAGACCTGGACTACAAAGCACTGTTGTTCGTCGCTCTGGATAAGAGCGTCTGCTAAATGCTGTACATGTAAAAGCAGGCAATGTGCAGGTGCAACACAGGTGTGCTTAATGAACTGGCAACTTATTGTCCCCTATTGCAGACCCCTGGTCAAATACCATGTTTTGTTGATTTCGTATAGGAATAGAAGTACACACCCTCGGCATATGCACAAAGACCGCGAATCAGCTCTACTGAGGTTTTACCTCGGCCACTAGCAAAAACCCACCTGCCACAACTCCATACTGATAGCGCTGTCCAGCTGCACCAGGCGAGTCTCCAGGTGCATGGACTGGCTCTCGGGGTTGTTCAGGTTAATGGCTGTGCTCTGGTTGTGATGCCTCTGGATTTGGCCCAAGTGCATGCGCAGGTTATCACATAACTTGCGGAACTCCGCCTTACGAGTGTATTGCAGGCAAAACTTGAAAGCTGTGTTGGGGACAACGAAAGAAATTGATGCCAGCTGACCCAAAGGCTAAAAAGCAACATGTTAAATTAACTTTTTGCAGATTCGGTCCAATATAGAATATCTAAGCCCTGAAGGTCTGTAAGCTACTTGGAATTCCTACTAACAGTCAAGTAAACATCACAATTCTGCAAAAATGTATTTTTTTCCCCATTGCAAGAAGTACCACTAGCCCAAGATGCCTGTTAAACCTTCACAGAAGAAAGAATCTAACATGTTCCCGTGTCATGCAAACTCTGTTCTGACCTTGCTGAGCGATGTCATGGTACAGTCGTTCCACTTTGGAGTTGTTCCTCAGTAGATCCAGACACTGGCGGTACGACTCCCACAGAAACTTGACCCAAGGTGTGAGCAGAAGGCGGTCAGTACGGTCCTGAGTGTCCTCACCGCTCACTGCACTCAGCAGTACACTGATAACACACAAAAGAATCTCATTCAAAGGTCATACTGGAGTTTCTTGTACATCACCTAATTGTGTGATACTCCAAATATGCTCCATCCAGGAACGAGCAGTAACGATAAGAAGTGCTTTAAATATTCCCATTCTGCATGCCCTACAATCTCCCACACCATGACGCATTCACGGTCATGTCCGGTCGTACCTCTCTGGGGTCTGAATGTTATCTAGGTCCTCGATGTCCAACACCATTTGCTGAGATTCCTCCTTCGCGGTCTCTGTCTTCTCCTCTGCTAGTTTCAAGTAGGCACGAACCACATCCTCCAGAGACTTGATGTTCACCTGAAATGAAAGATGTGTATAATGCACCGCACCTAAAGAAACTTCAATTCATTCCATGCATTGGGAACAAAGGTGCAACTTGCATTTTCTCCAGCAGAGGGCCCCAAAACCCAAAGTCTGGTCTTCTGGAGTCATCATTTTCCCCTCACGATCACACTATATGTTACTATAAAACTATAATTTGTCCTTGATTTAAAAAAAACAAACCTAAATTTTATTGTTGCTAGAGTAACTCAAGTCATTCAAGCAAAACCAAACATAACTCGATCTAACGTGATGTTTTAAAAACAGGGTTTTGCACTTTAACTAATGCAACAGACCAATGTTTTTCAAACTGGTTCTGAGGGTCCCCATACAGTCCATGATTCTGCTCCAACACTGTGTGCAAAGGTACTTGCCAAAATGTGAAGTTTCTGGGGGGAGTGTGGGGACTAATTTGAAAAACAATGTTGTAAATTATGCTTAGTTACTTTAATGCACTTTCACTCCATCTTCATATTTTACACATTTTATATGTCTGTTATAATTTTATGATGAATGCACCAATAGAAATGGTCCCAAATTATTCTGACATAAGGAGATTGAAGAGTATTATAGAAAACAATTCTGTAGCCACCACAAACAGGTCTCAACGGTTTTAACACTAGAACAGACAAAGCACTGATATTGCAAACCTGTTGACAGATGTTTTTGTACTGGTACAGGCCTTCCTTGGCGAGGTGGCTCTTGCGCAGGTCCACGCAGAGCTCCAGGTACTTGAGCATAATCGGCTCGTGGATCTTCTGCCATGTTCGATGCTTCTTGCTTTTGATGACATCATATAACACGTCCAAAGCTGGTTGCTTCTTGCCAACCTCAAGAAACTCTGAAAGTAATCGATTGCACCGTCATTATTTGAGTGCCCAATACTTAACAAGGCTTTGATTCGGTTTTCCAGAGTTTCCCATTTAAACTGAGAAGATGTATGCAAGCTGATTCAGATTTGCATTGAAATGCACTGTTCTAGAGAAACTTAGAACTGTTCACAATGAAGGTGAAAGGAACCAGACAATCAAAGCATGTAATGCATGTGAAAGGTGTCTACAGCAAACAGTAAGATGAAATACTTATGTAGACATGGTGCGATGCCTGAAACATTTTTTCAGAAAAGATCATGGTTTAAATTTATTTTTTAATCGATTCATGGGAGCGAGGTATACGTAGTGTGACAGAAAATACTGAAATCACCATTAGATTTTTTTTTTGGATGTAGCTCATTTAATTATGAATATAACATTATATCAACATTATGCAATCCTAATACACATGTAGGTTCTTTAGATTGCATATAAAATGCCTTTATTGCTCTTGAACAGAGACTAACCTCTGATGATTCTGGGTCATCACCACTAAGGAAATTTGACTACAACACAACTACTGATTTAAGGAAATTTGGAAACATCAGAATTGCACTTGAACATGAGAACTGGTATACTGCTCATACTGCCATCCACGAAGACAAGCACGGCCATTTCTCTGCTCAAAACTAATTAAAAAGTAGAAAAAAAAAGAAAAAAAATCCTAACACAAGGCCTCTCTCCAACATTCACAAGCCACAACCCTCCCTCATGAACCTGACTAGAGTAATATCCACACCTAGCACCATAATACACCATATTTTAGCTCCTTTCTCATAAAAAAAAGTAGAATTTGTGCTAAAAACAGTAGTTCCGTAGCTGCAAAGGTGGTTTATAAAAGCTATCTACACACAGCTAGCTTAGCTAACACAAAAAACCACGCACCACGCAGACCTGTTCCGGCCTAAAGTCACTGTAGCTAAGCTAAGGGGCTACAAAATGCGAACACGTTGATTTCACGCGAAGATTATGTTTCACACGTCTCATTAGCACAGCACCATGAAAACTTTCGCACTGCGTTTATTCGAGAAAGTCTCCATAAACCGGCTATCTGTGCTTGTGCCGTGGATGTGTGAATAGATACGCGCTCCATTGCTAAAAACGCTGACATATGGCCTAGCTTTAGCCGAGAAACGTGGGCCGCGCTCCGAATCGCATACGCGCGTCCTAGCTAGTGCGCAGAAGCACGGCCGAGGCGGGTCTCCTGCCGCCGAGCAAAGCAGCCTAGGTAGCAGCGGAGTACGCGGATTGGAGCGCGGCCCGGTCTTTAGCCACGCCGCTGCTGCTGCGAAGGGAGAAGAGTTTGGGAAGGCGCGCTCACCGTTAGCTCTCTTCAGAGCGTTCTCCGGTCTTTGAAAGTACGCCGGCATCGTTGCGGCTCACTAGCGGGGCGAAATTCGGAAGGTCTACCGACGTTTGTCTGTGTTATTTCGATCGACGCTGCCGGTCCATCCGCGCCGAAGCAAAAGCCTTTCGCAGCTTCAACTCCAGAGAGAACGGAGCACACACGTGAGGCGGTCTCCGTCAATGGCGACGCAAGGACCCGTATGTACTCGGAAGGCCAAAGAGTCGATACCAGAAAGGAATCGATTCATGGTCGAGGGCGATGCTATGGCAAGGTTGAGCAGTTCTGGCTGTAACTATAGCTTCTCAGGAGGTTGTGTGTTTTTTTTAAATGCAGTGGCCCAAGTACTGGGGGGAAATCACACTATGGCACCATGGCTCTTAGAATTAGATTAGAAAGTGACTGTTTGTCATTGTGAACACACTCAAGCACCACAAAGCAATGTGACCTCTGCATTTAACCCATCACACGTGCACACGTGGAGCAGCGGGCAGCTACCAACAGCGCCCGGGGAG
>JBBPDA010000145.1:24544200-24557768 GCA_037974385.1 Arnoldichthys spilopterus
GCTTGATTGTTTCCTCTGTCCTGGAAGTCGCTTTGGATAAAAGCGTCAGCCAAATGATTAAATGTAAATGTAAATAAATGTAGGTGTCTGAGCTCCTCACCCTCTCTCTAAGGCTAAGCTCAGCCACCCTGCAGAGGAAGCTCATCCACAGATACAAGCAGATACAAGCGGAAACTTTGATAAATGCACAGGGAGAGTTCCTGGATTTTTCCTTAATGCTAAAAATTTCAATAGTTCACCCTCAAAAGGCCCAGAATGATGTGGCTAAAATGGCCCATTTAGAATTCACTGTTTTTGTGACATCACAAAAAAACAACGCATTTCCAGCAGCTTACTCTCGCCCATTCACACTGAAATAAGACAGTGTATAAACCTGGACTATTTTTGGAATGAGTCACAATAGAGAGCAGCCAGTTATAACAAAGGTTATTTACATTTACACATCCGTCTGCAAGGCACAGCAACAAAAACAGTCTGTTAAATTAGGAATTCTGTTGGAAAAGAGCTCAGCGAGAAGGAAAAAAACAGCATATAGACCCCAGTCATGGGCATAATACAAGTGGCTATACTCCCATAAGCAAGGGAACAAACAGTGCTTGGTTGGCTTCTGTTGTAGAGCAATCTACTGATCAGCTGGGCTTTGCAAACAAACAAATAAAAATGATATACACTATAAATTAGCTGTGTATTGTGGCGGAACAAACCTCGACATTTCTCCATTTTCCAACAGTTCCATCAATCCTCAACATCTAGATATGACTTTCTGCATCATAAAAGTCTAAAACAGGCCAATAAAGACTGTGTACTGAAGAACTAGAGACCTACAGACTCAAGAAAGTGACTCAGACCCTTACCAGACCTGAGATTTGAGACAACCTTAATGTGAAAAAAATTCATTTCCAACTTCACATGTGTGATTTAGCCTGTGAAAACCATTCTCCCACAGCAGCATCACGTCAAACCTGCTTTAAATAACACAGCCTTCATTACGGAAAAAGCTTCAGTCTGAAGGGATGAACGAAGCGCTAACTGTAGTAAATGCGGTGTCTAGACGAGGCCAAACAAGCTTGGAGAGCATGCTGGTGCAATAGTTCATTAGTCTTTAGGGAGCTGAAGTTTCATCAGGCTACAGATCACACTCTTTTAAAACTTACTACAACTTTAGCCAAGTTAGCTGTTATGCTAGCTAGCCATTATGGTTGCTATACAAACTTAAAAGACCTACAGGTTTGTGATTTCTGCTTTGGCCTTTAAAGGCTCACTGTATGTAGAATTTTTATTTAATTATCCTCTTTTTAATCCCAGATTCTCTGCATTTTATCCACCTGAACCAGTGAGGAAACAGTTTGAGCAGCTTTTGAGCTGGAGCCGTTGGCAGTTAGATGCCTTGCTCAAGGGCACTTCAGCCATGGGGGTTTCTACTGATTCAGGGAATTGAACCAGCAACCCTTCAGTCACAAACCTGCTTCTTTAACCTTTAGGCCATGCTTTCCCCATAAATTAAGGAATGCTTCACAATTTTGTGTGTCATTCTTGCACAGGGGCCATGCTAATCTCTGTGCTGACTCATCCCCACTGCTCCTTTCATTGGTCACACCAACACACCTGTCATTTGCACTCTGCATATGCAGCCGAACACCAACCAGAGAGTGATTTCTGTTGTTCTTTTTGCTAGGTTCAATGCAGATTTCACTGGCATTGTTGAAAAAAGAACAGTGATTTTATCTGGACCCTGTTTTAACTGAATAAATACTAAGCTGGACACACTTAACATTTAGTATGGTCCAAATATCAAGGCTATTGAGACATATGGTGCTTGGCCCCACAGTTGCTGCTGGCAGCAACACAGTCTTATCTTTAAGTACTGAAGCCATAGAATAGTGTGAAATACTAAGCAAACACTCTGTGGAATACACTGACGATGATGGTGGTGGTGGTGGTGGTGGTGGTGTTGGTAGTGGTGGTGTGTGCATAAAGCAGAAGAAGTGATCCAAGCTCCATCATCTCTTTTATCATCTTACTGCTACCCACAGAGACTTTGCAGCGCGCAGGCAGACTCAGAGCTTTTAAGACTTTTTACTTGCCCTGAAATGCAATCTCACTGCCTTTGATATTCCCATCCGTTAGACACACACATGTACGCGAAAGAGAAACAGACGCAAGGCACCGTTGCCCATAAGGAAGAAAGGGAGGAATAAGACGCGGACAAAAATGATCATAACAAAAAAAAAAATCAAAGACAGACTAAGGAGAAAGGGAGGGGGAGAAGGAAACAGAATCCATAACTGGAAATAACATTCGTCTAAATATTTCACATGTGACTGGGATTTCAAAAAGCTCAGTTACAGCCTGGACTGGTCTGGGAATTCAATGGCTACATGCAAATGTGCCAGTTTTACAGTATCAAAGCCTTTTGTCCAAGCCAAAAACAGTATGAGGTGCTAAAGAACGGGTAAACAATCTCTCCATCACTATTTCACTCAAAGGGATCAATGCAAGCGGCCGCTGTGGTCATCCCACCATTTTTCTCTCCTGTCTCTGCATGGTTAGATAATATTGTCACAGTTTCTCCCTCTTCCTGTCTCTCAGTCTGCTGAGGGGTCCACCTGGGTGTCAGGTTTGCTGTCAGAAAAAGTCACAGAGACTCAACGTTCATCTCTCTTACTCGTCCTTTACGCACAATCTTTCTCAGCGAAAACGACTACGGGGAAAAAAAACAGCATTGTGATTATGTTCATATAATAAGGGCATTCGTATTTTTATGTGAATACAGTAACTGAATGCTTATTGGCTTAAAGATTGAATGAATGAATGAATTATTCTCCAAGCGACATAGGTGCACTCTGCAATCACAGACTGTTAATCCCCCTTCAGAATGGCTTAAACTGAGCTAAAAAATTATCCAGAGGAACTATCTGTGACTGCAGAACTACAAAGTGCACATATACGGTAAGTGGAGCTGACAAAATGAACAGTATAGACCAGACAAAAACCACCAGCCTACTGTTGTGTAGAGGCTGGGGCATGAACTCCAGACGACCTCTGAAGGTGTGCTGTGATATCTGGCACTGAGGCGTTAGCAGCGGATTCTTGAAGTCCTGCAAGTCGGGGCCCATAGATGTTTGGTGGGCGGTGGTGGCCTAGTGGTTAGGACGCTGCCTTTGAGACCTGAAGGTCGTAGGTTCGAGTCCCGGACACTAATGAGGTTCCCTAGAGCAAGGTACCGTCCGACTGCACTGCTCCCCGGGAGCTGTTGGTAGCTGCCCGCTGCTCCACGTGTGCACGTGTGATGGGTTAAATGCAGAGGCTGCATTTCGTTGTGGTGCTTGAGTGTGTTCACAATGACAAATAGTCACTTTCACTTTTTACTTCACTTGATTGTTTAGGTAGGTGCCAAGGTAACGTCCACATGAAAATGTGATTAGACCAGGTCACCTTCTTCAGCTGTTCCATGGTCCAGTTACAATGCTCAACATGCCCATTGTAGGGGCTTTCGGTGGTGGATAGGGGTCAGCACGAGCCCTCGGACCAGTCTGCGGTTATTCAGCGACTTCGCACCAAGTGCTCACAGCCAGCGTTACGTTTTTTCACCAATTCATGCTACAGTAGCTGTTCAGTGGTTTCTGATGGTCTAGAGCAGATAGTCTACATCTTGCTCACCACATGGCTCAGGGAGCATTGGGCACCCATGACCATGCTGACGGTTCACTGGTTGTTTGTTCTTGGACCTCGTTTGGTGATACGAACCACTGCATACTGGTGACGCACCACAAGACCCATCATTTGGGAGATGCTCTGGTCCAATCATGCGACTATAAAAATTTCCCCCCGTTCAAAGTTGCTCGGGCCTTTACGCTCGACTGCTTTCGACAAATCAACTTTAAGAACTGACTGTTCACTTGCTGTCTAACATATGCCCACCCTCCTGACACGTGTCATTGTTAAGATAACCAATGCTATTGCCTTTTTAATGTGGTTTTAATGTTGTGGCTGATAGATGTATAGTTGCTATTGGAAAATGAGATTTAATAAATAATAAATATTTCCTTGAATAAATATCAGTGTAACTTTTTTTTTCCACGTAATTTGTGGATCATGAAATATTCTCTGGACATTTTGTCCAAAAGAAAAAAATGCAATGTTTTGTTTTGACCATGCACCTGATTTGTTAGAGGGTCAATAGTCAAGGCTTCTGCCATTTTGGCAAAATTAATATTTTTTGCAGTAATTAACATAAGGTACATGGTGCAGATCAGCAGCAAACACACCACATCGCATGCAGTGTTCTAACAAATAAAGAGATACCGCACATCCTTAGTCCCAATTCACCCTGAAGGGAATAGTCAAAGGGGTGTGGTCAGTCCTTGAGGAGTCTTAAATGTCTGATCCGCTGTCTGCAAACGTGGCAAAGCGAGCTGTACAGTACAGCAGCTAGGGAAGGAAAAGCAGTGAAGGGTGTGAACTCCCTATGTACGCCGGGCATCCTCAGGCTAGGTGCGCATGCACACACATACCACAGTGGGTTCGTACCTGCAGCTCATTTCATATGGGAATCCTGGAGAGTGTGTGACAGATCATCACGCTTTTGCCTCACACACACATTTCGCTTCTCTTTCAGTACATGATTTGTGAATATAGATGGAGTCACACTACAAAACACAAACCCTCACACCTGCCTCTTAAAAGCTCTCAGACTGCGTGGAAAAATATCAGTCATGCATTAAGGGTTTTATGGCGAAAAACAATGTGGATGTAGAAGACAGAGAGCAAAAAAAGAGAGAAGGGGAGCCCTGGGAGGCTACGGGATGTCAATCACTTGGCTGCCGTTGAAGGCAACCAAGCAGAGCGTACCTTCTTTGGCAGCCTGCCAGAACTCAAATGCCACCCTGAAGGCCTGCGCTACTGTTAAAGTCACCGCTTGTGCCTGAGAGAGAGAGAGGGAGAGAGAGTGAGAGGGAGAGAGAAAGAGAGAGGGGGGGGGGGAGAAAGGGAGAGAAAGAGAGAGAAAGAAAGAGAGAGAGGGAGAGAAAGTGAGAGAAAGAAAGAAAGGAAGAGAGAGAGAGAGAGACAGAGATTGTTAATACATTTCCACACTTTATTAGGTTTGTTCCACATCAGTGTAAGAGCAATGTAAGAGAAAAAGAAGGAAATGTAGCAGCATGATGGGACATGTTGATGTGAAATACAGGGTTGTAACAATACATTTGACCTTATTTCCTTCAAAAGAAAAAAAATAAATGAACAGGGATGAATAATTTATAATAATTTAAACATGTAAACGAGCTCGTGCCACACAAAGGCCGGGTAGAGCATTATAGATTGCCCAATAGAATCAGAACCAGAATCAGAATCATGTTTATTGGCCAAGTATGTGAGTGAACACACACAAGGAATTTGTTTCCGGCCAATGGTGACTCTCAAGTACAGTGTAAACAGTAGTAAAAAAAAAAAGGCATGCAGAGCTGGGACAGCAAACCTTGTGGTCAATATATCAATTATTATTATAATAATAATAATTATTATTATTTATATTATTATAGCATTTGCCTTTTAATAAATAGTTTGCAAATGTACAGCTACAGGACATGTACAGATAAATACTTAATGACATGACTGAGATACTTTTTCCTTCTTTGGGACATCCCGATCCAGTTGAACAATTTGGTAAGCATCAAGTACAGAGTGTTCTGGTCAGAACGGTTTGATGCATTAAAGCCTGATTTGGTACACGGACTTAGGACCCCCGTTCCAAGCAAACAAATTAAATTGTCATTTGACCCCTAGAGGGTACTGCAATAAACAAACGCCCTGGTAGATTTTCATAAAATTTGGCATATTGATAGAGAACAGTTCAAAGTATCCATCCATTCAATGGGGTCAATCTATCAATGTCTCTAGCACCACCAACAGGCCACATTTGTAAGGTGTATTTTGAATGAAACTTCTCAACTATTTGTCATACTATTGGTGCTTGGCCCCTTTATTGCTGCTTGTGGTTATATTTACCATTTGGAAATTTTTAAAAGTAAATGTGCGTGGAACAGTCCACATTTTGTATAAGACAAATTCATTTTAATCCATAAAAATATATGGATATACACACACACACACACACACACACACACACAAACTTTTATAACATTTTTATAACAATTTTGGCATCAGTATGAAGGTTATATATTATAAGATTATATATAGTATATATTGAATAGTATGTATATTGTATATTAAATATTATATATAAAATAGTACATTAAATATAAATAAATATACATTTGAAAAATAAATATATACCACCACTCTTCCTCTCCATTCTTCCTAGAATGAAATGTATTTTGTGTTGCAGCAACATTCGCAAAGGGAAGGAAAAGCAGGGAGTGGCCATGTAAAGATCTCTCCAGAGAACACACAAAAGCACACACACAAGCATATTTAAGAAAGGAATAAACACACACATCAAAAACACTCACCACTTTCTTTTTGGTGCAGAGGAAGGCATGGCATTCCAGGGTTTCATTGCGTTGGCTTTGAGCAATATAGGCAAACACTTTATCGTGCATCTTATCAGCGGTACAGTACGAGATCCTGCAGAGAGAGACAAAGATTAGACGGAGACTCAGGAAACACTAGCACACCTCTAGACACACGCCAGTGAACAACGGAAACCTGAACACAACAGAAAAACCTGGCAACACAATATGCACTGCAGCTGCTGCAATAAACATGTCCAAAAGTTTGCAGACACCTGCTCATCCACATTTCCATCCAGTGGGCAGTGATTGCGCCCTTTCTTTCCCTTTTTCGTCTCTGAAAGCTTCATATAAGATGCTGCAACTTCGCTGTGAGGATTTGATTGCATTCAGCCACGAGTATTCGTGACGTGAGGGTGTTGGTCGATTTGCCCTGGATCACAAATGCCACTCCACACGTCCTTCCCCACGGCACTGAATGCAGTTCCACAGTGCCCACAGACCCCTGGAGGGGTCTTCATACCACACTTCCTGACACTTGGCACTGGGCATAATGACCTTAGGCTGTTCCAGGACAGTAGCAAAGCCAAAGACATGCTGAGCTAAATAAATAAATAAATAAATAAATAAAGAGGATCGCTACAGCTTTCTGAAGTCTAGGCCTGCTAAGCCTTTAAGCCAAAGCACCAATCTCATTTTATAGCTCCTCAATCTCTCAATTCCACACCCAGAGAGAGAATGACTTGCGCGCCCACAGACGCACACGCCCAGCCCAAAACATAAGGGACGCAGACGGCGGTGACCTCATCTCCTTGTTGTGCACAGCTGTGTTTTGGCCTCTCCACGAACTCACACGGCACCACGATGTTCTTACACACACACACACACACACACACACACACACACACAAACACACAAACAGGGTTTCTGCAGGTTTCAGCAAGTTAAACTGAAGATTTCTAACGCCTGAATGAACGGGTGAAATGTTCTTGCAAACACTGGTGGACGGTAGAAAGGACATTAAAGAAAATCAGAGAATCTTAGAATCACTGACAAAATAAACAAATTTAGTCACACAAACCAAACTGTGTGTTCACACTGGTGGGCAGTAGTGGCCTAACGGTTAGAACTTTGCCCTTGTGAACAGAAGGCCGCGAGTTCAAGTCCCAGCCACCACCACTGAGCAAGGTACCGTCCTGCTACACTGCTCCGCGGGTGCTGTTGGTAGCTGCCCACTGCTCCACGTGTGGACGGGTTAAATGCAGGGGACACATTTTCGTTGTGGCGTTTTTTGTGTGACAGGGTGTGTTCACAATAACAAATAGTCACGTTCACTGTGTGAGAAAAGGGACGAACACAGCATGAAGTGCTATATGACAAGGCCAAAGTGCAACGTCTGTGTATAATGTAGCTGTGTCTGTGGAACACTGATGGCTAACTGTTGGGCAGCTAACCCAGCTAAGCAACAAATCCCCCAACCAACAAATAACGTTGGTGCAAGGTGCGTCGCGCTGACGTCGTGAGGAGTGGCTCTCGTTTGGGACAAGTTCCAGGAAAATTTTACTCTACTGGGTAAGGGCGGCCTGTGTTTTCTCGAGACTACAATTTGATGCGCTTGTCTTTGCACCAAGCGTGCACAACGTTAGCGTCTTCCTGCCTGGTTTTAGCCAGTTGTTTTTAACTGGTTTAAGTCAATTGTTTTTAACTGGTTTAACTGGTTTTATTCAATTAACAACCCCTCCTCCCAAAAAAGTGATGGCAGTAGCATTAAATACACACAATTAATTTTTTATTTAAGACATCATAATTTTTTGGACTTTTTAAGACCTTAAATTCGAGTTTTTTTTAATACTAGGCTTTTTAAGACCCTGCAATACAATAACACCACCTGTCCAATACTAACACTCCTGCTGCTGAAGCTTGGACTGTGGTGCACTGTGTTTTCTGAACATAACCAGCATTTTTTGTGCTACAGTAGCTCTTCTGTGGGATCAGGCCCAATGGGCGATCCTTCACTCCCCTTATCCATCAGTGAGCCTCGGGTGCCCACGATCCTGTCGCCGATTCACCAGTTGTCCTCACAATAAGCGCCTTCTCAAAGTGGCTCAGATTCTTACGCTCGGCCATTTATCCTGCTTCCAGCATGTTAACTTTAAGAACTGACTGTTCACTCGCTGCCAAATATATCCCACCCCCCTGACAGGTGTCATTATAATGAAATAGTCAATGTTCTTCACTTCACCTGTCAGTGGTGTGATTATCATAGTCTGTTTCTGTTCAGTCATATTTTATATTTACTCTATTCTGTCTACATTTGCGCCTTCTCTGCTTGGTTGGTTGGTTGCACCTGATTTTGAACCAGTCAGCCTTTACTGTAAGCAGCGTTTTATTCATTTCACTTACTTGGGTTTTATTTTTAGCTCTAAATGTAAATACATGTTCCATTCCTTTTCAGCTTTGCTGCTGTGAGTGTTTTTATGCTCAACATGTGCCCTTGACAGTAAAAGACAGATGGCTCAGCCAGCAAAAGGTGGACACAAAGCAGCAAGGTGTGGCGAGTGATGAATGACATGCTTTAGGTGTTCTATAGATTTTACATTTTATAGGAGACAACCTTCAGATGGATATACAGTCATATCCATAGGTTTGAACAGTCCTGCTCAAATGAGATGGGGGGGGGGGGCGTGGCAAGCCAAACGGCAATACAGCGGTGGGTGTTGAGGAGAGACCACAGTGTGTTGTGTGTCTGAAATATGAGCTTATGATAGTTTGAACCCAAATAAGATTAGATGCCACACAGCCCCAGTCCACGCATAGCTGGGTATTTATATCAAAAATGATGATTTTACATTTTCTCTCTTTTTTTTTTAAATCCACACGAGCGCGGTGTTGAAATGATTTTGAAACGTGAATGCAAAAAACACGACGTTAAATAACGACATAAAACAAGGAACGCCGGACAGGAAACGAGGCGCAGGTGGAAGGCGGGACTAGGGCGTGGCTAGACAGACACGAGACAGGGAACACGTGGAAAATGAAAAGCAGGCCAAAGCATGAACAATTCTCTTGGCATTCTTGTGGCAGGCGATGACGTGGCACTCGTTCGGGTGTGACAATGTCGGTGTTTAACATAGTAGGGCCATCTGAAGGTCATTCTTACGACAGCTGAGGGTGTAATACATCCCCAAAGAGTTGGGACGGTATGGAAAACGCAATTAAAAAAAGAAAGTAGTGATTTCTACATTTTCTTTGACTTGTATTTCATTGCAGACAATTTGAACACAAAATATTCCATGTTTTGTTTGGTCGAAAAAATTAACTAACAACAAACAAACTCTGAAAACAAAACGAGGATGTCCAGTAAACACGAACAAGACTTACCCAATACAGTGAACACGAACGACACAGTCGCGGACATAAACACGGAGCGAAGCTAGGTCTGAGACACCAGATCGACATACACAATAACCCACAAGGGCCTGAGGGAAAAACACGACGTTAAATAACGACATAAAACAAGGAACGCCGGACAGGAAACGAGGCGCAGGTGGAAGGCGGGACTAGGGCGTGGCTAGACAGACACGAGACAGGGAACACGTGGAAAATGAAAACAAACACGGACAGGAACACGTGGGACTTAAAAGACGTTTAGGGACTGAAGACACCAAGTGATGGTGTTTTAGGTGTAATTTTGAATTTTTCCCGAAAATAATCGCATCTACTAAGGGGGAGGGGCTCGAAAATAATCGAAAAATGGGGGAGGCCCTACAGAAAAAATTTGAGAACCACTGCTCTACAGGGAAAACTGTAAATGTGGCATTTATTCTGACAACATTAATGGACAATTAAAATTTATTTGCAGAATTTAACATAGTACAATAAAAGTTAAAATAAGCAACGAACACATTAGAGCAGCTCAGGTTGGATGGAAACGAGACTGCGTTGGGTTGGCCATGTGCGAAGGAGAGAGTCTGAGTACACTGAGGAGCATGTTAGGTTATGATGTACAGTACTTACTTCGAGAGAGAGTAATATCTTTTCTTGGCCTCTGCCGCGTCGTACCGCCCCAAATCCCATAATTACATTAGCCTTTTTATGCCCAGTAATGCTCATATCTACCGATGCATATGAAGAAAGGATTTTAGAAAGACTCTGGGGACAAAAGTGATCTGATACCGTGTTGGTTAAGACTATATCCGCGCATGTGTGTGCGTTTGTCTGTCTGTGGTTCTATTAATAGCTCTAGGCCCAGGTGAGTCTCAGACAGACAACACCCCGAAGGAGATTGATGGCAAGTCCTTGCGCACTCACCAGCCCCTCTCGAAATCGCCAGGCTATGACAGCTTAAATCCAGGCTGACGTGCTCCAGTCCTGGAAGGCCGTAGCACTCCAGAGCTTTGCATTTTCCATGCTCTAATGGGGCATCGGCTTAGGTCATAGCTTGAAATATGTGTCCAAACCAAAAAGGATCATCCACATGCCTGGTTTGCACATTATACATTATTTCGCCAAATATGTATCAGGCTAACGTTCAGAATTCACATCTGGCTAATTCTGACAGCCTGTCTTCCACTTTTACCAGGTATTTCCCTGCATTTCCCCTGCTTTCATGCCATGAAAGAGTTGTAGGCATCAGTTACAAACCAGTGAACAGAGAACAGGAAATAAACAGCAAATAACCAAATAAAAACCAAATTTTTTTATTTTATTTTATGTATTGTTATATTTAATGTTGTATATAAAAAAAAGCCAAAGAATTAAAAAAAAATATACAAAGGCCTATGCATACTGACGTGACCAGGAATCCGGTTTCCTGACATTTATCTGCACCTGATTTTGACGCCGGGGAAAACCACACAGTAAAGCCTGAAGGCAGATAATAAATGTCAGGAAACTCGATTCCTGACCACATGTCCATATCCATGGACCACTGGAAGGTTGAGGAATTGTAAGGATTACCATCAAGCCCAGACTTTAGTAGGGGAGAAAGTGTAAAAACTGGAGGAAAACGAACGATCACGGCAGCTGAGCTTCTCTTATCCGACAGTCGGTAAAAAGGTGATTCTGATCTCTTACAGTTACAGTCAACCACACACCAGCTCTTCCCCATTTAACATGTGTTTTTACAGCACTGGAGCAGAATGTTTATGCTGCCACTCAGTAAAGGTTAGCCTTTCTGCCACTCAGCAGGGAGAACTACAGGGATGAGGTCACATGTTGCTTGAAAGCATCGTTTTGAGTAAAAATGTAATCTAATTTAATTAGTAACATTGTTTTAATCATATATTAAATAACGTAATCCATCCATCCATCCGTTTTCTAAACCGCTTCTTCCGTTTCCGGGTCGTGGAGAAGCTGGAGCCAATCAGATCCTCACAGCAAATGTTGTAATGTCCAGAGTAAAGCCCTCAGACAGGAGCACAGGCTGGACATACAGTGCTCTGAGTGTTCACTCCTAGGATGCGGTCACACTCACTGCCATGCTGGACCAACGTACATGCCCTGAATCACACAACTCATCAGCCTTTCACAGTCTGAATGAGGCAGATTGTTCCTCAGAAGACACTGGACTGTACACCTCCATGTTCGACACCCTAAATGGTGAATGGCAGCATTGAGAAGAAGCTGCCTGGTTTTATTCCCGCCTGAGAAGATACAAATATGTGTTGATGTCAAATGGACGAACTGGTGTTTAGTTTGAAATCGACGTTCATAGGTAATTACGAACACATGTAAATGTGCAAAATATCATATTTAAAAAGCAATTTGAGAGTTTATTGACTGCTCATGTTCGTATTTACATGAAATGACATCACTGGTGTTTTTAACGGGCCCACCCTTACACGTAGCACTGCTTTATAACAGTGGAATGAATGAAACAAGATCAAAAGTCACTACATTTATAAAAATGTGTCATGAAAACTCAAATGTTGATGTTAAATGTTAATTATTAGGACAGAAATGTCTGTGGACGTGTCATTAAGTTCCTATGAAAGTGACTTATTTGTCATTGTGAACACACTCCATCACACAAACCACAACTAAATGTGGAATCTGGATTTAACCCATCACACGTCCACATGTGGGGCAGTGGGCAGCGATGACCTCTTTTCCACCAAACTGGTGCCGGTGCTGGTTCCAAACCTTGAACTGGTTCCATGCATTTCCTCCAAAAAGGCATAAAATCCAGCACTGGCACGGCTCCACAAAGCTGCAGGTCCCGAAGTTGGAGCCACTGACGGGAGTGGCTGTGGGTGGAGTTACTGCAGGATATGCCTGACCATGTTGCCCCCACCCCCCATCGAAAACTGAAACTCCTGCTATCATGTTCTATCATGATCATGTCATGTTCAATTCTGGGGCCAGTTCTCAAACAGCACAGGGGTAGAACTGGCTCCTCACCGGCACCGGCACCAGTACCACCCCACTGGAAAAGAGCAATACGAAAAGTACCCAGGGAGCAGTGCAGCAGGATGGTAGCCTGCTCAAGGCTACTACAGTGGTACTTGGGTCGAGACTTGAACCTACGACCTTCTGCTCATAAGGCCAAGGCTCTAACTTCAAATAAAGAGTTACCAGTTCATTCCTATTCCAGGAAGGAAGCTCTGAAGGAGTCCTGCACAAATAGGACTAAGTGTAAAGCAAAGACTGCTATAATGACACTCCTCTGATCTCAGATAGAGAAAATGATCAGAGCCTGATGAGTGGAGTGAACACACTGTAGCTATTTAGAGAGTCCGTGTTCTATAGTGGATGTGCCGTCATCACAAAATAAGATCAGACTAGTTCAGATTTCTGAACGTGTGCAAATAAAAATGCTTATTCTTTGAATCAAGAACAAAACACAGACAGAGATACGTCTCTTGTATAACGGAAGAAGCAGCTGAAAGGTTCAGAGATTGACCTGTAAATGGAGATGTTTTCTATCAGTTGATTTGAGGCACTGTCATAAAGAATGATCCCTCTCGGAGAGACCGTTAACGTCACTTTCTGCAGCTTCTTCCCACTGGCTTTGGCCTGAGAGAGAGAGAGACAGCGAGAGAGAGAGAGAGAGAGAGAGAGAGAGAGAGAGAGAGAGAGAGAGAGAGAGAGAGAGAG
>JBBPDA010000145.1:24557868-24571501 GCA_037974385.1 Arnoldichthys spilopterus
ATTATTTATGTCAATAACATAAAAACCAATATACTGTAATATATTTTTAATTTCGGTTTGGCCAGTTGTCATTGTAAAAGCACTGAGGGCAGCACTGCTGCAAAGATGGGACCAAATCTCTATTAACACCATTGATTTCAGAAGAAAATTTAATAGCAATTGCCTTATAGCTTGTGAATACATAATGTAGATATACTTCAAATGTTGGTCTCCTGTACACATACAACTATAACATTATGACCACCTGCCAAATACTGCGTAGGTCCCTCCTGCTGCTGAAACAGCTCTGACGGTATTGCACTGTGTACTGACCCCTTTCTTCTATCAGAGTCAGCATCACTTTTTGTGCAATAAAAGCTTCTCTGATCAGAGAACACACAGGCTAACCTTCGCTCCCAGCACACATCAGTGAGCCTTGGGTGCCCATGACACTGTTGCTGATTCACTAGTTGTTCTTCCTTGGATCTTTTAGTAAGTACTGACTACTGCACACCTGGAACACTGCACAAGTCTTCAGTCGTCTAGCCATCACAATAAGGCTCATGCGGAAGTGACAAAGATCCTTACACCAGTCAAGTTTTCCAGCTTGCAGCATGTCAACTTCACAATAACAACAATAATAATAATAATAATAATAATAATAATAATACTTCACTACACAATCACTTCATTTTTCCACAATAGCCAAAAACCCTCATGCAAGTGGTTTACTGGTCATGTTGATCTTTTGTTTTCATGAACAGCTGAAGTCTCCATATGTTTTCCAGGCCTGGAGTGTGAGGACTTTACTGCTAGCCCGGGGAGTTTGCACTGGAGTTGGACTGGGCTGATAGCCTGGGGAGTTCTGGAAATTTTTTCTCTTTCTTTTTTCTTGCTGTTGATTTGTTATACAAGTCAAGTCAAGTCTAGTTTATTTCTATAGCACTTTTTACAACTGACATTGTCACAAAGCAGCTTTACAGAGACCAGGTCCGAGCCCCAAAGGGCCAAAGGCGACAGAGGCAGGAAAAACTCCCTAAGCTGTAGGAAGAAACCTCAGGAGGAACCAAGGCTCAGAAGGGGGAACCCGTCCTCCTCTGGTCGACACCATTATTGTAAAACCTACCTGGGTTTATTTAGTTATTTATTATTATTATTATTATTATTATTATCAAAGTCATACAGGAGAAAAAATTCTTCATAACCGAGATCTGCACACACATCACCTCATTCACACATGTTTTAAATGTGAGTAAAGAAACTTTCACTGAATACTTCCTTTTTCAGCAAAGAACGTACAAACCTACCAAGCATGGCAAAGGGATTAGTAGAGCAGCACGTTGCACACACCATGTCTTCTGAGTGTTTTTCAGCCCCGCGGGATCAGCCCATGTGCCCAAGTCAGCGCTATCCAGATACAGGCTGTGTACACAGATGCACATAATCTCATCTGCAGATAAAACGGAGACTGTAGAACAGCTCCTGATGGCCTGAGATTCTCTACAGAGACTAGAAGTACACTCATGCACTTACAAAGCTTGATGAAAACCCTCAGCCTTAGATGGAGAAAGATAATGTGGTTATTAAAGCAACAATAGAGTAAAAAGTAAAAAACAGCTTATGTCCAACTAGTGCAACATGCCTAAATCATCATGCACTTATAGATACCGTACCATACACCAATCGGCCATAACATTAACACCACTGACAGGTAAACTGGATAACACAGCGTGTCTAGTTATTTCATTACAATGGTACCTGTAAGGGGGTGGGATACGTTAGGTAGAGCAAATGAAGAGTGAGTTCTTGAAGTTGATGTGCTGGATGCAGGAAAAATGGGCGAGCATAAGGATCTGAGCCACTTTGACAAGGGCCTTACTGTGATGAGTCAGAGCATCTCCAGAACAGCAGCTCTTGTGGAGTGTTCTAGGTGTGCAGTAGTTAGTACCTACCAAAAATAATCCAAGGAAGGACGACCGGTGAACCGGCGACAGGGTCATGGGCACCCAAGGCTCACTTTTGCCCAATCCCAAAAAAGCACCAGGAGGGACCCACTCAATATTAGGCAGGTGGTGTTAATGTTAAGGCTGTCTGGGGCATGAGCTGTGCAGAATTCTCTTATGGTTATAGCCAGAAAGCAAAAACGAAGAGTGAAAATTGGAAGGAGTGCTCAGAATAAAGAGCACAGAATCTCCATAATGAATACCAATGAGCCCCCAGTCCAACAAACACAGAGGCAATATTACCACTCTGTTCTTTTGTCTTGTCCACCACGCGTGAGCCGCGAGCACATAGGTTTCAGGTGAAGCAGGGCGTACGGCTTTTAAATGAATAAAGCCTTCAGTAATAATTAAACATCCCAGATCCCACCGTTCCGAGGGACTCCTGGAACGCATGCATAAAGTAAAACACGCCTGTGCATTATTAATGGCTCCCCATATGCTTATCAAAGCCACTCTGATACTGGGAACACAGACACATTGGAGCACGCGATGATCTGCTCTGTAACCATCTGTGTGGGCCTCATGTGTGCACTGTTACAGGACTCTGAGGCCCAAATATTCCCTCGTCGTCTCTCGTCCAGTCTTGGATTCGCATAGAAAGTCCATTCCTGTTCGCCCCCTCAAGGCTCGCGGTTATTCATATTTAATTTTCTCCCGCTGCTCTCGTTTTAATCCACATAATCCCTCTAAGAGAAGTGTGACCAAGTGAAGACTCAATGGATCTTGAGGTTTGTTTTAATTGCTTCAACAGCCTTCATACCTTGTACCAAAGTTCAGTATTTTAAAAATACTGAAAAATACTCAGTGAGATATCGTCCATGAATCCAAAACAGTGAGTAAGACTTCTGACTGGGGATTTCCCCAGGTTTGTTGAGATCAGCCTGAACATTCCAGCACAGGGGCAAAACTACGCCTGGGCATCCAGAGCTACAGCTAAAAACACAAAGCCTTTTTCTGGAAAAGTTGGGACCTTTTATAAAATGCAATAAAAATGTGAAAAATTGTTTGTTTTTGTAATTGATCATTTTTTGCACAAAGAAAAGGTTTCCAGTGTTTTCACTGAGCAACGTGACTGTGTGTTTTAATATACATTTTATTACTGGGAAAAGACGTCAGCTTTATTGCAGCATATGTCTCCCAGTATATGCTTCTGGATCAATGGGACCTTTACACATATGCACTGATGCACCCCCAAAGCATGGATGGTCCATTTTATGTGTGACGTGGTGAACCTGACATCTGTTTTGCCCAAAAAGAAGCTGAAACATTCATGCAAAGTTTCATCCAATCACAGCACAGCACATTCCACCATCTATTTTTAAGCAGTGGTGGCCTAGTGGTCCCCGGGCGCTGTTGATAGCTGCCTGCTGCTCCACATGTGGATTGGTTGAATGCAGAGGCCACATCTCGTTGTGGTGCCCTTTGTGTAATGGGGTGTGTTCACAATGACAAACAATCATGTTCCACAATAAGTTGGAAACAGGGGAGGGCATCATAGTGGGTATAAATGGAGAATTTACCAAAGGCTCAGTCTCTGCAGGCTAAGGTTCACCACTTTGTGGCAAAGTCCTTGATAGTAATCATTCATCATCAACAGTACATAATATTGTGAAAGAGCTCAGTCCGTGTGGTGCTTTTCGTGTGATTGAGTGTGTTCACAATGCAATGGCAAAAAAATTTCATTTTCAGTCCATCTGAGCTGAATTCTAGCCCAAGAAACTCTTTCCCTTTGAGTAAAACAACTTCAGGTTGCATTTCTTGATGCAGTGGTGGACTATGTTCACTAACACTGGTTTTCCGAGGTCCTCTCGAACCCATGTGTCTATATTTATCACAGTAGCATGACGGTTTCTTATGCAGTGCCTTCTGAGGGCTCGAAGGATACATATCAAACAGTGGTATGTGGCCTTGCCTTACACGGACTGAGGTCTTTCACACTATTATGAACTGTTGATGGTGAAAGACCTACATTTTTACAAACATGCACAAAGAAACAAGATTCTATCTTCTATCAATTCTATCAACAACTTTGCCAAAAAGTGGTGAACCTTTGCCTGCAGAGACTGAGCCTTTGGTGAATTCTCCATTTATACCCAGTCATGATGCCCTCCCCTGTTACCAGCTCATGTGCTTATTGTGGAAAGTGGCTATTTGTTAATGTGAACACCCCATTACATAAAATGTGCCTGCTGCATTTCACCCATCCACACGTAGAGCAGTGGGCAGCCATCAACAACACCCAACAGTGTAGCAGGATGGTATCTTGCTCAAGGGTACCTGAGTGGTGCCTGGACCAAGATCAAGTTCCTAACCACTAGGCTGCCCTTTTAAAGAGTGTAACTTCAATATTCTTCAAAATCTTCACTCCTATTTTGCACATTCCCAGCATTTTGTTAGCTTCTACGTACAAAATACTGTCAGCTGGGTCAACTCAAACATTAGCATTTCTTTAGACCTTTGCCGGTTAAATAAAGGTTAAAGAGAATTAACTGCATTTTACAGATTGGCCGAGCTTTTCCAGGAATGGGGTTTTGTAAATGCCTGTTAGTCTTGCCATTAGAGATTCTTGCCTGAAAAAATGATGAAACGTAATCAGCATGAAGTAAAATGGTGAAGAAAATTAACAACAACAACAAAAAAAAAATCTAACTGCAATCAGGAGCGAACAAATCCACCATAGGGAATACTTACTCACTTACTCAGCACGTAGTTACCAGTTAGATTTCAGCATATTTAATTGTCTCACACTGCTCTTCATTTAATCCACATAATCCTTCTTAACACTTAGTAGTGTGGCCGGTTTCTCTGCCTTGAATACAAAGATGTGTTCATATCAAAGACCTGCATTAGACTAAGAGAAAACTACGTGAAGTCAATGAGGATAAGACAATGTTTTGGTCTTGAAATTGTGGAAACTAGCAATAAATACATCCAGACGTTAAAGAATGCTAGTAATTGATATGTACACCGATCAGCCATAACATTAACACCACCTGCCTCATATTGACTAGTTCACCCTCATGCTGACAGATCTTCCACATGGGTCTTCTGTAGGGCAGCCCGAGTGGGTTTGCCCATATGAAACCCAGTTATGATGAGGCTAAGTGCAAGTGCGAACCCAGTACATTTCATGAACTAGTCCCTGTAGATCCCACTTAAGCTTGCCCATCCTAAACCTGGACATGTTTGGAGTAAGCCCAAGTGGAACCCAGACAAAGCCATTTTAAAAAAGCCTATAGAGAACCCAGCTACAGCACTGGTTAGCCCATATGGGCCCTAGCAAGAGCTCATGAATTTACCCATGCTAAGCCCTTGCCCACCTGGAACCCGAGAACCCCACATATTGGGCCCAAGTGGACACGTTGGCTGGGTCTTTCAGGGTCTACTGGAATACCATTCCAGAAAAAGTCACATTTTTTTTTTTTTTTTAGTTTACTTCATCACAGTATGTAAAAAAAAGCTGCAATTCGACATCTTCCAAAGCTCCTGCTAGCAACATCTGCTGCTGTTGAGAAGACGTCAGTGTGAGATGTTCTGAATGTACAGAGAAAGCTTGTACACCTGGTTAAGCAGGTTAATTGTGTGCATTCTTCCAGCTGGTGGATAAAAAGCCTATTAGAAAAGCAGCGGCCATTTATTCATGTGGCTAACAGGCTCCTTTGCATAACAAACGGAGCAGAGGCTCAAGACGCCAGTTCTTCTCTGCTTGCCACCCTAAACACCCAGTCTGAGAAGGATTGGGCCCGAGAACTGTTTCCTGGGGTTCTTTGTAAAGACTGGCTTTCCGAGAAGAAAGCAGAGTATAGAGAGTGAGTGACAGAGAGAGAGAGAGAGAGAGAGAGAGTTAGTTAAGGAAAGAGACACAGGGACTAGAGCTACACTTCACACATACACTCGTCTCTGGATTGAGGTCATCAATACATTCCTCAGCGACTCTCCAGCAAATCCTAGGCCTCGGAGTGAAGAGTGGCTTAGCAGAAGAATAATAAGACGGTTTATAAATAGATCTGCGTGACCAAGCACCATTGACACGTACGTACACACCCTTATAGCGCGAGCGAAAATCCAGCCTGCGTTACGCAATTCACCATACGAAGAAGCCTCAGATCATACGGTTACTGTAAACTAGATAAAAACTACCGCAGCCATTTTCCATGCTTAGCGTGAGATGTGATGTTCAAGAGCAACCAGACTTGTTCCCAATGGTGGTGAATGGAACCAGACGTCTGGAGGGCGTAAATGCCTTTATGTGCTCCCTCGCAGAGCGTCATCACATAAAATGGTTATGAACACGCTGCCTGAGATGTCGCTCTACGATAGTTTTGACCCTGTGACCTTCCAGTCACATGGGCAAGTCCCTAACCAATAGGCCACCACTGCCCAATGACTAGTGTATATTATACATGATCATAGCAACTGAGTGAGCTTTACTTACTGGAGCTACTACTCACCTCTGGAAGACAGGCCTCCATGCCCTACTGCTGTAAATGAACTGTGCCAAGCTGCAGATGCCATATGCTAAAAAAAAAATCAACAAGAAGACGTCTGGAGGGCGGTTATGAACGCGCTGCCTGAGATGTCGCTCTACGACAGTTTTGGGAAGACGTTGGCCTAAAACATATTTTTAAAATTCATTCAGGGTGGAGGGGTACGTGCAGGGCGTTATAACGCAAAATAGTCCCCAAAGAAAACATACGTTTTTAGTGCTTCACCATCATCAACACTGCATAAAAACTCAGAAGACACATGCACGGCTGGAGCACTATTGGTAGGTCCCAACTACTGAATACTTGGAACAAGACTTGCCCTTTTGGAGACGGTCTGACTCGGCCGTCTAGAACACCACAATAAGGCCCTTGTCAAAGTGCCTCCTTACGCTGCTTCTTCCAGCACATCAACCTTAAGAACCGATTGTTCACTGGCCGCCTAAGAGAACCCCCCCCCCCCCCCCCGACATGTGCAGTTGTAATGACATAACTAGTCAGTCTTCTTCACTTCACCTGTCAGTGGTGTTAATGTTATGGCCAATCACTGTGTGTACATATGTAATACATAATGCATTACCATTTATAAGAGAAAACGTTCAGAAAACGTATCCACTAAATAAAAAAATATGATCTTTTATAGAGAAACAGGAACGTCAGTAAGAGATGGGTTCTAATAGAGCTGCAGTGCGACGTCCAGCCCCTGCAGGAACTGACCTGAAGGCCATTAGGTGCTGTTCTTTTACTATTGGTCTTAAAGAGCTAAAGCTCATACGTCAGACCAATCCCAGCATTAGGAACTGCATGTTAACATGTCATTTGTAGTGAAAGTAACTTTTTGTCATTGTGAACACAGCCCATCACACAGTGCACAACAATGAAATGCGACTCATCCATACATAGAGCAGTGGGCAGTGATCAACAGCACCCGGGGAGCAGTGTGGCAGGACGGTACCTTGCTCAAGGGTACCTCGGTGGTACCTGGGCTGGGACTTGACCCTGTGACCTTCCAGTCACATGGGCAAGTCCCTAACCAATAGGCCACCACTGCCCAATGACTAGTGTATATTATACATGATCATAGCAACTGAGTGAGCTTTACTTACTGGAGCTACTACTCACCTCTGGAAGACAGGCCTCCATGCCCTACTGCTGTAAATGAACCGTGCCAAGCTGCAGATGCCATATGCTCAAAAAAAATCAACAAGAAGAAGACGACTTGATGACAGACACTTTTGACCCCTACACAGTGCTTGGAGGAAGAGAACAGCCTTCTCTGGGGGGATGGAGTATGTTTTGGATGAGCTGGAGTTGCATTTGTGAACCGATCGTCCGTCATCGACGCCTTACTAACGGCTGGATGCAGACAAATCCTCACAGAAATGTTCCATCATCTAGCCATCCCAGAAGAGTAGAGGCTGTTACTGGAGCAGAAGGGCAGCCTGAAGCGTTGGATGAGCAGGCGTCCACAGACTTTTGGACACAACAGCAACAGGGTGCAATCAGGGAACAAGTATCCGTCACAGCCAAGAAAAACCACTAAGAAACTCACAGTTAAAAGGGGAAGAACTTGTGCATTTGAGGCAAAAGGCCTCTGGACAGGTGCACTGCCCTTTGAGACCCACCTTAATCAGTGGCCCACTACTGTAATCCCCTCTCACTTTAAAGCATGTGCTGGGTAATATGTAGATAATGTGTTGTCTATCACCACCTAGTGACGAGCAGGCAGTACTGCAAGCCTCTGTCTCAGACCTGCAACCACCTTATGATTACATAGACCAGCCACAACATAAACACCATCTGCCTAATACAGAGTAGGTCCCTTGTGCTGCTGAAACAGCTCTGATTGTGGTGTACTGTGTGTTCTGGCCCCTTTTGCTCTTCTGGGGGATCGGACCAGACTGGCTATCCCTCACTCCCCACATGCATCAGTGAGCCTTGGGTGCCCACGACCCGTGTCACAAATTCACCAGTTGGATCACTTTTGGTAGGTACTAACTACTGCACACCTGGAACACTCCATACCTGCCGTTTTGCAAATGCTCTGACTCTTTCTGATATTTTTCCTGTTTCCAGCACATCAGCTTCAAGAACTGACTGTTCACTTGTTGCGTAATATATCCCCTCAGGTGCCATTGTAATGAAATAACTAGACCATGTTATTCACTTTTCCTAGAAGTGGTGATAATGTTATGGCTGGATAGGTGAGAGCATTTTTAAAACACATTGTACTCACTTTTAAGTCGAAAAATACACATTTTGCCTCAGGTTTTCTTTTCCAAACTAGTGTCAAAGGTCTATTGAAAATGAAACTCTATGTGCACAGGAATAGAACTACTTAGTAAATGGAAACTGCCAGTGAAAATGTGCTCATGGGTATTAAAGAGCCTGTATAACAGAATGTGCCCATTTGCATTAAAGAGCCAATGTCCATCGCTTTGTTTTTTTTTTTTATGATCGTTTGACACAATATACATATATGAGAAGCTTCAAAATGTGCCACTTATTCCCTTTGTTCATGTATGGAAGCTAATCTGCGTTCAGCATTGTTGTGAGGTCACAAACTCCTCTAAACGTATCCACCTCTTTAGCCAGAGGCAGTCTAGTCTTGCTCAGTCCTATGACATGACGAGGCATGTTGCTTTCTTAACTTGTGCATGACATATTTTAAAGGAAAATTCAATAAATAAACCCAGACCACGCCCACTAAAGCAGGCAATGAACAGGTGAGTTGAACCAGGTGTGTCTAAGCCTCACTAGTCATTTTACACCACTCAGCCATAACATTAACACCACTGATAGGTGAAGAACATTGACTCTAGTTATTTCATTACAATGGCACCTGTCAGGGGGGTGGAAAATATTAGGCAGCAAGCGAACAGTCAGTTCTTGGAACTGAGGTGATGGAAGCAGGAAAAATGGCGGAGCATAAGGACCTGACCCACTTTGACAAGGGCTTTGGCGATGGAGTCAGAGCATCTCCAGAACGGCAGGTCTTGTGGAGTGTTCCAGGTGTGCACTAGTTAGTACCCAAGAAATGTGGACCAAGGACGGAGAACTACTGAATCTATTGCCAATATGGTCACGGGCACCCAAGGTTCACTGATGAATGTGGGGGAGTGAAGGCTACAGAATAGCTACTGTGGTGTAAAAAGTAAAGGCTGACCAATAGAAACGAGTCAGAACCCATAGTGCACCAGAGGCAGGTGGTGTTAATGTTCTGGCTGATCAAGTGGCCCCTATTAAGTAAACAAGAGTAGAGGGATGTGATGTTTTCCCTCTCTCAAACACACACACACACACACACAGGGTACACACACCAAAGACGCCCACGTTGCCAGAAAAAAAACCTTTTTATTCCTCGAAAAACCTCACAGAGTGAGAATGCAGCCACGGTCGGGTCTGAAGAAACAAGAGAGGGAGAGGTGACGCAGGGCAAAGAACACAAACAAGTGCTTTCTTCTTCTTCCTCGCTTCATTCGAACTTCCCAAATCTGCTAATGTGACATCACCGTTGTCTGAACACCTTCGGGGGCAAAAACGGGGAAAAAAATGTTTAAAAAAAAAAACATTTTCATTGCAGTCTTTGCAGAAACTTTACCTGCTCCCTCATACCATAAGTTAAACACACACACACACACACACACACACACACGCTCACGCTCAAAACAACCATTGCTGACCACTATATAACACCACGTAGGACTCTAATCCGACCTTGTAGCACTGAAACAGTAATACTAACCACGGGCAAGAAGTTTCATTTTTCACAGGGTTGAAGCGGTCGCGTCTGGAGCCGGACCTGAACCTTCTTTCTCAAGAACCTTCTGCGTTCTCTGCTTAGTGCAACACGTTTCGGGCATTACAGCAGAACCTCCTCCACAACTGAGAACCTCTAGCAGCTCTTCGTGGAGCAGATCACGGCCCTCCCATCAAAATTTGAACGGAATCCAGAACAACAGGTACAAATGTCCTCCGGTTCCTACTCAAAGGCTGCATGTTTCGAGAGGCTTCCAAAACTACAACTGAGCAGAATGAATGGCAGTGGTTCCCTTGGGGCCTCGGACGTTTCAGCCCTTTCCCTGCTCCACCACAATCGCTTGAGCTTAGCAGGAGCTTGGTAATTGGCTTATTAGTGTGTTGCGACTCGGGTGTTAAAGGAATGCTCCCCGTCTTCAACCGTATCTTTAGCGCAGTGACCTTGGTTGAGCAGCGATCGCCAATAGTTTTGGTGCAAACGGTTCGGTAATTACAGTCATCTCGTCTGTGATAGTGGATCGTGCGCTACTAGGTTGAAACATCTTTAATAGGCATGGCATTGCAGGGTAAGGGAGCCCCAGGACTAGGATTGGGAACCATGGCTTAGAGCAAAGAACATGTAAAACAGCAGCAACTCAACGCGAGAGAATCAACCGCAGGCTTAAAATCTGGAAAGTAAAAAGCGCAAGAAGTTTCTTGAGAAACGAGGCCGCTCGCCGGCTCCGGAATTCGGCGCTTCCTTAACACTTTGTCCTTAGCATGAAGTGAACTCCGCAATACTGAGAACGCAAGTCCCAATACTTTCCTATGCACAATGGCGCCACCGTGTGGCAACATCAAACAGCGTTCTGGAATAGACACTGAACTAGAAAATACAATTCAACGGTCTTGTTTCGGCTGCTTGCGGCACGAGCCAGCGCATTAGCCAAGCCAAATCTGGACCAAACCATGAAAAAAAAAAAAAAAAAAGACAGAAAGAAAGAAGAGGCCTAGCTACTTGGCACTGGACTACATTTTTTAGCAATTCGTCAGAAACAGAGAATCGACTGGCCGGTCTAATAAAATTTCAGGAGTAATCGGGTCACATGCTCTTCCACAACATGTACATGTATGTTGCACGACATCCACCTAAATATGTACCCCCTGTTCCCCTTCTAAGCTACTTTCAAGCATAGTTTTACTCAACAGTGCAATGTAGGCCAAATAAATAGATGTAAACAAGAGACCAAATCAAGTGAAGCGTTCCTAAACCAGAAAGATGTGCAAGAGCGGCGCTGTAATGAATCTGTTGACGTTTGGGATGCTGGGCATCCAAAGGGGCTTGGATGGGAATTAGGAAGGGGACAAGGCCTTTCAGTTCCACCAATGAGGTCTCGTCTAAAGGCACTGGTTATCTAGGACTGCTAGTCAAAACTGCTAGAACGGGCCTGTGCTTTGGGAGTCTGAGTAAAGTATTTGTAGGTGCAAATTTCATCCAAATTTCGATACTATCCCAAAAGAGGCTTTCGGAACATGTTTGTCGGATGCTGAGGACACATTACAGTTAATTCCAATCATCTTACTAGCCGTGACATTCATCTGGGGGGTAGAAAAACTGCTTTTCTAAACGAAACGATCAAAAACGGGAATATACTGTAGAGCGTTCCTGCTTGAAAGACCTAATGCTGTAGACCTGAGACTTCGTCCCCTCCTTCCATTTCGAAAGAGTAAAAGAAAAACAATGGTCAAGGTCAATCGAGGTCAAAAATGATGTAGGAGGACAAAAACAGCGTGAGCCAATTTTGCACCAAAAATAAAGCAAGCCAACTTCTGTGAGGTTTCTAGACATTTACAAGAAAAAAAACAAACCAACAGCAAGTTCCTACTCGACGGGTGATGTCCCTTAAAAGTCTTTTTTTGTCTTTTGTTTTTTTTTTTTGTTTTTTTACTACAACAAATACAGTCACACAATACAACATCCTTCTGACCAGGTGAGAAGTAGCAGTAGAAGAAAAAACAACGAAAAATCCCAAAACATTCTGAGCCTCAGACATGCCAAAGAAGGGCCAGTTCTGGGCCTATGAAGAGAAACAAACTGATGAGAGAGAGGGGGGGAGAGAGAGAGAGAGAGAGAGAGAGAGAACGCACGAGAAAGAGCGCAAGTGAGAAAGAACAAGAGAAAGCGTGCGAGAGAGAGAAAGCAAAAGAGAGTAAGAGAGAGAGACAGAGAAAGAGCGCGAGAGAGAGCGAGAGAGAAAGGGCATGCTCGAGAGAGAGAAAGAGCGCGCACCCGAGAGAGAAAGAGCGCGCAAGAGAGCGCAAGAGAGAAAGAAGAAGAGAGAGCGCGCAAGAGAGAGAAAGAAAAAGACAAGAGTAAGAGAGAGAAAGAGCGCGAGAGAGAGCAAGAGAGAGAGCGAGAGAGAAAGGGCATGCGCGAGAGAGAGAAAGAGCGCGCACCCGAGAGAGAAAGAGCGCGCAAGAGAGAAAGAAGGAGAGAGCGCGCAAGAGAGAGAAAGAAAAAGACAAGAGTAAGAGAGAGAGAAAGAGAGAGAGCGAGAGAAAGAACGCGCACGCGAGAGAGAAAGAGCGCGAGAGAGAGCAAGAGAGCGCAAGAGAGAGAGCACAAGAGAGAGAGAACGCAAGAGAGAGAGAAAAAAAGACAGGGAGAGAGTGAACGAGAGCAAAAGTGTGAGAGAGAGCGTGAAAGAGAGAGAGAGATGGATGGTGAGTTGTGAGCTGGAGCGAGCATTCATTTTTTGAGGGGCTGGTAGACGGACGCATTGGGGTCCAGGCCAGAGGGGCTGGTGTCCATAAACTTGGAGGAGTAGTGAGGGGTGACTGGGTTCATGTTGCTGGTATCTGCTGAATAAGCGATACTGGGCATGACAGCCATCACCTCGGCGATCTTCTGTTTCAGGTCTTTTATCTCTTGGTCTTTCTGAAGGATCTGACCTGAAAGCAGAAGAGGAAAGGGCTTCAGGGTTGTGGACAATGCCAAGAGGAACAGGCTTCAGGGTTGTAGACAATGCCAACGCTACTTCACTAAAACAAAAGACCTACATTCTGGAAGAAGCCTGTGGTATGACCACCAAAAAAGTAGAAATGATGCAGCTGGATACAACACCATCGTACTACATGTGTCTTTACAGGATCCCTGAGCCGTTATATTTTATTTTCTTGTCCCATTATAAAAGGTTTGTGTAGTTGTCTGTATCAAAAGTCATAATACATTTTAAAATGTGCCTCTAGCGTCTTTTTATGGCTTAAGTAAATAATGAATATTGATTGATGGGCGTTTAACTCTCGGATAAGTGAGTGTATTCTGAGGTCCTAAGCGTTTTGTAACTCTGCTTGATTAACTTTACAGTTACAGACCAGACTGTAATTCTGTGTGTTTACTTGTGGGGGGGGGGGGGGGGGGGGGGAGTA
>JBBPDA010000145.1:24616329-24639297 GCA_037974385.1 Arnoldichthys spilopterus
ATTAGAAACGCCTGCCTTGTGCTTCAATTCACTGGCCACTTTATTAGAAACGCCTGCCTTGTGCTTCAATTCACTGGCCACTTTATTAGAAACGCCTGCCTTGTGCTTCAATTCACTGGACACTTTATTAGAGATGCCTGTCTACCTAAAGTCTCTTTAAGTGTACATCAGCAAGGTGGCTCTACAAGGCTGTTTCCCGTAATGTGGCCATGGAATGTACACTCACCACTGAAAGAGAAACAGGGAAAAGGCCACAGCCTATTTGTCTGATTCTAGATGTGCATGATAGAAAAGTTATCTGTGTTATCTGTCTCTAGTGCAAATTTTCCAAGGTTTTATCAACATCCAATCACAGTGTCGTTTTCACTGGGTCTGAAGAGCCAGATGCTTTCCATTGATTTCATGGCTATTTTCAACACCGTTAGCGGTTGTAGCTGTGGGGAGCACATGAGAGCGACTGGCTCAAGTGCATAATAAGCAACTCTGGGAAACACTGCTGCGAATGTATCTGTGATGTGATGCTATATGTACAGCCCCCCATTGACCCACGGGCATGTGTTTCACGTGTCTTCAGAGCCAAATGCTCAGAATGTTTGACCTACATCGAAGTCAGACCCTTCCATACATTTCATAGATGTGCTATGTGTCAGGCAAGACCCTAAACTGCAAGCACCTTTAGGTACAAGCAGCAGGTGATTTGAGGGGGGATGAAGCAAAACGACTATGTGTGTGTTGGTCGGTGGTGTGGGAAGCAGATGAGCGCTCCTGCTGGGCTTCCACCCCCCTGTTCAAAACCAATGGCCTACTGGATACAGGGAGAGATTCCCAGAAGAACCCACCACAACTTCTTGCTATTCCCAATATACTCTACTGTTTAGTGCTGCCAGTAACACAAAGCCAATTTCCTGAATAGAAGTAACATGACTGCAAATTTAGGAGCTGTCACCGATTCTGTAACAACAGAGAAGAAACATCAAGAACTTACAGTTGAGAACTTGGCATGAAACATCTAGAAGACTTCATACTTCAAATGGAGTGATCACCGGTGATCATAACTGCATTTCATTTAATATTTGATATGCTCTCGCTGTTCCTCATCTCTGAAACAATACTACGGTTGTGTGCAAAAGTTTTGGCACCCATTTCAAATGACACTTTTCTAAATGTAAGCATGTACATATTCTTGACAGAGAGCACAACTCTGCATGCACTGTTTATGTGCTGAGTTGAACATAACGCGAAGCACATAATGTGGTCTGTATGATCAGAATAGCACATTTATTTTTCTGCTTTTTCTCAGTAAGTAGAAATATATGGAGCTGCTCCTTCAGTGACAGGCTGCTGCACCCACGGTGTGGAAAGGAGAGATTCAGGTCTTTCCTTCCACCTGCTGTCAGACTGTACAACCAACACTTTGCAGTTTGATCACACACACACAAATAAACACACACATTCAAAACTGAAAAATGTTCACTTAACGTGCAATATTTCTTCACTGTGCAATATTCTTCTGTGTTTCTCTCTGTGTAAAATAGCTGCAACTTATACACAGATATAGGTTTATATAGAATACTACATACACTAATGTCTATTTGTATTTTTTGTTAAGATTAATTTTTTATCTTATTGTGTTGTATAGTTTTTTAAACAGTATCCATTGCTTTACTGCTCTTCTGCTGCTTTTACATCTTGTACTGCTCTACCAATGCAAATTTCCCACTTCTGGGACTAATAAAGGTTTATCTTATCTTATCTTAAATTGCTAGGGGTGTTCAAAATTTTGCATGCAGCTGTACCTTGTGTGGTCATCTAGCTTTTAGTGTTTTAATCTAAACTGTATGAGTAACTGAAAGGAAACGTGTGTGTGACACATAAAAATCGGTGTGTGTGTTCTTTTCACAATTACGTTTACTGCTTTTCACCGTCTACAGTGTTTTGTACGAATAAGCTGCTTCTGCTTCTTCATAGGCACCGCAGGCTCACTGATGCATGTGAGAGGTGAAGGCTACCTGTCTGGTCTGATCCCACAGAAGAGCTGCTGTGGTTTAAAAAGTGAGGCTGACTCTGATAGAAAGAGGTCCAGAACACACAGTGCACCACAGTCAGAGCTGTTCAAGCAGCATGAGGGACCCACTCAGTATTAGGCAGGTGGTGTGTGTGTATATATGTAAATACCTATATGTAATAAAATTTTAAATATACTGCTAAGAATTTATATGTAATAACTTCGTGACAAATTGACAACTTGGAATAAACGTGGAATAAAACGTTCCTGTGTGTTATGCATTACATTAACATACATTAAAGTTAACAGAGTTTTTTTCCAACTCTCACTGAGTTGCACAAGCATAAATAAGTGATGAGGCTGTAGAACAGAGTGCCTTCAGATACTGCACTAATCACGAGATGGCCTGTCAGTAGGGAGCGCTATGCCACACTCAATATTGCAATGAGTGCTTGTGGACTTTAGTGGACTTTGATGCTTTGATGCAAAGTCGGTTCACTGGGCTTGGTGTTTAGCGTCACAAGTCATGTCCCTCAGAGGACTAACTTTTGAAAATGGACAAAGAGCTTCCTTTGCCTCACATGTATGCCTGCATTTTAACAGTGAAAAGTGAAAAATTTGAAATTTAAAGGTTCCATATCATGAAAAAAAAATATTTATGGGCCTACATTATGTAAAAATTTGGAGACTTAAACCCTCACAGGAATAAGTCTTGTTTTTTTTTGTTTTTGTTTTTTTTTTTGGGGGGGGGGGGGCATTCCTACCAAAGTCAAAACTGGGAAATTTAAAGGGCCCATACCATGGAAAAATGAAAATGTAAAGTGCCCATAACATGGAAAATTGGAGATTGAAAGGATGCGAATCTCAAAATAAAGCCTAAATTATATACAAAGATTTAAATCGCAATATCAAAGACAACCCTCTTCTCTTAGAAGAACCAATTTTCTGGCTGAATATGACATGAACATTGTTCAATTTGGCGAAGTACCAAACTCAGAATGTAAGATGGTTTAATGTAGCAGCAATACAAACTACTCACGTTCACAGACCATTGTTAACCTTTTCAAAAATGAAACATATCTAATAAATAATAATAAAATATAGTTGTAACACATTCTCACACCCAAAGCACCAATACCAACTCTTGGTTGATGGGTGGCACTCTAGGTAACCCTCCAGCATTGTTTTTGGCGGAGATAAATAAAACAGAGGAAAAAATTATCTGTAGGGTGCAGTGCCCAGGCAGGCCAGCTGGTGGTTGAGAGCCCTGCCTTCCTAGCCACACCGTATCGGGCCAGCGGGGGGCGTTTGGCTACACTCTGCCATGGTGAGGACAATCAGTGCTTATGTGCATCACCTGGGCCATAGCTCTTATAAGTGTGGTTGTACTTTAGGGCGGGGCAGAGTCCTTGTCTCTGGCAGGTGTGGCTAGCATGGTGCCTGGGCCCCATCAGACTTTTGCGGGTCTCCCAGTCTCTCCCCCTTTTCATATTCTTAGCAGCCAGACATCGAGCAGTGCTTATGTAGGTGTTTGCTGAGATTCCTTTAGTCCCTAGCAAGTGCACTGGCTGCACTGTGGCAAGAATGTATTTAAACCCTTCTCGTGGGCTCCTGGGTGGGTCACAGCGCGGGTGGCACGCTTTTTGTTGTGACGGTTTGCATTCTGGTTCTGCATGCTTCTGAGATTTCCACTCACAGCATCATGGCCTGCACCCAGCATCCACCAGAGAGGGCCCTGCGTAGCTGCTAACAGCTAGGGAACATTGCTAACAGCAAGGTTTACATAATAATTATCATACATGCATAACACAAAAGTAATAAACTCATTGTGAATAGTTATGAAGCTGCTGATCATGTGAACAACATGCAGATTGGCAGCAGAAATATCAGAGCCTCTTGATAGTCCGACGGCCTCAGTTGTGGAGTAAGACGCCTGCATTCTTGCTGGAACAACTGTCCAAATAATTGCTGACCCACGGTCTGCGCTTCATTTCTCACTCTGGGTTGACTAGAAATAAAAAGCCTGAACATTAATATTGAACCGACCTCATGGCCATGACTGACTTATTATTTCAGCAGAAAATTATTTATATTTTAATAGACTCGGTCACATAAACGACAAAAGTGCAGAAAGGAGTGGGACAAAAACAGCTGCTGAAACGGCTCTGGCTGTGGTGCACTGTGTGTTCTGACCCCTTTCTCTCAGAGTCAGCATCACTTTTTAAACCACAGTAGCTCCTCTGTGGGATCAGACCAGTCGGGCTAGCCTACACTGCCCCTCATGCATCAGTGAGCCTTGTGTGCTCATTGCCTTTTGTCGATTCAGCAGTTGTCCTTCTGCTCCACAAGCCTTGATGTTCTGGAGATGCTCTGGCTCAGTGGTCCAGCACATCACAATAGGGTCCACAAAAGTGGCTCAGATCCTTATGCTCACCACCCTATTATTATTATTTTTATTATCATTATTTATTTATTTATTTATTTATTAAATTTTTTTGGAGTGAACTTTAAACTGCAGAATTAAATTTTGTATACGTGTGAAAGCTCATGGCATTCTGACAGAAGCTCCCTCCCTGTTTCTCATTATGGTTCATATTTTTAAGAGTTTTCTATAAAGCTTGTCCCACCTTGCAGCTGTGGAGTAAGAATGTACTGGTTTTCGCAGCTCAATAAAGCCTAAATATAGAAAACTGAGACACAGTTGCACGTTTCAGATCCAGTGGGAGAAAAGCCAAAAAGCTCCAGTGGCCAGAGCTGAACCCAAGAGAAACCGTGTTTGTGCAAGTCAGTTTTACACCACATCGCGTTTCCATTTTGTGTCGAATTTAAGTCTTATATGAATATAAATTTGATTTCTATTAGCGCTGGCATGGAAACATTTAACAACCTATGCCTGCAAACCACAGTGGGCAGCGCTGACTGATGAGCATGATGACTTGGGCTCCCGCAAACGCTGCTCCAGTCCCTGACCTGATCTGAACCCCACCTAGATACACACATGCTAATGAATAAATGGAATAAAGACAAGCATCCTGATGCCTGCTGTGTAAACGGCTCTGGTGGAATTCTGTTAGGAGTTGTATCTTGCCATTAATCTACAGGAACCAGCTGCAAGTGAAGGAATATAATAGTTTAAAAAAGAAAGCAGAGCCACATCCAATAGGATCCTGACTGCTCCAGTCGCCAAGGGTCTCTTCCTAACCCGCAGTGGTTAACGGCTTTTGGCACACACACACCCATGCTCAGTGCGGCTTATTAGAAAGCCACCACAGCTAACCACGCTGTGCCAAACCATGGCTCATGAGCTCACTTCCCCTCCCCAGTTACGGTGGTTTGGGATTGGCCCCCGGTTAGCGTGACGGTTTGTGCCACGATTGGAGGCCGCAGGGGCTGCCAAAATGGCATGCCTGCTGTTATAATACTCCTGATCTTCTTTCGTCCTCGTAGTCCCTTTAAAGTGGACTTTCTGTCCGTTAGGTTTGAAGAAACCTCTCTTTGGTTTGGATTTTTAAATTTTTTTGCTGTTTGTTTTCAATTCTCTGAGAAAAAAACACCTGCAAAGGTTTTGCTTATAGAAAATAGCAATGTGCTAATACGTTATGTATATGTATATATAAAGATGTGCATTAAAGTGTTTCCTTTGGTATGAAGGGCCGCATTTGCCTAAATAGTCGCTTCCATAAGTTTCAGTCATGTGATGTTTTTGCTACAGCCGCCATGGCTATTTTTACTGCAGACAATGGGATGTAGTGACCTCGGGCGATCGACATGAACAAAAAATGGGAAACGAGGCATGAGAAATGGCTGAATGAGCTAACTCATCTGTTAAGACAGACATTTGCATTAAACTAAAATATGACTTATTTCTACTTGTCTCATAATTATAATTATAATAATTATTATAATAATAATAAGCACTCATACATTAAATTGCAGCTCAAAGCTTTTCAGACACAAGTAATATATAGTAATGTAAAAGAATGAGAATTTTAGAAACAAAGACATAAAAAAGTTTTATTGAATGAGAGATTAAAAAATAAAATAGAATATGTAACGTATTGGGGTTGATTGGCAGCAGATGCAGGAGGATGTTGAAACAGGGGTTGTATTAAATGAAATGAAAACACAAACTAAGGCTATGAACTTGGAAAACACAACTAGAAAACAAAGCAGGACTAAGGATTAAGGCACAAGACAAGGCTAAGGAACATAGCATACGAGCGTACAACAACAGGGTAAAGGTGACAGTTTACTACAGCTGTATACAACATAAGTGCAACAAAGAACAGACGAGGACTAATGAAAACACACTAGGTTAAATAGGTCACACAAACTAAGGACACCTGACAGGGGAGGAGACGGGAGACGAGACACAGCTGTGAGGCGGGGCTAGGGAGTGGTTACACACAACACGAGGCAGGGAGCACGTGGGGAACCAAAACAAAAACAGACGGGGAACACCTGGGACGCTACACGTCACAGAATAACAACAAAGAATAACAAAAAATAAATGTAAAAAACAATTAAATCATATATACAGTTAGTATGAAAAAACAGAAGTATTAGAATGAATGGCAGAGCTACTAAATAATAGAAAAGCTTGGCTATATAAAATTTTTTTCTGCTTTCTAAAACTATTAACTGTAGATTTATGTGTGATTACTTTTTATTTTCTGACTTTATTGGCTTGATATATTGACTAAAATCTGACATGTACAAGTTGATCCACTAGTATTTGTTTTTTGTTAGGCCTCAGAGCTCATCTGATTCATTAGGCCTTTAATCAAGCCCGGTGTAAACCATTTTAGAGTGTAAAAAATTGTTACCGCTAAACTTCTCAGGGTGGGTGTGTTCATCTAAGCAGCTGGTTGAGAATCCTAAACTAAAGATAATATGCACATCCTGCTTCTTTCACCATTATCCATAAATATCATGTTAATAAGAACGGCTAAAGTCAAGGATCTGGAAGACCAAGAAAAATCTATAACAACAAACTGCTGTAAAGTGGGTAAGGTATGCAAAGCAAAACCCCCACATCACTGCCAAGGAACGACAGGATAATTAGCCACAGGAATAGGGATTCACTGGTCCACCGTAAAGTGTTGTTACACAAACATCACCTACATGGAAAAGGCAAGGTAACCATAACTTTGATCATATTACAAACATAAGTGTCTGAAACAAACCATTTTGATAATCCAGAGGTATTTGTATCAGTGTATCAGTGCTTCAGCCTGATAATCTAATACGATCACCAAAGTAATTTTTGTAGATAAAACAGTGAAGCACTACAATAAAAGAACATTTCATCAGCTGTTAAGCATGGGGGTGGATCCGCTATGTCTCGGCATCATGTTGCAGCAAAGGAGGTGTTGTGGGGACAGAAGGAAGAAATGATTGTTTCCTAAATATTGACAAATCCTGGAAGCAAACCCCACAATCAGTAATGAAACTGAAGAAGACAAAAGGTTGGACATTCCAAAAAGACAATGATGCAATATGTGCATCAAAATTGACCTTAAACTACCATCAAGAAACGAAAGGTTAAGGTTCTAAAAACGGCTTTCACTTTCCAAAAGCTTGAATATTAATAAACATTTTATTTTTTTTGTCTCAATTTGTTAAATTCATTACAAAATCACAGAGAAAAAGTTATATGATAAAATATATGTGCCAACCTGGCCCTTCATAGACCAAGATTTCTCCAAATTCTCTGAATTTTTTTACAGTTTTATGTACAGTAGATGATGAAAGACCTAAATTATTTGTGATCTTGTGTTGAGAAATTTTCTTTTTGAATGGACTGAAGATTCTCTCACAAAGTTTAGCACAATTTTGGATTATGTAAGTTTTGGATTTTTGTAACATAAATATATTCTATTTACCTTTCACTCATTTCTTTTGAGTGTGTTGCAGGCATCAAGTTTAGAAGTTTCTTTATTTTTATAAAATACAATCAGGTTGGTCAGCCAAACCAATTAAAGTCGTTTTGTTGTACTTGTATTAGTTCAATAAAGTTTCAAGATAATTTACAAATTGCAGATTTCTGTTTTTATAGCATTTTACAAAATGTCCCAACTTTTCATTGTGAAAATCTGGCACAATGTAAATGCCAGCCGGTGTGTTCAAACTATGCAAAAAATAAGGAATACAGTGATACAAGGTATTGTTCTGACAACAACATGCAACCAATATCCATTTACAGTGCCTTTTTAAGATTGGAGCCTTTTCAGTTTCTTCTGACTGCATACTATAGCATTTCTTTTCCTGGATGTGTTTTTTTTAAATGTATTTATAAATAGATACATAAACATTTACAAGCCAAGCTTTAACATACTCTGAATGGAGCTTTTATAGATATGTTTCTCTCATTTACAACAGATGGCTCAGTGAGTGACAGTAACACAGAGAATCTGCTATAATCAGCAGCTACTGTATATCCAGGGAATTCGGAATCCAATTCAGAGAGAAGAAATGGTTTATTCATGCAATAACAAGAGCGCCTTCTCATAGCTATTTCATTATGCTTGTGTTTGTTTAGAGCTTTATCCATACATTTTGAAATGACAGCATTAATGTATATGCAAACAATATGACCCACTTTGCGGTTGGAAAGAAGAAATTCGTTTGAGAGATCAGCAGACTGACAAGTCTTTACAACCCCTGAGGCTTTGGCTAAGGCCCATTTTCCTGACAGGTTCACTCACGGTCAAGTCAAAACTGGCCCAGGTTTGTGGCTTCTGTACATATTCTCACTGATTCAAAACCAGGGATACACAAAGAAGGCAAAAACACAGATCATACAGTTACTGTCAGTACACATTTCCAACCTTGGGACACCATCTGTCGTTCTTATGCTTTTACACCTTTGACACACCCCACATCGACTTGCCAAGTAATTATCCTTCTTGAGATGAAATGTGAAAAGCATGAGGATCCCACTAGGACCGTGGATCATTGGCTTCAACGTATAAATGTGTGAGATTAAATCAAAGTGATCCACTTTGTCTCCTGCCATGTTTCCTCAGTCTTGCTTAATGAAGTGATGATGTGTCTAGATTTGTTCAAGGGTTTCGGTGGTTGTGGCCAATGGCTGCTCTAGTATGGTATTCTCTGCCCAACGCAATGAGCATTAATTGCCTCAGACTGGGCCTGTCGGCCAGAGGAGTCCCATACAGACCACAGCTGTGGGCTATGGCTTTGAAACCCAAACCCAGTGAGGTGGTTGAACAAAGGGACAACAGTCAAAGATCTGCAGTGAAAGATTAGATGATTGAAAAAATGGTCTAGATTATCAGACAATGGTCTAGATCTTCACACAGAGGTCCAGATTATCAGCCACTGGTCCAGATGATAAAAACAGCCTAAATCTGGGCTACCCATAAGGGCATTTGTTTTGGCCCACCAGAAATTTACTTTAACCCCACATTTCCACTCGATGAGACAGCAAACATATTTTTACATATCCATATAACTTTGGCCACCACTAACATTTGGCCCTTTGGCAAGACATAATGTTTGGGTCCTGGCCTAGATGATCAGACAGTGGTCTAAACAGTTTAGATGCCCACACACACCTGAATCAGCTCTTCATGAACTGCATCAGGTGGCCCAAATACAGAGAATGCCCAAAACCACAGGGCAGTGGGATCCCAGGACTGTGTTTGGGAAACACTGGTCAGACACTCAGACAACAGATGAACAGATAATGATCTTAATGATGAGACAACAGGTCTAGATAGTCAGACAGTCATCCAAACCAGTAGTCTGCATGCTATTTTAACATCCTTGTCTGGCTGTTAAAGTTTTTTCATTTTTACTGTCTGTCAGACAGTTGATACAATCTTAGCTAATGGTTTCTAGGTAATGCTAAAGTTAAGCCTCAAGACTCTCCAGAGGATTGTGCATAGAGTTGCTACCTTGACATGCAATTTTAATTGGCATCCAAATGATAATACAGTGCTCCAGATAATCTAACAATGATCCAGTCTGTCAGAACATGGTCCAGATAATCAGACAATGGTCTAGATGAAACTAAGCTGGTTTGTCTTTGTTACAACACAGTCCAATCATCTAATCCACTGACCATTCAACTAGATGGTCTGACAAAGGTCTGGAAGATCAGACAGTGCTATATTAAATTAGACAACAGTTTAGATGATTTGACTTTATGCAGAAAAGCAAAGCCAGCTAATATTCAGAGTTTTTTCTGTGGTCTTGGCTCAGGTTCTCCTGCTCGCAGTCAAGCAGGACTATTTTATAGTTTCACAGGCGAATGGTGCTGCTTTACAAGCCCCGCCTCACTGCACCACAGCAACTGGGCCGTGTCAGTCATCGTGGTTACAATAAAACTTTGATCGTTTCAATTTCCTTATAACTTATTTCAGTCATTTACTTTAATCTGTGCCTTCTGTAGTGATGCCAGCAATACACAAGAATCACTCTGGTAAAAGAAGGAACAGGAATGGAAAGACATTGTAAAGAAAGAGAGAGAGAGAGAGAGAGAGAGAGAGAGAGAGAGAGAAAGAGGTAGAGAGAGCTTATATGATTAAACATTTACATTAAAGATTCTTATAAAAGGAAAAAATGAATTAAATATCACTTTAAGTTATTGTTATTAATTGGCTTTACCATGTAAATGATATTATATAATTACTCTTAGTCTGAAGTGTGACAAAAAACGTAAAGAATGTTTTTTCTTTTCCCAAGGTAAGACACACCATATGATGGTATGGATGGAAATTTTTCCCACCTGTTTATTCGGATTGTTTCAAGGGTTTATTATCGCCAACAACAACAGTATCAGCCATAACATTAACACCACTGACAGGCAAAGTGAATAGCATTCACTGTCTAGATATTTCATTACATTGGCACCTGTCAGTGGTGTGGGATAATATTAGACAACAAGTGAACAGGCAGTTCTTGAAGCTGATGTGCTGGAATCAGGGAAACTGGCCTGTCTGAGCCGCTTTGACAAGGGCCTTATTGTGATGGCTAGACGAGTCAGGCCATCTCCAAAACAGCAGGTCTTGTGGAGTGTTCCAGGTGTGCAGTAGTTAGTACCTACCAAAAGTGATCCAAGGAAGGACAACTCGGCAAATCGGCGACAAGGTCATGGGCACCCAATACTCGATTGTCTGGTCCAGCCCCACAGAAGAGCTACTGTGGTTCAAAAAGTGATGCTGACTCTGATAGAAAGGGGTCAGGACACACAGTGCACCACAGTCAGAGCAGCATGAGGGGCCTACTCAGTATTAGGCAGGTAGTGTGAATGATTTAAATTCGAATGGTTAATACAGTCTTATTAATTCAACTCTGTACTCTTAAAGGCATGAAAGAAGCCTTGTCTACCGTCTAGATATCCGCTCCCCTTTGCTAGTATAAGTGTGCTTATTGAAATTCGAATGGCAACCCGCTTCATTTGCCCCAGAACTACCTGATACACCACACAGGGGAGACTGCACTGCACTTTGTGTTCCTTCGACTGTGGTTAGCTGCATTTGCTGGAAGTGGGTTGTGGGTTCGGGCCTGTTTTCTGCCATTAGTGCTGTTTTGTTTGTTTGTGCCGAACGGTATGTACGGTAAATGCCTCCTGTTGGTCAGCCACACAGTGGCCACAAGAACCCTGGAGATGGAAGACAATGGATGAGGTGTGTCTTGCTGTGTGTTCGAGAGAGAATGCAAGTTTGCGAGATTGTGTATGAAGTAGTATTATTGTTACTGCTTGTTGTGGGTCTTGTTTTCTACATGCTGCCAAAGAACATATTGTTACTGACGAAACTTTAAATCTCCTAAATGGTAACTTTACCTGAGAAGAAACATCAATAACTCATAACGAAAGTTCATGTAAAAAATGTTGGATCATGAATGTTTTTTACACAATATAAAGGTAATAATGACAAATGAAGATATGATTTTTTTCAGACTAAAATAAAATTACTGATTATTTGTATGCCCTTCTTTGTGATAAAACAAGAAAACATAATAATAATAATAAGAATAATAATAAGTAGAATAATAACAAGAATAAACAACAAAACAATAACAACAACAAAAAATTAATAATAACAAGTGTATTGTCTTGTATATTATGTTTTGTCATTTTTTAAAAATGTTTTTGATTATTTCAGTTTAAAAATGACAAAATTAAAATTTTATTGTGTCATTTGTTGAAGTATATCCCCTTTATCTCTAGGCACTGCATCAAAGACATTCAAACAACAGTTTCAAAACATCAACAACATCAAAAAAAAAATCCAAATCCAAAACTTTTTCAAAATGAAAATGTTAGTGCTCAGTTTCTATGTTTTGATAGATAACATAAAGTAATGAAATATTAAAATGACATAAAAACAGGAAATACATAACTTTCAAACAGATCATATTTTTCTCCCAAATTCAGCAAATTAACAATAAATGTTAAAAATCTTACTTTCACTCAGAAGACATTATTTGACCGGGGAGGGGGGGGGGGCAAACTTGTGGATATGTCCATATCTAAACCTGCACTGCTACGAACAGGAGCAATATCACAGCAATGATCTCTATTCTGATCGAGCATAATGGGTGGCTTTAATTTCCTCTTCCAGGCATGCATTATGATCATTTTCATATTTGCACCAAGTTTCAATCCCTCAGCGCGGACATATAATCATTGGCAGCGAGGCCAGAGGATACCTGCATAATGTGGTTAACAGAAAGGAACCCGTTTAGCTTTGGACTCTGTTTGAGAATGAGAAAGTGCTGATGGTCAGAATCAATTTCCTTCTGCACAAATAACTCCCTCACAGGCTTAAGGTTTCAGCTAAATGGCCAAACCTGAAAACACTGATACTAATGATATTAGCCTAAAGCCCCAGTCATATAGTTCAAGTTGTGCTTAATGCTATTTGCTTTATTTATTGATGCACCAGGGGAGGCAGGGAAGCAGCACTGAATGTGTGTGCATACGTGTAGCGTGTGTGTCCTCTGTCTGTGCATGCCTGCCCGATGAATGGACAAAAGTGGGAGGCCTTTTAGTGATGGCATAACTGTGGGGGTTAAGAAATCTTGGGATGGAGCACAGAGATCGTTATCCTTGGTAACAAGCTTCACTTAGTGCTGAAAACACACAGAGGGAGCTTTTCATGTAACTGAGGTAACTGAGCCTCACGCCATGTCCATTCAGATCAATGCATGGACAATGCTACAGATTACTGCCCATTTCAGCAGTGCTATTCAATTCGTTTATAAAGCACTTTCTACAACAAACATTGTCTCAAAGCACCTTTCCAACAGCGGCAGGAAGAACTAGGACGTTTATTGGTCCTACATATAGCTAACTTTATAACTGGATCACCATTAGTATCAGTTGCTAACGATCAGGCTGGAAACAACAATGACTTTGTTAGATTAAGTTTTTACACGTCAGAAAAAATGGGATAACGACATTGAAAAATCTCACGATTAACCCTTTAGTGCTCTGGTCAGTTATTTGATCGAGCACATTTTAAGTCATTATATTTTTAGTCAATAGTCAATTTGAGCTTAACTTGACTGTTGCATCACTGTCACTTGGTTTAAGTCAGTTATGGTAAAAAAAAAAACTCCACTGGATTTCATTGTGTCTTTAATTAGTAGAAGTGTTCACTGAGCTTCCTCACCACACGTTAGACAAAGACATGATAGTTTTACACATTTCAGGATGTTTTTTTCAGGATTTTTCTGAGAAGTTATAAGAGTGAAGTGAAAGTGAAAATTTGTCATAGTGAACACATCCAAGCACCACAACGAAATGTGACCTCTGCATTTTACCCATCACACGTGCAGCAGTGGGCAGCTACCAACAGTGCCCGCGGAGCAGTGTAGTGGGACGGTACCTTGCCTGAGGGCACCTCAGTAGTGCCCGGGCCGGGACTCGAACCTGCAACCTTTAGGTCTCAAAGGCAGTGTCCTAACCACTAAGCCACCACTGCCCGTAAATTGTTTACATATTTATAATTTCTACACCAACGAGAAATCTCGACTTTGATAGAGGCCTGTGTTTAAAAAACTATGGGGTTGTTTTATATAAAAATTGAACATTAATGTAGTATTGTCCAGTATTAATATAAAATGCAAATATTGCTTTTAATTGCTTTTTTCTTGGTGTGGTCATAGGATAAGATTGAACAGCAGAAATGCAGTCGTATAACTTGAGTTTACAGTTGCCATAAAGTGGAAAACTGTGCTTGCTTAAGCCTAGTTGAAAAAGGAGAGTTGGGTACACATCAAATACCACTGCTGCCTCCTTCACATGCAAATGCCACAAAGCACCAGTATTATGTAAGCATCCGGATCATTAAAATGTACGCCCCCAAAAATGTACACACCCCATGCTCTACCCCAGGAAATATTTACATGGACCTGCACAACTGAAACTGTGAAAATTGTGAAGAAGGAAACACAGACAGTGGTAATTAAAATGGTAGACCATGGACACAAGCGTACTGTTCCAGGCTGTGCAGGAGATGTCCAAACTTTTCATAACTTTCCCAAAGAACTAAACTGCTCTCACTGATTCTCAGTGTCAGGCTCTTCCTCCAATTTAGGCTCAAACATATAAGGTTCTAAGCCTAAACACTTCATGATTCACCTTGGACAGCTGTTGTGATCTCTGTAGGCATGTTGCTTCTGTGTGGGCACTTGTAGTGCTGACATGTAAAGCAGCCAATCAGAGCAGAGCTTATTAAGATATTCATGAGCACTCTAAATAAGATAAAACAGTCTGTTTCATTGTAGGGCCATCTCAAAATTGTAAACGTGCTTGTCTTCTGGGAATTTTTCTACCTGACCAAAGTCGCATGGGTTTTGTTCATACATTAGATAACCAACAGAACAAATACACGGCACCTTTACAATAAGTCAATCAGCAAATTATGGGAAGCCAGGGGAAGCTTATCCCCCAAAAAGAGACATGAGCTCCTTCAAAAAATAGTGAAATCTGAACTTTGAGGGGGTCAAAGATACTAAAAGTACATTAAAAATCTTTATATTTGTAAAGATACACCTCAGTTCTAACTTCAAGAAGGCACAAGTGTTACTGTTCCAAGAGAAATTAAAAACACATACATTCTAGTTTAATTCTAGTTGTTTTCCTTAATTTGCTTTACATGTGCAATTAATATTCCTGACTATGCATTTACTATGCATGATTTTCTGATTTTCTTGGCGAAAATTAATGAACAGAAATTGTGACTAATAGAATAGAAGCAATATTTTAGGGGGTACTTTACATCTTGTTGCCACATGCAATGCACGCAATGAGAACAAACCAATACACTGCCACTGGACATACCCACTTTTGCCATCCAGGCATGAAAAAATAACATTTGCATAATGGCCATATATGCATAAATGGTTTAAGAAAAGGAAGAGATATGAAAATAATTATACAGATAAAATTTGGAATGTAAAAATAATGTAAAAATAGCAGCGTCTAGTGTGTCCAACAGAAGTGTATTCATTTTCTCCCCTTGTTTGCATTGAAGATGGCATTTCCAGAGTTGCATGCTGTTGCTATCTACCAACAATCCTATTTAACCTTTTAACATCCAACTCAGAAAGTGTAAACTGGTTTGTGAAAAAGTAATTGTAACCCCCCAAAAGAGGGTCAATGCTGTCAATGTAAGAATTCTGAATTATACATACAGTGTGATAAAACATATACTGTATCACAGAAGGAAGGCATCATAATGACACTTTTTCAACACACTGGAAGTAAGTGCAAGAAGGGTCACTGAGAATCTGCATGGGACATCACTGGAGTAAAGAGTGAAAACATGTTAGGTGCCCTCAGAGTGCATGGAAATAACTTGGTCTAGTTGAGGGTAATTCTACAGTATGAAAGATACTATAGATCTGTGGGTAATGTGGGTACTCACCAGACCACCTGACAAGGCCACACTATAAACAACAGTCAAGCCTGTCGCCCCACGCAAATGTGCTCCGACTTGCCTGAAAATATACAAATGCATTTAGTGAATATTTCAATCAAGTAGAACAAAATGTGGCAATGACCCACAAATGGGCTAGCTACCCTATGTCTTACATTGATCAGCAATAACATTAACACCACCCGCCTAATACTGAGCTGCTGAAACAGCTCTGACTGTGGTGCACTGTGTGTTCTGACACCTTTATATCAGAGTCAGCATCACTTTCTACACCACAGTAGCTCTTCTGTGGCATCAGACCAGACGGGCTAGTTTTCACTCCCCATGCACATCAGTGAGCCTTGGGTGCCCATGATCCTGTCACTGACTAACCAGTTGAGCTTCCATGAATCACTTTACGTAACTACTGCACACCTGGAACCCTCCACAAGACCTGCCGTTTTGGAGATGCCCCTCCTGACCTCTCGCCTATTTTCCTGCTTCCAACTTTACTGCAACTGACTGTTCACTTGCTGCCTAATATATCTCACCCCCCTGACAGGTGCTATTGTAATGAAATAACTAGACAGTCAATGTTCACATCATCTGTCAGTGGTCATAATGTTATGGCTGATATATTTAAACATGTCGCTATAATAAAATTATAGTCAATTCTTACTCCCTAGTAACTCATTGCTTTTATATTCAATTATCATGTACTTATTTTTGAAAGAAGAAATTAGTAATTGTAACTTTTAAGTTGCACAACACTGGTTAACAGCTTGGTCGCTAATATTGCTAACAGTAAACTGAGCTTTTTTCTCATGTCCTAAATGCTAATGTAGCTAAGAGTAAACAGAGACTAGAAGGACAAGAAACAAGGCAACATTTACATGTTCACAGCTGCTTTTATGTCCTCAGAGCTTTCATTGGCATGTTAGCCACATTAGCATTTAGCATTGTTGGACAAACTCTTTTGAGAAGCTACATTTAAAGACATTTAGGACAATGTCTTTAAATATATTCAGTCTTTAGTCCATGTGTTATTGTGATATTTTTTTATATTTTTTGAGTTATGAAGTGAAAGTGAACACACTCAAGCACCATAACGAAACATGACCTCTGCATTTAACCAATCACACGTGCACACGTGGAGCAGTGGGCAACTACCAACAGCGCCCAGTGAGCAGTGTAGCGGGACAGTACCTTGCTCAAGGGTACCTTAGTAGGGCCTGGGCCGGGACTCAAACCTGCGACCTTCAGGCCTCAAAGACAACGTCCTAACCACTAGGCCACAACTGCCCACCCTATGTGCATATGTCTATAAACCCCAGACCACCTTGCTATGTGTTAGGCCTGATTAAAGCATTGCTGATCTGTGAAATGCCCCACCCCCACTGGGAAGAGCTGCTGGGTCACTGTAATCACCTCTGACAGCTCTTCAGGCGCGAAGCCGGTGTTGAGTATCCACAGGGGCCGGAACACGGCTGGCCTTTCCCGCTCTCGCCCTTGCGCGCGTGCACACTAGCCGCAAGCAGAAGGAATGCCGTGTGCTAAAGTGACAGTAATGGGGCATTGATGACACAACAAGGTGAGCGTGGGGACCACTTTCCCGCTTCTTCATCCTCGGCCCACTCGCCTCGAGTTTCACTGTGCCCTCTATCCGTGCCTCAGCCATAGCCTGGCCCCGGGATCAGGATGTCTTCGCGCGGAAATGGTCACGTGATTTACTGTTGCTCGCGCTCGCTCCAGGTGCTACAGGTGGCCGGGATAAAATGACCCCCCACGCCTGCGAATCTGGGAAGCGGCCGGAATCTGCTCCTGCTTGACAAGATTGGGGAATGCGGCGTCACCTTATACTTTTGGAACGGCAGTTAATTATTGATGGGAAAATTAGAGCCTGAAAGCTGTATCCATATTACAGGGAGCATGCAAATCATTCACAATCAGCAAGATATTTGGAGGTGGGGGGTTAGATGGGTGTGGGCAGAAAAGGAAAGTGTGAAGTGTATTGAATGCATTGTGCTATCAAAGAAATGACATGGAACTACATTCCTCCTAGACATTGAAATTCCATTACTCCATAAACATTTATTTGTAGAGCAAAATACAATAGTGCATTCTACTTCTAGCCTTACACCTGAGTAAAAGGGGAATGTCACCAATTTTCCAAAATGTCTGCATAATTATACCAAGATTTCAACAGTGTGAAACGCTCCATTTTAGAAAAAAATAACTAAAATATTGTATTGGTAGTAATAGGAACCAGACATCTACAGCAGTTAATGCTGCTAAAAGCTACCTTACAAAAATCTGTTATACAAAATTGCTGCACATGCATTGCTTGATGGATGAGACATTGTTTTATGGTAGTTTTGGTTTTTGTAATGATCAACGTCAGGCAGGATGCATTAAGTTACTACTGAGAATCATAGCTAAGAAAACCAGTAATCATATACATGTTCAAATAAAGAGATTCAACAGAGCTAAACAATGACCCTACAACAGCTTAAAATTGCAGAAATGTCACCGCATTGGCCCAGAAAAAGGAACAGGTGGACCAGTGCTGGGAGAAGCATGGAGAAGAAAATCAAAGGCGCATGGCCTGGCAATGTGAACACTGCATGGGACCAATAAAGAGACGTTATAATTTCACTGTTTCTAAATAAATTCATGGAGGAGTGGTGCTATTTCATCATTTTTAACTTTATATATAAAAATACTGAGTTTAAACACGCTTAAGTTCCTTTCTAAATACTGGAAGTCAATAGTCACCCAAATTGGTTAGGTTTGCTCAAACCACATTCTGCTCTTTACTAATGAACCAGAAAGTGGAGGATGTGGTTTAGGACACAGTATGACTGTCTGCTAGAAGAGTAAACAGAAATTCACAGCTTCAGACAGTTTAGACAACACCAGGGCTGGTATTCACAAAGCAGTCGTTAGAAGGACTGAACATGGATCAGATTGCTCTGTGTTTATGATGGTCATTTTACAGAAACACCCTGTTGCCTAAAAATGTTTCGTTTATTTTCATAGCTCATAGTAAGCCATAATGTGTCCTAAACCACATCCACAATTCTACGTCAAATGGATGAGGTTTGAGCAGTTTAAGAGGAGTTTTAAGGATGTGTTTAAGGTAAAGGTGAGCAGATTTTGCTATTGGCTATTATTTGTTGGCAAAGCTCCAGTCCTTAAGTAAAAAAAACTAAATTTGGACTCCAAATATCTCTTGCAGATCGACAGCACCTGGGTTAGAGTGTTACAGTTTGTGTCCATCTACCATCTTCAATACCAGCCCTTCTGTGGTAAGCCCTAACCCACCAGGCTACATTTTCATGTGCCCACACATCTTAACACCCTGCATTTGTCTTAATTCTTACGGGTTTGTTCAATTCATCAACCTCAAGCCACATTGCATCATCTGATACACTCTTAAGATCAGAACATCAAAAGGCCACTGTGGCCACCATAATGAAACCAAATACCAATATGTGGGGGGATTCTCTTTCTCTCCTCCCAGCCTTTTGTCATACTTTTGGTCAACCATTGTCTTACATCATTGCAGTCCAAGACCCAGCTCAGGCCAGACGTAAGTGGTTCGTCTGGGATGTGGGTGGCACGATGGTTTGGTTGGCTGAAGTTGCGATAGCTGAGACAGTCTTGGTAGACCAGAGTGTGGATATATTTAACTATACATAATAAATGCCTCTGTCAGAGCAGAGAACACACTCAGGATGTCTTTTGATATGAAGGGTACATACACACACACACACACACATATACAGTATGGTTGCTATCATTGAAATGGCAACTTTACAAGACAAGCACAAAACCTTCTCAAATTATAATGGAGGTTCAGGTAAAACATACTTTTTAGAAGATTTTACCCTATTTTGTCATGAAATTTTGACACAATGTCAAGTTAAAGCAGCTTAACAATATCTGGGTTCAGGCTCCTTAAGAGCAAGTAGGCAAGGCAAGGAAAAACACCCTAAGCTGGAGGAAGAAACCTTGGGAGGAACTAACCCTTGGGGGGAACCCATCCTCCTCTGGTTGACATCAGATAGCAATAACAAACAAGAGAAAAAGAAAAAATCTTAGCTTAAAGGGGCGGCGGCAGTTCCTAATGTACATGTGGTGCTGCAATGACTTTCAATCAGTTAGGTGGAACATAGGGCTGTTCATATTTAGGAGTGAGTGGTAAGAACTTCAACCAGAAGAAGGGTATCAGGATGGGTCAGGCTGGTCCAGACAGCAGGATGGGACAGGATCAGTGGTAGCATGTGTAGCTCAACAGAGAGATAGAGATAGAGAGAGACAGAGAGAGCGAGCGAGAGAGAGCGAGAGAGAGAGAGAGAGAGAGAGAGAGAGAAAGATTGTTAGTTATGCTCAACATTATTAGTGATTAAGAACAATGTACATTGTGGTCTGATTAGAGGCAGAAGCAATGTCTGTTATTCTTTAGAAATCAGTCATTTTAATAGCAGTTTAAAGTCAACCTTACTTAGAATATGTTATGATGGGGCCTGTTAGATGGGCCCCCCTTGACACAGTGTAGTACCTTGCTCAAGGGTACCTTAGTGGTACCCAGGTCGGGACTTGAACTTGTGAACTTCTGTTTACAAGGGCAAGATCCTAATCACCACATGCCATATTAGGAATAATCTCCCAAACAAGCCCCCCTTTCGTAGATAAGACTCTTTTTGCAATTGTGCTGAGCCTCCCACTTTTGGTCACTGTCTCCAAAATGTGCATAGTTGTACATGTATATTGAGTACTTTGCAATGACCTCAAATGGGCTCAGCCAATCAGATTTGAGGACCTGAACTATGGTAATTGAAGTTTAAATGGCAGATGACGGTTAAACGTAAAAAAAATGAACAAATTAACTCACAACAAGCACAACTAATTACAAGACATGATAATATTACATAATGATGTTTTACACATATGTCCTTTCTTTCTTATAAATGATCAGTAGGCTGCCAGATTTGTACTGGAGCAGCCTATGCATTTTTGTCTGTATGGGCCTGTCCTGTGCTACAAGTGAAGGATTTACAAATGCCAAGTAAAGATCCATTGAAAGCGCATCTGCTTCTGTTTTTTCATAAGCATCGTATCACTTTGCTACTTTCCAATGCTGCTAAGACTGTGTGCGTGCTCTCGAATGAATATTCAAATAGCCAGAAGGAACATGAAATTGATCCTAGTCATATGGGTTTAAAAACATATGCAAAATGAGAAGCACTGGGAAGCAGATGACCCACTTTTCTATTGAAATATTGAATCCTGAATCCATTTCGTCTTTAGTCAGCGATTGCTTTTAAGTCAACATGCTCTTGTTTTCATAATTAGATGTATTCAGAACTACTACTACAGGCTTCACTGTCTAACTCCAATTATTCATTTTTATGTGATAAAATTGTATTTTGTAGGTTAAAATCAGCAGATACAGTCTAAAAAACAATACAATTATTAACAACACATTTAATTAAACACATTTGTGTCATTTTGTATTAAATTTGGGTTAAAAAGTAAAAAACTTTTTAAAGTTATGCCTTGAAATCGTTCTCATCTCAGTACTGTTCACACTACACCACCTTAAGACTCCAAAAGTCAGACAGTTGTGTAATGTGAATAGAGTGGCAACAGTGGGTCAACAGCTACACCATCTTTCAGGATGGCTGGTCCACACACACTTGGTGAAGAATGCTAATTGCCAATTCTAACCATCTCTGTAAAAGAGACCTGCACTGGATAGGATCATGGAAAGTGATGGGGAGAGGGAGAGACATCATACCCACTCAGAGCAAAGCCAATTGCTTTGAGCTCAAGTCCTGGCGGGCCAGTGTCCAGCACTCTTTGGTGGGTCCCCTCCTCAAACACGCTCACTAAACCTGGCAATTAGGAGGTGTGTTGAAACAGGTGTGTCTGAGCAGGAAAGACACCCAACTATATTGGACTGTGGCCCTCCAGGACCAGAGCTGCACCGCTCATGAGTCTCGTTTTGTGTTGTTTTTCTGAAGGAAGACATGTTTCCAAAAACAAGAAAAGAAGAAGAAGAAGGGGAAGAAGAATGACAGCATGAACACATGTTGAACTTTTATTCACACCCTTGAACACAACTGTAAGGCCTTTCCATGGTCCCTAATTGCTTCATCCTGCAGTTAAACAATGTCTGCCCTCAATTACTGCACTACCCTGCAGCCAAATCTTGCATTGTAAACAGCTCATAATTGAGCTCATTATGATACAATTTCAAAAAATATATAAGGGGCACTCCATGGAAACAATGGAGAATGTAGTATGTAAGTATGCAGTAAAGCTCAAATAAAATATTGTGGAATTTCTTAAGTTGTTAATTCAATGCAAGAGAGAATTTATGGTCAATTGATACCAGTGTGGTTATTGTATAATATTTGTTCATATGCTTCTAATACTGAAGAATATTCTTAGATTGGCAAGGAAGAGGCTGGCTCAAGAATGGTCTGGGAATGAAAATGTTCTTTGTTTGGGTTATTAGCACACATACACCTCTTAATGCTTGGTTGTGTAAGGGTTAGGACCCAGACAGGCCTGCAGGGAGAGTGCACGCCTGGGAGTCTGCCTCACACTGGCCGCGGCACTCCAGACGTGCCTCCTGCTAATTCTAGAGGACTCTAACTCAAGGAGTGAGTGCGGGTAATCGATGCCTCTACCAGCCTCACTGCTGGTGCACTCACCATGGAGGCAGTAGAAGGGTGCTCCCTGCCAACCAGTGCAGATACCATGGTCCACAGGCAGACTCCTGTTAGTGTAGAGGAAAAAACCTAACTGGTGGCCACACGAGCATCGCTCACTGCCTGTCTGCTGAGGACACAGCCAACTGGTCCAGGCACTAACCATTGAAGGTGGGTAGCTGGAGAACATGAGGCTAGGGGGTAATTGAACAATTTTAGCTTACAACTGCAACTCTTGGGACTCATAGGAGAAGATGGTGACCTCTGCATATTTATCTGTTTATCTATCTATCTATCTATCTATCTATCTATCTATCTATCTATCTATCTATCTATCTATCTATCT
>JBBPDA010000145.1:24641791-24652324 GCA_037974385.1 Arnoldichthys spilopterus
CTATCTATCTATCTATCTATCTATCTATCTATCTATCTATCTATCTATCTATCTATCTATCTATCTATCTATCAGCTCATACACTACATATTAGCTTAGTAGAAATAACTTGCCTCAACCATCACAATCTCACCTCAAAATAGACTTGTATATTGTCATTGTACGATGTTATTATTTATATAAATGGGAAAAAGGAACTTTGCATAAACAAAATAGTAGGTCCATCCATCTTAAAGTTTTATTTTTTTGTTTTTGTCCTTTTGGCTGAAGCCCCAGTGCAAATCTAAAAAAGCAAACGTCAGACACCAACACACATCTGACTGAATATGCAAATCTATCATATTCCATACACTAATCCAGGTACAGTGGCACTGAGGAGAATGTACTCGGTGGCCTACCAGTGGCTTAGAAGAGGTCAAGATGTTTCAGCTAGTGTTAAAAATCATTCGGGGCCTAAGGCCTGACAGCTATGATGAATTAACAGCTGGATGGTTCCACCAGTAGAGAAGATATTCTTTACCCACAGAGTCCCAGTCTGCTGTATACAGCTTTTAGTGCTGCGTCCTGGCAAAGGTCGACACTTCTTTTCCTCTCAGTCTGTCTCTCGCTTTCCCTCTTCTCTCTCTCTTACATCTATTCACATTGATCTTGCCCAGATTCATTTCAGATCCTTGTTACAATATATCTCATTGATTCTCCCATCTCCTTTAATTTGGCATTTGAACATAACACGCTGATGGTGGTGGCCTTAGACAAACATTCTCAGGAGAGAGAAAGGAAAGAGAAGGACAAACGAATGTTTTTTCCTCAGTAGATTATATCTCACTTTAAATTTATACCTCATTTGTTTTCTGTTAAGCTTAAAGGGGAATTCTGGGCCCAAACGATCAATTAAAGCCAGTAATGAACTATTCTGTAGCACAGCTTTGCAACCCCTTAGCCCCATCAGTTTCTATTATTCTTTTTGTGTTTTTAATCCATCACTACAGTACCCAGCATGCACTGCACAAATACATCATACAACCACTGGGAATACCCCCACTATGAAAAGGTTAGTAGATACAGATGTGAACTAATATTATCTATCTGGTTTCTTTCTGCATTACCCAGCTATAGGAAAAAAAAACACCCACTTTAAAAAGCCAGCCTGTAGTGAAGCCCCAAACCACTTGCAGTTTTTCAAAGGATCCTCCCACCTTCAACATATATCATCTGAAGGGTGTTTTCCTATCCTTTAAGCTTTAAAAACAAACTCTCAAGGCTACTGTGGCACCATTATGGGGGAATTAGGCATGTTTTTCACGTACGTAATTGTGGTTAAACTGTACAATCTGACTGAAGTGTCTCTTTAAAGGAATAGTTCATTGCTTAAATTTACACAATTTTCTTCTCAGCCCAAATACCACCAATCAGTGAAAACAAATTTGGTGTCCAGAGACTGTTTCTGTAGTTTTGTTTCTGCTTTACAAGGGTAATATTGCAAACAACGCTTGTAATTAGCATAAAGCAATAAGTCAATTAGCATCATGCATATAGGCATCAGTATGGTCTGAAAAGTGCTGGTGATTGTATATGTGAACATAGGTGTGGAGTTGGAGGATTGCTGTCGAATTGGTCATCGAGAGGAGGATTGCAATCATATTTGTCCACTGGGGGTGGCAATTATTTTCGTTAATGGGGAGAGTTGTTGCTGATTGGGGGATTGTATTGAAAGTGAAAGTGAAATTGGTGTGGAACAGTGGGGACATTACCCTGAAAATGATGAATGTTACATTTAGCAGCCAGGCGGTAGAGCATGAGACTCTTAATCTCAGGGTCGTGGGTTTGAGCCCTACGTTGGGTGTCAGACTTTGGGCAGTGGTGGGCTGCTGGTGACCTTGTCCTTGTGAACTGAAGGTTGCAGGTTTAAGTCCCAGCCCGGGTAACACTGACGTACCCCTGAGCAAGGTGCCATCCCACTACACCAGCAGAGTGCACCTTAGAGTGTTTTTGCAGGTTTCAGTAGAGCACTTTCCTTTATTTTACATGTTTTTTAAAAAAAAACACATGATTTTGTGTTTCCTGCTTGTAGTAGTGATGCTTTTTAAATGAGGCGAGGCAGGGCACATTGTTGGTGCTATTTTAAGGCAGTGAATTGACATTGTGCTTTTGACCAAGAAAAACCATGTCTAAAGTCAGTGGCGCATCATTAAACCACATTTTAACTGCCTATTTTAGTAATGTGTGGTCACACAATGCTCATTACAGACACAGGTATGTGTTTGAAGTGCACTAATGGCACTCAAAAGGCTTAGGTGGAACAGTGCTGCTCCCATGAATAATGTGCCCACACATTTTCACAGTGCTTTTCCTCAATGAAAACCAATCTGGTTAGCCAGACAGACACTCTATTATAACAGCAATCCACCATAGCTCCGCCCCTGCCTTTTAAAGGTGAGGTGACAGGAAATTCTGATTGGTTTATTGGATTTACTCCCAGAACACCCATCTAAATAATTAAGAAAATTAGGGCACCTTTCGCTGGCATAAAGTCTGATTGTTTTCCCATCATAATAGCAAAATCTGTTTGGACACCCATATAAATGTTGCGCCTTCACACTTTCTGTTAGAACTTAAAAATAGAGCCCTAGGACACCAATGTCAGCAATTGTAAAAAGGCTGGATTCCCTAATTATAAGGGATGTCTGGATACTTCTCATACTTTGCATCTCTCTAAAGACTAGCAGTAACCACCTTCAAGCCTCAGTTTTGACTGTACTTTTGACAAAAATAAAATAAGTAACCACTGGTGACCAAGCATTTCTTGGTGATTGATTGCATTTTGGGAAATGGGTGAAAATGTCTTTAATTCCTCCAGAAGGCACTTCCTTTCCAACTGCACGAACAATTAATGAAAGCAGAAGGCAATCCCAGAACTAGCAATGTTCTGTTTCAGACAGGCCTGAAAGCTGTTTTCACTTCAAGTATAGCCAGGAAGCCAAGAGGGTGCAGTTTATAACACAGGGAATGTGGCTGCAGACACACACGCATACACACACACAAGCCCTCAAAGCCTGGATTTGGAAGCCAATCAGACCACGCAAGAAAAAAATAAACATTAGTCATGGGTGAACACAGCACGAGTGGGAGTTTTATCACTCTGTCAAAGGAGAACATAGGCACAGTGATAACATCTGCGATGACAGGAAACTTGATTTGAAGTCATGATAATGAAGACAAATAAAATGAAGCGCAATTCAAAAACACGGCAAAACTCGCCATGATTAAATTTATACCAAGATTTGATTGTGGAGCTGGAATATGAGCAGCTTGAACACCTACTGAACACCTATATAGTGAATCTAGAGGGAAAGTGTTGCTATTAAAGTGCTGTTAATGGGATGTAAAAACTAGGTGTTTCCTACTTCCAAGACAGGTGTTTCCTATAAAGTGGCCAGTAAGTGGAAGTGTAAGAGATGTGCTTCTAATAAAGTGGCCGATAGTTGGAAGCAAAAGGTGGGTTTCGAGCAACTTCGACATTGAAGGGCCCCATATGAACATCTCTAAGGTTCACTTCATGGTACACCTGTACACTAGGAACTGCTGCCCCTCTTGTACCTTCGACCTGATCACCCATCGTTGGGGCCTCCTGAAACCTGTCCCAGTCATCTCCATGTACTTCACATGCATATTGTTGTGGTCAGACAAAAATGTGTGGTCTTATTAACAAATATTTATTTTCACAGTGAAATTTTGTCACAATGCAAATATCAGATGAAGTTTCAAATTTCGTAACGATGTAAAAATATGACCAAAATGGAGATACAAGGTCATGCCTCTAGAAACTGTCAACCAGAGGAGAATGGGTTGTTTTTCTGAGTCTTGGTTCCTCCCCGAATTTCTTCACACAACTTAGGGAGTTTTTCCTTGCCTCTGTAGCCTTTGGCTCGCTAATTAGGAGCTCAGACCCAGATTCTGTAAAGCTGCTTTGCTACATCAGTTGTAAAAAGAGCTATAGAAATAAAATGAACTTGACATTGTGACAAGCAAGCCAGGAAAACATGAACTGCCTTCTTTTTAAAGTAAACCTCTTAGAGAGTAATGACACCAGCTAGTTTCATTACTGTTATAATGTAGTGGTGGTGTAACAGTAAGGGAGTTGCTCCTGTTACCTGAAGGCCGCTGGTTCAAATCCCAGACCAGTACAAGTACCACCGAGGTACCATTCCTAAGCACTGCTCCCCGGGCATAGCCCACATCAGCTGCCCACTGTTCCTGCAAGGATGTGTTAAATGCAGAGATCACATTTCCTTGTGGTGCACTTTGTGTGTGATGGGGTGTGTTCACAATGACAAATAACGACACTGGGGAATCGATTTGCATATATGACGTGGCTTCAGTACTGAGCTATAAAGTGGCTACATCCAAGATGTTCACGAGGTGAACCACTGAGGGCACTGCAGGCACTGGATTTTTCACAGTTAAACTTAAGAACATTTTAAATGAAAGACTGATGACATTTATTATGACAAAGCAATATTTTTTTTCCCATTTTAGTGAACTTTGGGGTTGAGGACTCTGTAAGGCCATTGCTGACAGTTTTGAAGTTTAATGTTGACACAGCAATTCTAAAAATGGAAAAGGCATGAACGTGCACCTTCAACACACGCCCTGAAGGGACCTTCAGTGTTCTGGCACACACACACACATACCCACACACACACACTCTTGTGGGGAGTGTCTGAACATTGGTTTTGGGGGGCGCCGCAGTGGTTAGATGGAGCCGTAGGGAGAATAGTGGTCCTCTCAGTTCTTCTCTATGGGTGGGCCACACTGTCTGGATGAGCACCCACACCCACAAGTCACTCTCTCTCTCTCTTGCTCTCTCTCTCTCTCTCTCTCTCTCTCTCCCTCTCACACACACACACACACACACACAAACACACTCATACAAGCATATGCCATTTGAAGTAAAATAAAAAAATATTTTGCCATCCGTTTTCTCTCTCCCTCACTTTGGTGTGGCTATTTGTTTCCTGCAGGTCAGCAGCTGGTTACTGGACAGTGTCAGGGTTTCTTTTTTTACCCGACCTAACTCTCAGTTTCCCCGACCCATACAAAAAAGAGAGGCGCCTGCCTTCTATCTAGCACTTTTTTAGCTTCAGTTGTGGTCAGGAGGGGTGGACAAAACAAACATTTTCTGCTGAAAATTGGATTTCTGCAACTTGACAGTCAAATATGCCTTGTCGCCTTGCAGGTATGAATAAAATGAGTTTTTTTTTGGACTATTTTTGTTTTGGAACATATTTCGGGCCAGCCTACACAGATTCTCTTTTTACACTCTATGCCGATGGGGTTTGAGAATGTAAGTGAGATGTTTGGATGAAAAGGGCAATTGACCATCGGGACATGGTGGCTGTGTGAAATGGGCCTCCATGGTGGTGTGGGCCACCCCTGAATCCAGGAATCTACATATGCCAGATTCACCCACTAATCCTGTGCTAATATTGAATTAAATATGCATCTGTTTATGAAGATCACCTGAGAAATGTAAAGAGTGACATCATTTAGCCCACACTACTTTAAATAAAACAGCGTTAAACAAGTCCACAACACTTCCCAGGCAAATTCAGATTATAAGCAGGTAATAGGTATAAAACACACAACACACAGCACAGAACTGACACAGTCATGTAAACCAGTGATCACATGACTAACGCTGTAGATTTGCTGTAGGTGAGACCAAGATCAGTCCACCAGTCAACCCTCCAGTCCAACATTTTACCCTGCGTCTATGCATCCTACTAATATCTATACATCTATACATCCTACTATAATCTATCCATCAAGCTATTCTACTATAATCTATCGATCTATCCACCCTTCTATAATCTATCTATCTATCCATCCTACTATCATCTGTCCATCTATCCATCTTACTATCATCTATCCATCTATGCATCCTACTATCATTTATCCATCTATCCACCCTACAATCATCTATCAATCTATCCATCCTACTATTATTTATCCATCTATCCATCCTACTATCATCTAACAAGTCCTCCATCCATCCATCTATCCACCAGTCTGTCAGTTTGTTGTCCAACATTTAACCACCCATCTTTCTCTCCTACCATCATTCATTAATATGTTCATCCATCCATCCATTCATCAGTCTATCCAACATTTAGCCATCCTTCTATCCATCCTACCATCATCTATCAAGTCATCCATCCATCCTTCCATCCAACTATAATTTAACTGTCCACTTATACATCTTGCATCTATTAAATCATCCACCTATCCATCCATCCATGATCTATTATCAATTTATCCATCTTCCATATCAAAGCTGAACATTCAGACTCAAACCTCTCGAAACAGGAAGTTAATAAAATGTAGATGTAACTCTGTAGATAATCAAGTATGTAATTAGAGGAAAAGTAAATGTAACTTGATTTCTATGGGGTGTAGATATGGCACCATCTAGAGCTACACATCATTTCTCTCAAAATTATTTAATTACATGTAATAGCATTAACCATAGCTTGAGAGGGATGTATGAGAAACCAAATACACACACAAGCACACACACCTTCCATCGGAGGAAGAAAGCTATCTACCGTCTCCCAAAGCATTGTGGGAAACCACCTTCTACAACCTCACCCACCACTCCACAGCAATCGTTACAGATGCTCACAGTGGCTTGAGTGTCTTCAGGTCGGCAGGCAGCACTCAGCTGTGGTTTTTCGGAGGCACTTACACTCCTCCAAGCGGCCATAACTGCCCACGATGATACAGTCCACCACTGCTTTCCTCTCTTTTACGGACTTCCTGTGATCGTCAATCGTGAAACCAAAGAGAACTGGGCAGGAATCGTGGCTAGAGACGCTAACCTCAAGGATATACTAATGCAGGAAAAGCTCTTCGCCAGATGCCTCCAGTACCAATGGCACCCTTGCATAAAAGGCAGTGGCATCAATAATTAAGCGCTGATTGGGTTTAATATTTAATGTTGGCGACATGTAATTTACACTCGCGAATCAGAAATCACAAGGTGCACGACAGAAATAAACAAGCAAAGTCGGCCTGTGAAACATGAAGACCTTTTGGTTCCAATCATCCTCTCTCTGTCCCTTCTCTCTTTCTTTCACTCTCTCTCTCACTCTGCCTTTCTCCACACATTTCACACAAGAAATTATGTAGAAAAAAGTCTCCATTCCTCTCTGACCCCCAAGGTAAATATTTAGACAAGACATGTTTTCATCCATCTGTCCACCCATCCAACCGTCTGCCATCATTAGACTGTTCATCACTGAACCGACCACCTATCATTTGTTAAACCATCCATCCATCTGTCTATCATTAGACTGTTCATTTTTCCGCCAATCATCCATCCATCCATCCATCCATCCATCCATCTATCCATCATTAGACTATCACTCAAGTCAAGTCAAGTCAAGTTGGCTTTTACTGTCATTTTTCAACCATATACAGTTCACAAAGATGTGCAAACATTGCAGGACAGTGCAAAGACAGACGAACAAACGAAGACACAGTTATGGGTCGACCAGGTGCAAAGTGGCAGGATGTGCAACACAAATGCAATAATGTAATGTAAACAATGACATAGGGAGCAGGAAGAGTGTAGCAGCATAAAGTTAAATATCAATAAATAAATATAAAGTTAAAGTTAAGGACTAGCTAAGTGAGTGAGTGTGTGTGTGCTGACAGTCCCTGAGTGTTTAAGAGTCTAATTGCCTGAGGGATGAAACTATTGCACATTCTAGTAGTGAAGGCAGGAGGGAGAACAGTTTGTGTGAGGTGTGTGTTGGGTCATCCACAATGCTGGTGGCTTTGCGGATGCAGTGTGTGGTGTAAATGTCTGTGATGGAGGGGAGAGAAACTCAGATGATCTTTTCACCTGACCTCACTATCCGCTGCAGGGCCTTGTGTACCATGACCGTGCAATTTCAAAAACAGACATTGATGCAGCTACTCAGGATACTCTCAATGGTCCCTCTGTAGAAGATGGTGAGGATTGGTAAAAGTAAAGACTCAACGAACCAACTTTCTCCATCCATTAGAATGTTCACCATTCAACCAGCCACCTATTATTTATCAAACTATCCATCTATCCATCCATCCATCCATCCATCCATCCATCCATTAGATAGTTCATCACTCAACCAGCCACCTATTATTTATCAAACTATCCATCCATTCATCCATCCATCCATCCATCCATTAGATACGTAGTTCATCACTCAACCAGCCACCTACTATTTATCAAACTATCCATCTATCCATTAACCCATTCATTCTTCAGTCTATCTATTAGATTGTTAATCATTCAACCAACCACCTATTATCTATCAAACCATCCATCCATCCATCCATCCATTAGATAGTTCATCACTCAACCAACCACTTATCATCTATCAAATCATTCATTTATCCATCCATCCATCAGTCTATCCATTAGACTGGTCATTACTCAACCAATGACCTATCATCTATCAAACCATGCATCTATCCACCATCTGTATATCCATTTGACTATTCAGCCCTCAACCAGCCACCTATCATCTATCAAACCATTAATCTGTCCATCCACCCATCCATCAGTCTTTCCATCCATCAGTCTATCCATTAGATTGTTCATCACTCAACCAACCACCCATCATCTATCAAACTATCCATCAATCCATCAATCCATCCATCAGTCTATCCATAAGACTGTTCATTACTCAACCAATGACCTATCATCTATCAAACCATCCATTCATCCATCATTGGTCTCTCCATTAGACTATTCATCACTCAACCAGCCACCTATCATCTATCAAACCATACATCTGTCCATCCACCCATCCATCAGTCTATCCATCCATCAGTCTATCCATTAGATTGTTCATCATCCAACCGACATGTTATTGTCTGTCATCCCATCCATCTATCAGTCTGTCCATTAGACTGTTTATCACTCAACCAATGACCTATCTATCAAACCATCCAGCCATTCATTCAACCATCACGTTTCCATTTTCCATCAATTAATCCATCTACTTACCTATTCGTCCATCTGTTCATCTATTCATTGTCCATCCACCTATTTATCTTTAGCTTGGCCTGAAGCTAACCCTAGAGGTTAATGTAACAAACAAGTAATGAAAGCTTATACACAAGTAGCTTTGTTGTGAACTGCCTAAATCATCACAAGTGTATGACTTTGTTTAACAGTTTAGTTGCATTTCTGGCAAGTGTTTGAAGAGGTAGGAATGCAGTTTGCTTCACGCAAATTAACCACATTAGCCATAACATGTCAGTATGAGACTTTGGAAATGGCATGGCTTAATGATTGTAGAAAAGGGCTTATGACTGGAGGGTCACTGCTTCAATCCTTGGGACCACTGGGAAAATGTGGGTTAAGTGAGTAAACAGCACTTTACCCCCCTCCCATATCCATGGCAAAAGTGTCCTTGGACATAGCAACTTACTCCCTAAGCTGCCTCCTAGGTGCAGGTGTGCAGCCCATTGCTACTGCTCCTGGTGTGTAAGATGACGGGTGTCACAGATGGATTAATGAAGAGAACAAATCCACTGCTTACAGAGTGTGTGTGTCAGGGGGGTGGTTTGTTGCTGGCTATAATACCACAGTGCAGATATTTAGCCCATTCAGGTCCATCAACCACCCATCATGCCCCACTGAATGTGCTGTTTTGTACATGCTTCTTTAACGGCAAGTGGATAAAAATCTAAGTTAATGTGCTTATGTGTTGAGTAGCAAAGGAGGGTGTGAATGCATCCCTTTGTACTGGCTACATTTTAGGAATGTGGTGTACGTTGTGTGAGGATAAATCAGACACTTGCTAAATTGGTAGATTTTTGGTGATAATGTGTGGTTCATTTCAACAACTCTAATAAAGACTGTTCACTTGTGTTAATGTGCAGATTATCTGTATATTTTTATTTTTTCAGTGCCTGTAGCCACAATAAAACATTTATTACTATCTTCTATCTTATGCTCATTGATTACTAACTGTCCAGGCCTTAGGATGTGATGTACACCAATACATTGAAAATTCCATATAATATTAATGGGATCAATGAAACAGAAAATTAAAAAATCCTCTTATAATATTATAATTATTATATTATATTAATGATATGTGCTTACATTTAAGATAATAATAAAAAAGTGGAAGCATGAGGTACTAGCCCCCATGCTGTAAGTAATCACCAAGAACCTCTTTAATAAATAAATCTCTTAGCAAGTTCCAACCACTGAATCCAAACTTTCCTCAAATCTTCCAGAACTTTCCAACCATCTTCTGACCTGCACAGTCTGTTACAGACAGAGCATTAAAGAGAAAGTTCAGCACTTTATAGCCAAATGTCTGCCAGCTATATATCACACAGTCACCACAGTCAATAACTGCCTTCTGAAAATTTAGAAACAATGTAAATGTTCCCTCAGATAGATAGATAGATAGATAGATAGATAGATAGATAGATAGATAGATAGATAGATAGATAGATAGATAGATA
>JBBPDA010000145.1:24668702-24688365 GCA_037974385.1 Arnoldichthys spilopterus
TATATATATATAGATAGATAGATAGATAGATAGATAGATAGATAGATAGATAGATAGATAGATAGATAGATAGATATTATAGAACAATATAATATATGACAATTTTCAAAGTCTAACCCAACCTAAAAAAAAATAGAAATGACTACTCAATATTAAAACATGTATAAATCTGAATAAAATTTAAAACAAACAAAAAAAACTGTATAAATGTCAGAAAAATAAACAATCAAGCTTCGATTTTACAGCACTGAGACCATTTTGTCGGTACAGACTCTCAGGGGTGAAATTGTGATTTGTTATGTGGGGGGGTTCTTGACAGGGTAAGGCGGGGACGATCGTATGATTGTATTTATTGACCGAGAGGGTTGGTGTGGGGGCGTTCAATGCCTCATGACACAGAGGAGTGAATGCCCATGTGCCCAGACAGTCTGGCCCAATTTAACCACTGCTGACACTGAGAGTTAGTCCTGTTTCTTCCTGAGGACATTTTTTGCCCTGAAAATTGTACAAAAACCACACCCACACACACTTTACTGCCTCTCTTTGGGTGAACACTTCATAATAGCTTTTTTTTTGGTCTACTAACAACTGCAAGAAACCTCACTGCACGCCTCACTGATATTTGGTGTCTTGTGGTCGGTCTTGGTGGCTGTTACTGACTCTAGAGGCAAATGAGGGGAGGGACTGGATGAGTAGGAAACCAGGTTGGTTTTGCTCGTTTAACTTCACTGAATGCGCTACGGAGCTCCTCTGAACCGCAGGACTCCTATCAGGCCTCTAGGGGAGGCTAGAGTGTGTGTGTGTGTGTGTGTGTGTGTGAGTGAGGGAGAATATGCATGTATGTGTGAGTGTACAGTGTTCTATCCAGCCCTTCGCCAAGCTGAGTTACGACACCTTCAGAGGTGCCCAGCTATGGGTCAGCTTACTGTAGGCATTTGTTTTTTTTCTCCTTAATCTTGCATGGCATGTCGGTGTAAGCGGCAAAAGTGAGAGAGGAGGCCACTCATTCTGCCTGTTCTATATTTAGCACAAAGGAAAGTGAAAGAAAGCACGAGAGTGAACAAGAGAGGGAAGGAGGGAAGGAGAGAGAGAGAGAAAGAGAGAGAGAAACAGACAGGTTCTGTGCTGTGTCTCAATTTAGGCCAGTGTGCACTATACTCTAGCACTCCACACTGTGTTCTTCCCTGTCTAGAGCCGCTGTGTAAAACATTTGACAGTTGTTTGCTATCGGAAAGTGACTATTTGTCATTGTGAACACACCCCATTTCTCTTTGTTGAAAAAGATGTCCTCGCTTGGTCAGCCATAACATTACAACCACCTGCCATCAGAATTAAAGTAGCTCTTCTGTGACCCTTCTAGCCATTACAGTTTAGCCTTCACATCCTTACACATAGCCATTTTACCTACTTCCAACACATCAGCTTCAAGAACTGATTGTTCATTTGCTGCCTGATGTGTCCCGCCCCCCTGACAGGCGCCACTGTAAGGAGATGATCAATGTTATTCACTTCCCTGTGGTTTTAATGTTGTGGCTGATTGGTGTTAGTAGGTGATCCTATAAAATGGTTATGACATCACAAACATGAATTCAGTGCAGGCTGATTTTGTACCTTACTTTCTATCTGTTGACTGTATGGGCTCGTGAGTGGCTGGTACTAATCAATTTTCAACCTTTTACAGCAGTTGCATGCAAATAAGCAAGACCTGACCCCATTAACGGAGCTGTACATCCTGTTGTCCACCCTCCATGCACTGAAAGTGGCTAGAACAATACAGTAGTACTTGATTTAAGACACAGGTATAGACAGAAGACGAGAATGAGTTTTTTTAGGGTCCTCTAGGACCTTAGCGGAGCACAAATCAGCCACAGCTGAAAGCTCTGCTCCCAGCCGCCAGGAACCAGATACGGGCCTCTTCCCGAGCGCTGCTGCCGCCGTCGTCTGCGAAAAGAAAGAGTGGCCTTCAACCTCTCCCCTCCACCCCTCCTCTTCAGCTAGAGAAACAGCGACAGCAAAATATGTTCTGCTGAGCGAAAAAAGGGAAAAAACTGTGGAAATTACGAAGGAACCGTCTCGTTTTTCCCCCTCTCTGTTTCTCTTCTGCTACAAATGGACTCGGTGCCCCAGAGGGTGGGGGTATAGGGGGGAGATATTTCAATGAGGCGGTGGCACGCAAAGCCCGGCATCCTTCCCCCCTCAGGGCACTGGCATGCCAAAGCCTGCTCACTAGTGGAGAGCTGCTGTGCTATCCCAGCATGCACCGTTATTGTATGGGCACTCTGCATAAATAAATAAGTCAAGTTGTAGCAACCTGGCGGACATGCCAGACAGGTCGTAGCCAGGTGTGTGTCTGTCTTCACGGTCAATATATACAGGTGCATCAGATTTTACGTCACATCTGCTCTTAGCTACGTTGTTTGTGTGTTGACCTGCGTCAGACAGGACATGAAATCCAAACCAGGTCCAGACTTCAAATGCTAGGCCTCCCTCATGCTCGGTCACGATCACATAGCATGAAATTGCATGGGTCATATAGGTTATAATAAGAACTCAATTAGCAAGCGAGGTACCGGACGGAAGCATATGGCGGTCTAGGCCACTTGGTCACAAATGCCAGTTGCAACCTTGAATGGGAGTTATGGACTGAGGTCCAAAATATCCTAGTTATGCCACTGCTTCTGCCTAGTACAGCATACAGTGATTGGTCCAGATGAAAGTGTACAGTCATTGGTCCAGATAAAAGTGTACAGTCACTGGTCCAGATAAAAGTGTATAGTGATTGGTCCAGATAAAAGAGTACAGTGATTGGTCCAGATAAAAGAGTACAGTGATTGGTCCAGATGAAAGTGTACAGTCGTTGGTCCAGATGAAAGTGTACAGTCACTGGTCCAGATAAAAGTGTATAGTGATTGGTCCAGATAAAAGAGTACAGTGATTGGTCCAGATAAAAGAGTACAGTGATTGGTCCAGATGAAAGTGTACAGTCGTTGGTCCAGATGAAAGTGTACAGTCAGTGGTCCAGATAAAAGTGTATAGTGATTGGTCCAGATGAAAGAGTACAGTGATTGGTCCAGATGAAAGTGTACAGTGATTGGTCCAGATGAAAGAGTACAGTGATTGGTCCAGATGAAAGAGTACAGTGATTGGTCCAGATGAAAGTGTATAGTGATTGGTCCAGATGAAAGAGTACAGTCGTTGGTCCAGATGAAAGTGTACAGTCATTGGTCCAGATGAAAGAGTACAGTGATTGGTCCAGATGAAAGTGTACAGTCATTGGTCCAGATGAAAGTGTATGGTAATTGCAGCTTCCATTTTTAAACCGTGTGAAACGTTAGCCATGTAAAAAAAAGTATTTAGCGCTAAAATGAAGGAAAAAATGGATGGACAGTGAAGTCGAGGCTTTATTGAGCTTCTATGTGATATAAATACAGCATGTATTTGATGCATCCAAGAGCTCCCATCTTAGCGTCCTCCATCTTCTTGTATCGTCATTGAACCAGTCATCGGTAGGCTTACGTCACTTCAGCATTGCAACTGGTGGTGCGAAAGCAAACAGTAGTAGTTCTCAGGGGAGCTCCTCAATGGGTACTTCCTCCCAAAAAGGTCCCTAGAACTGTTTGGTCTGTAACAACTCTCCATCTCTGTTTCTCTTGTTTTCCCTCAGGCACGGACCTGTTCCAGCAGAGGACCGGGTTCCCATCCCTTTCGCCGCTGACCGCCCCGCGTTTCTCTGACCCCCACATGCACTACCCGGGGCCTTTCACCTACTCGGCCAATCCGTCCAGCACAGGCATCGGGGGTCTGAGCATGACAGGCATGTCGGCCTCCACTCGTTACCACACCTACCTGCCTCCGCCATATCCTGGCAACCAGAATCAAAGCTCCCACTTCCAGACCAACTCGTCCCCCTACCACCTGTATTACGGCACCGGCTCAGGCTCCTACCAGTTCTCTATGGTGCCAGCCAGCGGCAGCTCAGGGGGTGAACGCTCACCCACCCGCATGCTGACTTCCTGCACGGCGGCTGCCGGGGGCGGAGCCACTGGCACGGGAGGCGGAGCTGCTGGAAGCCTGATGAATGCCAGCCTTGGTAGCCAAAGTGATGGGGTGGAGGCAGATGGAAGCCATAGCAACTCGCCCACCGCCATGAGCACGTCGGGCCGCATGGACGAGTCCGTGTGGAGGCCTTATTGAGCCAGGACTGGGTGGGTTTTCCAAAGGAGGGTGAGGGTGAGGCCTAAAGTACTTGGGCCTTTGAGAAAAGCTTACATTTGAAACCAAAGTGACACATAATGATGGCATCTATAATCCCTGGCATGTTCCAGGATGCTTACGGGAGGGACAATCCCAAGACAAAGACACAAAGACAGAGGAAAAAGACAGAACAAGAATTTAAAAAAAGCATTGCATGTTTGGTCCACTTTGAAGCCTTCCTCAGATTCCTTTCCGTGTTGTCAAGCAGACCAAAGAGAGACCATACTTTTCAGACGTGTTTTAATGTTGTATTCCATGAGGCTCTGTGCCAATCCTTGCCATCATGAACAAAGCTGAGCAGATGAAGAATGGCCACCTACCTTAATTTCCTGAAATGCTTTTCCAGACTGCATCACAGACTGCAAATTCTATGTATTGTTTCAAGTGTAAAAATTGCATCTGGACAATGACTGGTCTGCCAAAAATGACACTTCCTTCACCAGATCTAGATGTATAATGGTCAAAACTGATCTTGGTCAAGCCATAGGCCTGGCTCTAAGCCATACTGTATCAGGTCAACACAATTGATTAAGACTTTTATTTATGTTATTGCTGATTGAAGCTACACTCAGCTTTTGCCTCCAAGCTTTAAGTCATCCACTGGCCAAAATGATGTGGCATTGAGTGTTACTGTTCCCAATTTTGGTACAGAACGACGAAACGCGACAGCTAGCGGCAATTAAATCCAAAAGATGTCAATGCTCTTTTCCTTTTCTCTGCCACAATCATGAACAATTTACTGGCCTTTCGAACATGCAGAGATTTGAATTAATGGAATGGTTTTTTACAGTAATAATTTTGTCATGATTGCATGATTTGCTTGGAATTTTTTTTTTTTATATTTTGGCTCCTTCAGGCCACTTTTTGTTTGAACTAGGTAATATGGTTTGGGTTTTCTTTAATTTATTTGAGCCAATTCTATATAAATATTCTTTGTATTGTTTCCAGGTCAAAAACATTTAGCGTTTTTTTTTGTGCCTTTTGTTTTTCGTTTTTTCCATTTCTTTGTTAATCTTTTGATTTAATATAAAATCACGAGTCGTGCTACTGTAATATATGACATCTAAATTATGAAATGGTAGATTTTTTTTTAATGTTATGTCTATTTTCCAATGTAGCTCCAATGCACTAAAGGGTTTATTTAAAGAAAATATCACGATAAACCACAGAACAGGTATCAAAACACCATAGGCCCACAATACCATTCCCAACTCGGCCTCATTGGAACTGCAATGAGGTACTAAAAGACACCAAATTTCTATCTGTGCATCATCATGTTAGCAGAATCAGCTTTAGGCCACAAATCCCTGCTCTTTATTGGCTAAAGTGTGATGTCTTCCGATGTCAGTGCACTGCCATTAAGAAAGAAGAACACAGGTAGCTTTAAGCGTGTACATTATCCGCCTCGTCTCACAATGAAAGGATTGAAACAGTAGACGATAACTGCGCATGCCTGAGAGCATATTGTCTCCCACTATTTGAATAACAAAACAGTGCACATGCTCAAACACTGGGGGTAAAGTGGCTAGAACACTCACCTTCACATCCCCTCAGGCTCACGTCCGATACAGGTGTGCGTACGCTATATGCAATATCTCTTCACCTAGAGGCCTTTCCCAGGCCATCCACACCCCTTCACACCTGATCTCGGTACCTGAAGGCAGAAGGAAGGGATAGAGAGAGCAAGATGGATGAGGAGTATGGGACAAAGATCGTCTTTCAGTGACCACCGGTCATCCTTTAGGGTGCTAGTTATATTAATGCCACAAAGGTTCTCTTTATTCGTCCCACTTTGAAGCCTTTGTGGAGGCGCTTCATTTCTTTCTCTATTGTCATTTGTACGTAATTAACGTTCAAAGCCAGAGGCCATTAAGAGATGTATGTGAAAAGCTCTTATAGACAGTAGTCTGACTGCTAACCATGCCACTCAGTAATGGAGATGTGTAGTATGAAAGGATAAGCCCCTTGAGTCAGTCAATATTTCTCAATTAACAATGCTAATGGTTAGCAAACTCACTTATAATAGAAGCCAATGAGCAAATTCTGAAGCAACCGCTCACTAGTTGCTATTATAAGTGCATTTTGAATCAGTAGGCTTGCATTTTTGCCTGTGGTAACTGACCATGTGCTAGAGGTGTAGCAGATAGAGATTTGGTTGAAAAATGCTAGAGTGTTCCTTTAAATGTCCAGCCTGTGGCCCATAAAAAGAGGCTTTTGGGCATGACATAAACTTCCATATTATTTTCTCTCCACGAGTGTAGTATTAAAATAGTGCTGGGCTTCTCTGGATGATGAGTTTTGCCAACGACAATCCACATTGTCTTCTGGCTAGTCTACAGACGATTGTCCAGTTGATTTAACTCAGGAAATGAAGACGTTCTGCCTTATAACGCTCCATGCTGATGACATGTGAATATGATGCAAAAATATAAGGAAAGCACAAGTTATTTTAACTGAAACCCTTGTATAAACAAAGCTAAACGATGCAAAAGTGGGCAGAAATCAGAAGAAGAAGAACAAAGGAAATGGCCCAATGCCTTTAGAAAATGTGTATGTTCATTGCATTAGTGCTTTCCACACACAGTCCCTTTGTAATGTGTATTCAGTGTAAAAACCAAAAGCTCAGTGGTTCCTTTTCAAGATCATGTTTTTCATTCACTGTATATTGTAATTTTGACTCTGTAACATGCTCTGCTATAGTCTACCTTCATTGTGTGCAAACAATGTAGTTTTTGATGCGTTTTAATTAAAAAAAAGACGGTTTTGCTTGTAACTGGTATTTGTCTTTTGTTTCGTTTTCAGTCTTATGCTAAAATAATGCACTGGACACAAACTGGAGAGGGTGATTACTTAATCCCAGTCCACAATTAGCAGTTAGATGAGAATAGACTATATTTGAAGGATGTTCTTTTATTGATTTCAACAGAGCAAGCTTTAGATTGGTTTGGATGAATTGGAGAACATGAAGCTTTAGCTTATCAGTATTGTCCAAAAACCTCTTAGCATTAAGATTGTATATTAAGATATACCCACATATACACACACACCTCATAGCAAGAAGGCCTTGGCTTTGATTCTTGGCCAGGACAGCAAAGATGCTTTCTGTTTGGAGTTTGCCCTGGGCTGCTGTATCCTCCCACAGTCAAGAGACATGTATGTCCTGTGGACTGGAGATGCTAAATTGACAACATCTCCAGGGTGTCTCTCCGTCTTTGGTCCTATGAGCTCTGGGACTGACTCCAGCTCCCACCCACTCCCTGAATCCCTGGTTATAAGTGTATCAGAAAATGAATGAGGGCATTTAACATATAAACTCACAACTGCAACTGTCAGCTAACAATCTTTCTCTTCTTCACTGAGTTTTGTCATCCTTGTAGAACCTTTCTAGTTCAGAAAAGGTGTTCAGCAAAGTATAAGAAGGATAAAAGATATTGAAAAACTACACTGAACAAAAAATATAAACGCAACACTTTTGTTTTTGCTCCCATTTTTCATGAGCTGAACTCAAAGATCTGAAACATTTTCTACATCTCAAATGTTGTGAGCACTTCTCCTTTGACAGATAGTCCATCCCACCTCACAGGTGTGGCATATCAAGGTGCTGATTAGACAGCATGAATATTGCACATGCTGTCATATACACCAATCCAGAGCATCCCAAACATGCTCAATAGGTGACATGTCCGGTGAGTATGCTGGCGATGCAAGAACTGGGATGTTTTCAGCTTCCAAGAATTGTGGAGCCATGCATTATCATGCTGCAACGTGAGGTGATGATTGTGGATGAATGGCACAACAATGGGCTTCAGGATCTCATCACGGTATCTCTGTGCATTCAAAATGCCATCAATAAAATGCACCTGTGTTCGTTATCCATAACATATGCCTGCCCAAAACAAAACCCCACTGCCACCATGGGTCACTCGATCCACAATGTTGACATCAGCAAACCGCTCACCCACACGACGCCACACACGCTGTCTGCCATCTGCCCTTAACAGTGAAAACCGGGACTTAACCGTGAATAGAATGCCTCTCCAACGTGCCAGATGCCATCGAATGTGAGCATTTGCCCACTAAAGTCGGTTACAACGACGAACTGCAGTCAGGTCCAGACCCTGATGAGGACGACGAGCATGCAGATGAGCTTCTCAGAGACGGTTTCTGACAGTTTGTGCAAAAATTCTTTAGTTATGCAAACCGATTGTTGCTGCAGCTGTCCGGGTGGCTGGTCTCAGACAGTCATAGAGATGAACATACTGGATGTGGAGGCCCTGGGCTGGTGTGGTTACACGTGGTCTGCGGTTGTGAGGCCGGTTGGATGTACTGCCAAATTCTCTGAAACGCCTTTGGAGACGGCTTATGGTAGAGAAATGAACATTCTTTTTCACAAGCAACAGCTCTGGTAGACATTCCTGCAGTCAGCATACAAATTGCATGCTCCCTCAAAAGTTGCGACATCTGTGGCATTGTGCTGTGTGATCAAACTGCAACTTTTATTGTGGGCAGTCTAAGGCACACCTGTGCAATATTCATGCTGTCTAATCAGAACCTTGATATGCCACACCTGTGAGGGGGGATGGAGTATCTCGGCAAAGGAGAAGTGCTCACTAACATAGTTTTAGACAGATTTGTGAACAATATTTGAGAGTAATGGGTCCTTTGTGTATGTAGAAAATGTTTCAGATCTTTGAGTTCATGAAAAATGGGAGCAAAAACAAAAGTGTTGCATTTATATTTTTTTTCAGTGTATGTTCTGTTTCTTTAAAAAAAGTTCCAGGTTAATTCTTATCAAGCATTGTGTTGTTGCAACACCCACGTTTTTTTCATATACAGTTTCTTCACTGACTGTGGGTCATAAGTAAAATCATTTCTTCCATTTGTTCTTAAAGAAGAAGCACAACCAAAAAATATTAATATATGCTTAATGAAATAACATCTGATGGGTCAGCATAGAAAAAAACATTCTTGACGTCTGTGTCCAGTTGTTTATCAGCTTAACCAAAAGGAGTGTGGAGGAGTGTGGCTCCTTTTCTCATGAAGTATGTGGTAGTGGGAGTAACACAGTAACATAGCACACATTTTCACAGTTAACAACAGTGCAAACGCTGCTTCTAAATAATTTCACACCTGTGCTGTTTCACACAGATGTGCGTTATACGCACACACACCGGACACTTTATCAGAAACCCCTCCCTTGTAGCGCTACCTTTTATATAGACCATCTGCTACTTTACAGTTTGTGTTGACTATATTCTAGCTTCTTACCAGTGGTCAATTTTTGACCACAGAGCTATGCTTTTATGTGGTAGACCACTCTAAATGTTAAGACACTCTAAAATACACTGAAACCACTGTAACACAAACTAAAATGCTTCTACCATGTTGGTTTCCCAATCATATTAGCTGTGGTGGGCCTGCAGGGGTCCCAGCGGCAACCGATGTGGATACAGTCAGGTGTTTCTGATAAACCAGTAAATCAGAGTATGTGTAGAAGTTTTTTCTTGGTAGTGGTGACAAAAGTAATACCCCAGCTTGGATGTTCTCTGGAGGTTGAATAAAGCTCCAAGTCTGGGATTTTGCAATCACCAGTAGGTAACATAACTGCCGACAGAACTGATACAAGTTGGTGTCGGTGGTGGGGCAGGTGAGTGGTGTTTCCTTACATGACACAGATCATAAAGCATTTACAGGCTGTGCAAAACCAAGGACTATAAAGCTGGTGATCACTGCAACAGACCATGTAATAGGCCAAACAATCTTGAAGAACTGAAGATTTGAATGGAAACAAACGACCAAAGCTAGCCAATGTAAGAACTGTCAAACTGGACTGATGACCACGCAGGAGACGGGGAAGTACTTGCTCTATGAAGCAATTTTTTGTCGGGCAGTGTGATTTGCGGTGCTGGCTGGAAGTGACTCAGCTTTTTCACTTTGTTTCAGTTCGGCCTCAGATCACATCTCCCTATTAAAGACTCAGAGACACAAACAGCAACTCTGAATTAGAGGAAACTCATGGAGAATCATTCATGTCACGTATTACTCACGTCATTCCACACACACAATGACACGTAATCATTTCCATATTTTAAAAAAAAAAGTGTGAAAAACACACCAATTAGCTATAACACTAACACCAATAAAATTCAGTAGCTCTGACTGTTGCACCTTTTTATCATAATTTGCATTAATATGTTGTGCAACAGGTGGCACGGTGATGCAGTGGTTAGCTCTGTCACCTCATAGCGAGAAGGTCCCGGGTTCAATCCCCGGTTGCCTTTCTGTGTGGAGTTTGCAAGCTCTCGCCGTGTCCACGTGGGTTTCCTCAGGGTGCTCCAGTTTCCTCCCACTGTCCAAAGGCTGCAGTGGTTTCACTGCATGCTCTAAATTGCCTGTATGTGTGAACATGTCTGTAAATGAATGTCTGTCTGTGTTGCCCTGCAATGGGTTGGCCCCCAGTCCTGCGTGTACCCCGCCTGCAGTCAGCTGGGATTGGCTTCAACTTCCCCGCGACCGAAAACAGAAGAAGTGGTTTAGAAATTGGATGGATGGATGTTGTGCAACATGTGCTTGTCTTTGGGATCAGACCAGGCGGGTTAGCTTTCATTCCCCACATGCATCAATAATCCTTGGGTGCCCAACACCCGTCACTGAATAATCAGTTGTCCATCATTGGATGTCTTTTGGTAGGTACTACCTACTGCATACCTGAAGCACTCCACAAGACCTGACGTTTTGGAGATTCTCTGACTAAGTCCTCTAGCCCTCACAATAAGGCCCTGGTCTAAGTGGCCCAGACCCTTACATTTGCCATTTTTTCTGATTCCAGCACATCAACTTCAACTGCTGACTGTTCACTTGCTGCCAAATATATTCCACCCCTGAGAGGTGTCATTGTAAGGAAATAAATAGATAGTCAATGTTATTCACTTTACCTGTCAGTGGTGATAATGTTATAGCAGATCAGTGTATTTTGTTAGTAAGTTGCTAAAAGAGGTCAGGGATACAGGGGTTGTAAGGTGAAGGTGTGCACTGTTGTATTTCAATCTCAGGTCAGTATTGTCAGTCACAGCAGTATACAGAAGTTTTCTGTAAGATGTTAAACTCACCCACCGCTCAGAAGGTCACCTTGTACTGAGAAATTAAATTGGCTTTTGTGCACAGGTTTTATCAGACCCATGGGAAAGAAACAATTGCAGATGCAGATGCATGCTTAGAAACTGTGTTGCAAAGACACCCCCCAAGAGACTTAACTCAGGCTCACATAAACTGGATTAATGACCATTTCCGACAACTGCTTATATCCAAATCCTCAGTTAAAAAAAAACAGTTCTATTCATTACAAACTTTGATTTGATGACCGCAGTCCACAAAGGTTTCATATTTATAGTGGCAAAACAACATTTTTTATATTTTCTGGACAGTCCCAGAAAGTTCTATAAAATTCTGGACAGTTCTCACAGTTCCAGAATATTCTGGAAGTCTACTTAGCATTTAAAAAGAATGGAGAATGTTCTTGAAGACAGATAAGTCTCAAAATGTGGCAGTGGTGGCCTAGGGGTTAGGACATTGTCCTTGGAACCTGAAGGTCGCAGGTTCAAGTCCTGGCCCGGGCACTACTGAGATACCCTTGAGCAAGGTACCATCCCACTACACTGCTCCCCATCTTGGAAGTCGCTTTGGATAAAAGCGTCAGCCGAATGAGTAAAATGTCATTGTCCTGAGCACAGTTGTTTTTGTGGAACAACAGCCATTTTCTATTTATTTTAGGCTTAAGGAACTGGGAAAACGCACCTTGTACCCAAGAACAAAAATAAAGTAATGATATCAAAGCACTGATACCACATGCCATCTTTTTCAACTGTCTTTGCTGGATTATGTTCAGCTTTAAGGAAAGCCCTACCTGTAACACCGAGAGACGACACAAATGACATTTACTATTTAGCCACTGCTTGTTTTTTCAAACTAATAAGCTCATGAAACACAAAACACTTCATTAATTAATGAAGACGTTACTTCATGCCATCCCTTGAAGGCTGAAAAGTGGATAAATCAAATCTCTAGTATGTTTTAAAGCCACTATTTCCCTGGGCCAATGTCTCCGCTCTCCACAACATAACTTCTATTAGAGCTGTGTAGTAATCTTTATAATGTGCTGTGGTATACACTGATATAAACTTGAGCCAATTCTGCAAAAAAAAAAAAAAGAAAGCAAAAGAAAACAAGACCAGTTGTATTTTTGAAAAAAAAAAAGCACAAGTTGTCGTTAAATGCATCTCTGGTTTCTCACGGAACATGGAAACCGCTTCCTGGGTCGCGGGGGAGTGGGCTGGTACCTGCATCCACATTAAACCCATTAGGGTTCTTCTGACCCTTCTGCTCTTCCCAGAAATCGTGAGAAGGAGGCAAGCTGGAACCGGTTTGGTTCGGGAGCCTGCTGCTGTTGTTTTTTTTTTTTTTTCATGAGAGGAACAGACCGGACTGGTGGCCAGTTGTGGGAAACAAGGCCAGCTTCCAACATCACGGTTCCCACACAATTGACGGGCTGCGAAGCCCCGAGAGCGGTGATGCAATCCTTCTCACGTCTCAGCCTGCAGAGGGGTGGAAGGGGCACCGAGTGGGGTTGTCTTTTAAAAGGATGGAAGTACAGGAAAAAGAGAGGGTGAAGGATGAGGTACAGAGGTTTAGAGCTGTTGATAGAGTCTTAAACTACCTGAGAAAATGGTATTTTAAGATTAAGCATAAGTATATGGGCATATATGGGCAGAAAGGACTTCCTGTCCAGAAACGTTGACTCCGTTTTCTCTTTTGGCCCGAAATGTTTGTACAGTACTGGGATACTACATGACAAAGAAGAGCGTCCGTTTTCCGCCGGTTTTCCTGGCACGGGTGGAAGAGGTAGTTTGTCTACTGAACCCAGTTGCCTCTCGCTAACTTTCTATTTCCCTCTTGCTCTCTCACACTTTCTCTAGCTCTTTCCCACAGCGTGACAGCTCTCAGAGGAGCTCGGAGCCTATTTCCCGCTCTGCTATCTCCACCAGCATCAGTGATGCACAAGAAGTGTGTGTTTGTGTGTGTGTTTGCGTATTAAAGGCCCTAACCTCCCGGTCGTTAATATGGCAATAAATCTGAAGTACATCGAGCAAAGACTTTTGTATACTATAACACTATGTATGCAGGACACACACATTAGTATGATAATGGTTCAAAAAGGCTTATGATGTTTCTGTCACTGCTGTTTATCTGCTGGTCATTGTTAGAGCTGACCATGCAGTGAACCATTCACCGTAGGACGAAAAACCCTAAAAAAGTAAACCCGCTGCAGTTCCCATGTAGTTTGCATGAGAATCAATACACAAAGCCAATTTCTCACATGAAGGACCAAAAAAAATTAAACCCAGCGAGAATATATATTGTTTCCTGACATTTTGGGAAAAGAGGACAAACACACATTTACACACACAAGAGACGCTTGAGATAGTAACTTTTGGGGGTCATGGATCATTGATTGATTTTGGGGGGGGGAACAGGGGCAGGCCCCTCTCACACCCACTCAGTCCTTCATAATCCAGACTGGAGTCTTCTATAAAATATGAGCAGGGGATTCATGTGTTTTTGTAGAACTCTTTATAATTCACACATATTCATTAAACCAGCAAATATACTTTAAGCTGTCATATACAGCAGGACTCAAGTCATTTAAACCATAGTTTTTTTCCTGAAAAGCTGCCAATGGTTGCAGATTTCATGCAGGCTTTGGTCGGTCATTTCCACCCATTACTTATTGTTATACATCAGTCTTAACATTAACACCACCTGCCTAATATGGAGTAGGTCCCTCATGCTGCTGAAACAGTCTGACTGTGGTGCACCGTGTGTTCTGATCCCTTTCTATCAGAGTCAGCGTCACTTTTTAAACCACAGTAGCTGTTCTGAGGGATCAGACCACACCGGCTAACCTTCACTCCCCACATGCATCAGTGAGCCTATGATTCACCAATTGTGCTTCCTTAGGTCACCTTTGGTAAGTACTAACTATTGCATATCTACAACACTTCACAAGACCTGCTCTTTAGGAGATGCCCTGACTCTCCTGTCGTCTAGCCCTCACAATAAGGCCCTTGTCACAGTGGCTCAGATATTTATGCTTTCCTGCTTCCAGAAATGACAGGTTCAATTGTAATGAAATACTAATCCATCCTTGCCAGTGCAAGTCTTCCAAATGCCTGTCCCCCCCCCCAATACAGCAATCCTTCCTCACACAAAACCTTCTTTCCCTTTCTTTTCCTATTTGTTAGTTCAAATGCCAGTCCTTTTATTCATCTTTCCAGATTAACACATTTTTCGTCCTCATAATCAATCCTCCCCCATCGAGTCTTTCCCTGCTGAAGTCTTTCCTTTTTCTTCCATTATCAATCTCTCTCACCTAACTTCATTGCTACTTTAGGAGGCGACCCTCTGCCTTACTCCCTTTCACAACATTAAACAGCCTAGTGATGACTGTGGAGTCCTTCAAGATCCTGTGGATCACAATCTCCCAACTCCTGATGTGAAAGGCCAGCACCAACCTCATCCTCAAAAAGACTTAGTGGAGGATGTACTTCCTCTGACAGCTGAGGAAGTTTGGTCTGTCCCAAGAGCTGCTGTGCCAATGTTACACTGCAGTCATTGAATCTGTCCTGTGTGCACCCAGCACAGTTTGGTCTGAGGCTGCCATGAAACAGGACAGGGACAGACTGTAATGCACAGTGAGGACAGCTGAAAAAATCATTGTTGTCCCCCTGCCCACCCTACAAGGACTATACTTCACTAGAACCAGGAGGTAGGCAGGGAAGATCTCTACAACCCTGTGAAATATATACTGTATATATTGTATTGTAAGTGTACTGTACTGTATTGTCCTGTATAGCCCACTGTATACCTAATTGCTTGTTATATATTATGTAATGCATACTTTATATTGTATATACATTGTATATTAATTATTGTATACTGTATATATAAGCATATATGTATAAAAGCCTGTATATTTGGTATACTGTATATCATATTGCACCGTATAAACATACTGAACATCATGCATATTGTACATTATGTATCATAATGTACATTGTCCATGATGTATCATATTGTCCCATAAGTACATTGTATTGTACTGTACAGTCTCTCCCCTATATGTGCACCATCTTATTTGTTTAGTACTAGAGCGGCACCATGGGCCAGACACAAATTCTCAGGTTGATCTCAGGTGTTGCTTCTGTGGCTTCTTTATACTGCAGAGCGCCCCGAGTGGTCAATCACAGTCTCCCACACCCTGCACCAAACAAATGACAGCAGACATACACAACAGGAGACACAGAAGAGGAATGTTAAGACTGCGGGTTGTAACACTTCAACAACCTGTCACAAATCCACCACCAAACACAAATCCTTCCCTTAACTTTAGCCTTTCACCAACTTCATCACAAACTCCTCTAACAAACATTTTGCTCAATAATTTTGTGCCAACTCCAGTGCTTCTTCCAACAAAAACCCTGCCTCAACACCAATCTTTAAAACAACACCAACCCTAACAAGTTTATTCAATAAATCTCTCTCTCTCTCTCTCTCTCTCTCTCTCTCTCTGTGTGTGTTTTGGGTGACATAAACCTGCAGTTCCTACAGTCAAGTAGCTCTACTCAGCCATTGTTAATTACTGATCCCCCCCAGCAGGCCTTTGAAGAGGGTTAGAGTTTCAGAGCTACAGTCAGTTGGGTTATGTGTGGGTGCACATGAATTTCAGAAGAATTAAAGGGGAGTTCCTCACTTTGAGCATGTATGTGTGTGTGGCTGAGGGCATGCATGTATCTGTGCATAACTAATGACTGTTAGTCTAGAGGACACAGGGTGTGAAAAGCTTCTCTTTGTTTCACTTTATCAGTACTGCTCAAAGAAATTGTCATCTTCCTTTTCGCTGGTAAACACGCAGGTGTGAAGATTCCGTTTGTCTGTTTGAATGCAGATGCTTGATGGAGATGAAACATGGCATCTCGGCCTTTGCTTACAGCACTACATGTGTGCGTCAAAAGGAGCGGAGCCATTCTTTGATATGTTTTCCATATTTTCCCCCCATTCCCATTTACTTCCATGGCAAAATAATTTGCCAATGTGAACGAAGAGAAGGCATTCCTCTTCAATTGCTCTGTCTGGTGGGGAAAAAATGTTGTGTTAGACTTGCGATTAGCCATAATTGCCCTTCAGAACAAAGGTAGTACACTAGGAATGGGAGAGGGAACAAAGCTGGCTCTTTTTTGGATTGAAGAGATGGAAACATAAAGCGTTAGATTCACTTAATGAGGGGGCTTTCCTTAGAAGAAAATCAGAGGGCTCAAAATGTGCCAGTTCCTCTGAATAACATGTCAGTTACCACTCATAAGGTGTGTGTGTATGCATGTGTGTGTGTGTGGGGGGGGGGGGGGCAGCTGTGGGGTTTGGCGCCTTTCCCAGGGGCACTTCAGCCGTGGATGTGGGAGGGGGGGCAAAATGCTGCTTACTCACTCGCCCTCCCACATCTTCCCTGCTCCTCTGGATTTAACCAGTGACTTTCTCAAGCCCACTTCTCCAACCGTTAAGCTCTGGCTGCTCCGTCATTATGCTGCCCCCTGGTGGAACCAGATTCCCGTGGAAGTCAGATCTGCCCAGACTGCTGCCAGCTTTAAAAAAAAAGAGGCAATTTTTAAAAAAATCTTTCTGACTTTATGTACTTTTATCATCTACGTTTTATTGTCTTTTGTGTTCATTTATTAGAAATCTTACTCATTTCTGATCAGGCACTTTTGTATTATTTTAATTTCTTATTTCCTGTGATATGGTTGTATTCCTAACTTTACTGCTCAGTTTTCTTTCTGTGCTCATTTTATCTCCGTGAAGCACATTTACTGACCCCTGTGTGATGATAACGTGCTATATGATAAACTTGCCTTGACTTCGCAACCTATGGCCCCACGTGACAGAAGATTTACAGCAATTTACAGGCGTGTGGTAAGGTGCGGTTGGGTCAGGACAAATCTGCATTACTGCTCATTTAAGACCCAAAAACATCCAGAAACTAAAGATTTATAAGATAAACGTAGCATGCGTCATTTGGAAACATACTATATTTGGAAATATATTATATACACAGTGGCTGCTTGAGTCCCTCGTGTCTCCGCAGTTCACCACAGTGCTGCCAGAGCGTTTAGACAGTTGGAGTTTATTTCAGATGATGAAATGCGATGTTATTGCGCAAGAACTCACTATTTACAGTATTAGGAATGCTACAAAACACACAGGCAATGGACTCGAAACACAATGTAGACGTCAAACGCGAAGTACAGACGCAGTGAGTAGTGTTAGTGGTTGGTCATAGTGGTTCGGTTCACTGGCATCTGCTGAATATTTCTACCTTTCCTCTCAGTGTGTTAAAGTCTGAATGGAGCAACATCTACAAGCGGATAGTATCGACCGAGGGGAAGAGACATTGTCGTTATCCGGGAGGACGAGAGTTGCCTTAGGCCTAGTTTAGCCAGCTGATTGACATCCATCGTCAAGATCATGTTCACCTCTGTCCTCTTATCAACATGATAAATAGATTCATCCTCCTCGCCATCACCGGGCTTCTCTCTTCTCCTCCACACATGTCAAAATCTGATTGGTGCGTAAAAAACAACAACAACAACAACAACAGTCAGAGTGGTGCTGTGAAGTAGCCGGCGTTCTGTCCTGCGATCTCAGGTGGCCGGTGTCCGTTCTTGGCTGTACCCAACACTCTCGTAGACCAAGTGAGTCGCCTTATGCAAAAGAGTAGATGGCAACGGGGGAGGCGGCCTCAGAGCTCTCGTGGTATTGGCTGCTGTCCCGGTCTCGCTTGCTGGCGCCCGTGTACTCGCCGATGAACGAGCCGTCTTCGTTGAATTCGATCTCGTCGCCCTCCCCGTATTCCATCAGGCTGTCGTCGCTGTTTGTCCTCTTCTGCATGTGCTCGGCCTGAGTGCGGCCCTGGCGGCTTTCCTCCTCGCTGGAGAAACACACACACACACACACACACACACGACTCATAGGCCACTCCATTAACACAAGCGTGATCTGATTTCACCAATTACCGAACTATTTAAGCAGTCGTGTAGGAAAGAAAGTGATTATTTGTCATTGTGAACACACCGCAGCGCACGGTGCACCACAATGAAATGTGACCTCTGCATTTAACCCGTCCCTGTAGCAGCAGTGGATGTGGGCAACGCCTGGGGAGCAGGGTTGGGACGGTACCTTACACACTGGTACTTGTAGCAGTCTGGGATTTGAACCGGCAACCTTCAGGTCACAGGGGCAACTCCCTAACCCTCACACCCTCACTGCCCCAGTTTGGTTGCCTACGCATGAAGATCACTGTTGTTTCTCGAACTCTTGACCCATTTGTCACTTTAACCTTATGTCGTTGTGAACACACTCGAGCACCACAACGAAACGCGACCTCTGCATTTAACCCATCACACGTGCACACGGGGAGCAGCGGGCAGCTACCGACAGCGCCCGGGGAGCAGTGTAGTGGGACGGTACCTTACTCAAGGGAACCTCAGTAGTGCCCAGGGACTGCTAACGTTTTTCGTTGTGGTTCTTGAGTGAATTTGGACATTGTGAACACACTCTCCCCGCGTTGGTGTGTGTCTCCTTCGGGTGCTCAGGTTTCCTCCCACTGTTCAACGTTGCAGTAGGTTGACTGGATGCTCTAAATTGCCCATAGGTGTGTGTGTGTGTGTGTGTGTGTGGGCGTGTGACTGGTCTATGTGTTGCCCTGAGATGGGTTGGCCTCCTGGGGCCCATAGTCAGCTGGGATTGGCTCCAGCTTCCCCGCAACCCGAAATGGGAGAAGCGCTTTAGAAAACAATGGATGGATGGATGGATGGATGGATGGATGGATGGATGGATGGATGGATGGATGGATGGATGGATGGAGAACTCTTTGCATTGTGACTCTGGCCCTCTGTTCCTCACCCCTTACAGCGTTGGGCTAATGTATGACCTTGTAATGTTCTCCCGTCCGCTTGGAATAGGTACATACCGTCTGGAGTACTGCAGCGTGGACACGCGTGTTATCCTGCAGCAAACAAAGTCAAAGGTTAAACAGCATGAAGCGTCACGGAATCATCTGCACTAACGTTTACATCACGCATGGCACATCTACAGCACACAGCCCGAGAGCAGACTGGTGGAACGGACAGAGACCTGGTCAGTTCGTTCTAGACTGCACACTGCTGTTGATGGTTATGCAATATACGGTACTGTGCAAAAGTCTTAGACCCCTATGTTAACAGTTTAAAGCTGTTTATCTGAGCAGCACAAACACACGTGAACAGTAGAGTCAGTGCAGTGAAGAGAGTGAGGATCTGTGTGT
>JBBPDA010000145.1:24690548-24712856 GCA_037974385.1 Arnoldichthys spilopterus
CCCCCCCCCCTTCCTACAAAAATGTGCTGAATTTCTAAGAAAAACAGGGCTAACCCTTCTTCTTGGTATTAACTGTGTAAGTGGTTGGCAAGGTGCAAAATACAGGAGGTCTCAGGGGTCCCAGGGGGTCCAGGGGCTCCTAATTAATCATTCAAAAAACGAAAGAAACTGTATTATGGTGTCCATTGGGGATCATATGATTCTATGAAGCTTCAGTAAACAAGATGGCAGGGTGCTTTTTCAGTCTAACAAAACGACACTAAAATACCGAACACATTGCAGCTATTAAGCTGATAAATTATATAGTAAAATAGTGGATTGGAGTCACAAGTTGGTAAGAATTACAATAAACCAATGAATCAATGCAAAATCAATGCTAAAACGTTAAATTCACTGAATTAACGTTCAAATATTATATCGATCCTTAACAACATCTGCACCCTTAAAAACACTGGAGCAATGTTGTAAAATATACAACAACGAAAAAATCAACTGAACGTCAACGCTACCTCATTCATTTTTCTTTCCTCTAAAAACCTTTTAACTGCAGAAAAATGCTGTTCTTTTATCTACTGCAAGAATCATTTCTTTAAAATATTGCTAGCTAAAATACACAGTTTCAGAAGTTTCAAAAAACTCTTTATTTAACAACATTTATTAAATAATAAAGGTAGCTAAAACAGCTTTTATAGACCAAAAATAAGTGACATGCTCAAACTATCCGCCATTTCTAAACACCAAACAGTAGCAACGTTACTTCATGAGGTAATCCTGCCCCTTGGGGAGTCAAGCAGTGAACATCAACCACAAATCAATGTATATTCAATGTCACACCTGCCGGTGTTAAAAGCTGAGGAAAAACATTAGATGGTGGCATCTTTCATTGGTTTTTTGGGGTTTGGTAAAACACAAAGGTGACACTGAAACTTAAACCTCAACCAAAATGATAATTCAGATGGAAATTCAATAATAAATCAATGTCATTATGTTAAATGTTTAATGGTTAAGCAGGAATGTAAATCTGAGTACTACAGTACATAAAAAATTTGGGATTTTTACTAAAAAAAAAGTAACTTTAAACTTCAAATGCATTAACAGACATATTCTGTTAACTTACAATTATACTACAGGTAACGGAAACAATAAAGGTAAACTGCATCTGGACAGTAAAATACAGTAATGGTTCTTACTATGGTTTCCCTGCGTCCTTACCATTTAGTCCTCTGGGAATAGTCTGGTGTTTCCAGACGTGACTTCCACATTGAGACAGGGGGAATGGTTCTAAACTGACAAATTGTGCAACAACACAAATGGACTAGCTGCGAAATGCTGTCCGTCCATTCAAGACTACTCAATAATGCTCTCCTTCAGTGTGCAGCGGCAATCAGGGGTCGCTGTCTCCCCTTCAGTGCAAAAACCTTCTGTCAGCTGGAGGTGCTGGGAGGGTTGGGGGTAGCAGATCCATTGAATAATTCATTTCAGGTGACAATTGGTGATCATTTTAAAGCTTGTTCCAGAGTTGTCCCAAAATTTTGCTGTTGATGTTTTCAGAGGGTCCCAAGTGTCAGTCAAGGGGTTTAAGACCTTGTTTTCCTCATTTGCTTGACGGGAGCTTGCATGTGTTTATGCAAGACTGGGAGCTTTAATGTCACACCTGTCATCACTCTGTTTGCATGTGTGTATGGTTGTGCTGAATTCTCCTGTGATGCAAACGCTCCTTCCGCCCGCTAACACATTTGACAAGTGCCTTACGCAGAACAAAATCTCTGCAGTTGTCCTGCAAATTGATGGGCAAACTACAAAGTCCCTGTTTACTTTCACTTGCCAAGGACAATTACTCTTGCACTGAATCAAACTGCTATGCAGAGAATTTGCTTTGCTTAGCGTGTATATGCGCAAGTGTTATGTGCATTAAGATGCCCCTAACCTCTGGTCGTACTAATGACCCTTAACTCATACAGCTGTTGTTTTACATTAGACCTCATTATCTAAACTGCTTTTGAGTAGAGCTCATTGAGATTTTGGACATGAATGAAACCCGAAGCTTAACATCAAGAGCCCAAATCACTGAAGCTTTATTTTAAGTGGCCATAAATAAAACAGGGTCTGGTCTTTACTCAGTGGAGCACTGCTAAACCAGTTTACAATCTGCCATTAATCTATTCCTATTATATTTTTTGAAAGTCTAAGATCTGGAGGTTATATTTTTTTGTTATAAATATCGTAATGATTTTTGCTTCATTTGACTGTGGTATTAACTTCATCTTTCACTTTGACAGATAAAAACAAGGAACAAGGTCATGCTAAGTGTTATATTTCCACTGCTTATGTCTAAAGTCTATGTAAAAACGGCTCTATTTAATGCACATTATGACCGCAGTCCATAAAGGTTTCACATTTATAATGGCCAAAAAGGCAAATTTTTATCTTTTTTTGACAGTCCCAGAAAGTTCAAGAAAGTTCTAAAAGATCCCAGAAAGTTCTAGAAAATTCTGGACAGTTCTCACAGTTGTACCCAGAAAAAAAAAATAAAATAGAACTCTGTTAAGTAATGTTATCTGTGCACATTACTTATATTTATAGCATCATTTTGACATAGAAATGCAGATTTTTCAAGTGACTTCAAGTGGCCTTTACCATCCTCAATTCATACGTCTGATTCCAGCCTCGCTATGGAATTCACATTCACATTCCTGTCAAATGAGTGTATTAGAGGATATAAGTAAATGCAATGGTTTCATGACGTCTAGAGAGTGTTGAATTCAAAGTAGTCTGTTTCTACGGCTTCATTTCAATGGGAAAATGGCCACGTGAATATGAATGGTTTTTGGTACGTAAACCCATTTAACCATCATAATGGGACCTCAGGGAAAAAATAAAAAGCAAGAAAAATGTGGAATGTGGGCACCTTAAGTTAGTTATATTAGAATTTTAAGTTGAGTGTGTGCAGTAACAATAGCCATCTTTGAGCCTTAATGATGTCTACACAGTGCCACTCCCTTTGTAGAAGACAAACACTTTGGCACCCCTTATAAAAATGGTTAGCAAAAAAAATTTTTTTTGGTGTAGTAGCTTCATCCCACAATGAAAAAATCTGAAAAAAAATCTATGTTAATTTATTCAGAGAAAAAAAAAGCATAATCAAAAACACATTATTAGCACCTCTGGGAATATTTGTGAACACAATGTATCTGAAGCATGTTTCCCATTTAATGTTTAAGTTGACTGGAGTGTGCAGGAACTTTCAAGGTGTAATCCATCACTTCCTGATTAACTGGGTACAAACATGAGGTGACACAAAGGCCAAATTCCCTTAGTCATTCATCAACATGGGAAAGATAAGAGAACACACTAACCAAATGAAAGAGAAGTGTTGACCTCTGTAAGAAAGGAATGGTTATAAAAAAAATATCTACTCACCTGAAAATGCCAGATTCTACTGGAAGGTTGAAATGAACTGGAACTGTTATAAACTTGCCTGGAAGAAATTTTTTTGCCCCCCAAATACAATGAGGAGGATGGTAAGGAAACCGATTATTTGAAAGGTAGGCCAGGAAAAACTTGTACTGTGAGCAAGTGCCTGAAGTTTGCAGAAGACTGTTACGCCTTTGTCTAAAACTGAGTTCTATGGTCTATTGCCAAAAAACTCAATTTTTGATTCATCAAACATTCAAGGTGGGGGTCGGAATAACCTATATCCATAATTAATAGAACATTATCCTAACTGTAAAATATATGGTGGAGGTTTTGTAACAGTCTTCCTCCGCAGGCCCTGAACACCTTGTTAGGTTCATGGATAATCTGGAGAGATTCTGTAAAAATGATCTCAGATACCCTGCTGTCTGTTCTCCAACCCAGTGCTGCTTATTGGCAAAGGAGGTACAAATCATTAAAAGCAATGGTGCCAATGATTGTAGTACATGTGTTTTTGTTAGAAATAATGATTTATAAATAAGGGATTTGTTTCTCAGACATTTACTTCAATATTTTTTTCAGTATGATATTTACCATGCATATCATACCATATTTACTTACTCTACCATAATATCTATTTTTTCTGACCTTTTTACTAACGTTTACGAGGGTGCCAATAATTGTGGAGGCCACTGCACATATGCAGCTTGTGTCAGAAACTGTATATAACACCTAGTAGCTTTGCTGACTTCCAGATGTCCACACCTTAACACCTCTCTTAAAAATGTCAGCGTTGTTCTTTTGACACCTTTGGTGTGTTTTTGACATCAAGTTTTTGACAAAACTATTTTCCCAGACCTAATGTCTCTGTCTGTTAGTACAACTCAATTAATAATGATAAATATGTGTAAAATGACAGATCACTGTCATGTAGTTGTGTTTTTCTGATCATATTTCTGATCTCATTGGAACCGATTACATTGCTGTCTTGGACGGAAGAGTTGACTAAAGATAAGTCAGTATACAACATGTCTGAAAGTTTAAAGACATGCGCTTGTTTCTATGGGTGTTAAAAGTTTGTTCCTTTACTGTGGCAGCAACACCATCTGCACCACTAGGAAGATCTGTCAACATCAAACATCCCTGAGAAAAATTAACAAGAATTTCCATCTCCTTGCTTCTTAACTGCAACTAGATATTTTCAGTAACTGCTGATCTGTTCTGCACATCAGCTTGGACACATTTTAGCCAATTCCTCCATACTGAACAGTTTAAGCTCTGGGATGTTGGTGCATTTCCTTAAAAGAACTGCTCACTTCAGGTCTTTCCAGAACATGTTTGGAGTAAAGTCAAGAATCTGACTTGGCCATTTCAAAACATTCACTTTATTCTTCATTAACCATTCTTTGGTACAATGACTTAAGGTAGTTTGTCTTGCTGCATGACCCACTTTCTCTTGAGATTCAGGTTACAGATACATGTACGATTCCAAATAATTCCAAAATGTCCTGACCCAGATGCAGCAAACCAGGCCCAAACCATGTTATCACTACCACTACGTTTCACGAGGATTATAACTTTTTCTCCAAACATTGTGCTTCTAATTTCATCCAGAACATTCTATTTTGGTCTCATTAATCCACAAATCAGTTTACCAGTGGTCTTCTGCCTTGTTCATGTGATCTTTGGCAATCTGTAGATGGGCAGAAAGAATGTTTTTGGAGAGAAGGCTTTCCTCTTTCAACCCTGCTATCCACACTATTGGTTTTCAGTGTTTTTCTTATGATAGACTTATGAACATTAGCCAATGCGATAGAGGCCTTTAGTTGCTTAAAAGTTACACTAGTTCCCTTTCTAGCATTGTACAGCCTGATGAGCATCAACAATTCCCCAGAAATCTCCTTTAGGTTTGCAGCGACACACAGACTTTGATACCACTCTACAGAAAAGAAAAAAACTGGGTAACCAATCATAATCGATCACTCCATTCATTGAAAACACTGGACTCTAATTTCACTTTCAAATTAATAGCTTTTGTCTCATTTATTAAATGAAGATGTTTTTTCTACTTTTAGAAACATTCAAAACGGTTCAAAAACTTGTAAACATTACTGTAAATACATTAAATATTTACAGAAAGAGATATTTTATACCCTAGGTGTCAAATCTGACAGCATTACAGACTACAACAAGAGCAATTGAGTTATAAAAAGTGCAAAGTGCACAAAAAGCAGCTATTTATGGATTTCAGCTTTTTTCCGTCTGGACTGAAGCTAGTTTAGCATTACTAAATTGGATTACGTATTTCTAGAAGCGTCTCTCTGATGGACTGGCATCTGTAAAACACTTTTTCTTCTACAGGGTCTGTGCCCACCACTACAGCACACACCAAAGGCATGGAGAAATCCTTTATGCTACTGGGAGCTATAACAGAGACCTGGAGTGACTCCTGCACACGTACACACACACACACACACACACACACACACACACACACACAGCTGGTGGCACGTAACTGGATCCATGTGCTGAAACGTCTGGGCCAACAAGAGACAACGGGCTGATGTTTAACGGTAACCCACAGCGACCCTCGCCCAGAGCTGAGCCTGTAAGCAAAGCTGCTTCACAAGGCCTGTGGTTCATGAGGAACTTTCTCCTTTCGTTTACTGTCTGTGGAAAAATGGAGGAAAGACAGACATTTCCAGCTCCATAATGTCCAGACAGACACTAAATGCCCCACCCCCCACTAGCTGGATGTTCCAGCCAGTCAGAGAGACTGCAGGCTCATTATTCTGATATTTAAAAAAAAAGTTTATTATTAACTTTCACAAATTATTCAGTAATTACTAGGAATACGTATGTTATTTAGTTATGAAGTTGAGAAATTGAAGTGTGGACGCACAGATTCCTTAAAGAGTTACAGTTCTCTTTCTTGGACAACACACACACACACACACACACACACACACACACACTTAGATCACAAATGATTCACACAGACACCACAAAATATTTAAAAGTCATCAAAAGTGCTCAGAAACTTACGGCTCTAGTCCATGCATTGAATACAAATAGAAACACCAACCACAGAGCTGCTTTGAGAGGCAAAGACGGAAAAGACACACACCCTCTCTCTCACCTACATCAGTCCGACCACACACGCGCACACACAAACACACACTTAACCGCATAGAAAGGCCACAAGTAAAAAGGAAATGGAAAATTCACCAGTTTCTTTTGGGGGGAAATCACTTAAAGATGGACAAAGCAAATGAAAAAGGCCAGAAGTTAAAACACTACCACACTTTCATTCCCTCATACTCACCAGCCATGACATATGACTAGTTCTGGCTGATATGCCATGTGTGTGTGTGTGTGTGTGTGTGTGTGTGTGTGTGTGTGTGTATGAGTCAGGGAGGAACATAATTTGCCGTTTCAAGACGTTCTGTCTTTTAAAAAACTGCAACAGACAGTGACAAACACAGATGAGCCATAATATTAAAACCACCTGGCCAATATTGTGTGGGTCTCCGTCATGCCTCTAAGCCACTGAGAAGTTACGTCTAAAAGACGTCCAAAAGAGGGCCCCCTCGCCTGCTAAAAGATGTTCCCTGAGGAGCCTGAGTGAAAGTTTTTATGACACCTACTGAACATCCACAAAAATATTGGCTGGGTTTACATGCACACTTTGTTGTCAACCTGCTCAAAGCCATTCTGATTTGATATTTCAGGTCAACTGTTAACCTGTGATGTGAGCTAATACAATGTTTACATGTGCTGATGCACTTAATTGGAAGAGCTTTATACGCTTAGGATGGATTTCTGTTGTCTGTTTAAGGATTCCATGTGTCCCAGCTCTCGGCAGATATCCCGCTGAGCTATGTAGTGGTCATTATGAGAAATGGATGTCACCACACATTAACGTACAGAAAGAGCATAACTAGCTATAATACGACTGAATCCTTCACATGGTAGATTTTTTTTTATCAGTTTATGGAAAAATTCATCTGACTGAATTTTCAACCTGTTTGGGTCTTTGTTTCTAGCCAGACCTTCTTTGCATGTTGTGCAGACCTACAGACATGGTACTGAACCAACTAACACAATACAGGCATGATCTGTACGTCTGGCAGATGTTTCATGTTTGCTGAGAAAACAGCATTGACCTGTCCATGGAGTACACAAGACCTCTAAAGGTGTGCTGTGGCACCAGTACATCAGCAGATCCTTTAAGTCCTGTCAGCTATGAAGTTAGGCATCAATGGATTGGACTAGTGTATGGAACACATCCCACAGATACTCGATTGCACATACATCTGGAGAATTTCGAGGTCAACTCAACTGTTAGAGATATTCCTATATAGATAATATCTATATGTGTGTCTAAAAAGCTAGTGGCACCAGCTGTATGATTTACGGTCAGTCTTACAATCCCCAAAACCATTGGATCAGTGCACGCTCAATCTTTGCCTGATTGGCAGCCTGTTGCTGCCTTTCCCTTGGCAATGTTCACTACTATTGGATCAGAGGGCTGTCAGTAGGTGCCTGATTTGCACTGTGGAATTAGAGTACCACTTTTTAAAACGGATGGAGAGACAACTTGGCAGATTAGTGAGGTTTCTTATTTAGTAGAAAAATACAGTGATGTCCTATCCATGCTAAACAAATATTTATGATGAAATATATATGATTATCAGCTTGCTGTACAGCAAGATTTATCACTTTTCAGAGCACTGCACAAGACTGAAAATCGTGTTAAATGTTTTTACTTACTTCTGATAGAATTTCCTGATTTTCCAAAGGCCTTCTGAAGCGGTCAACAAATTTGAGTTATAAAAGGATACTGATATTAATAATGCTACATTTATGTATTTAGAACTTCAGGAAGGCCTAGAGTTGTTTTTTCTTACCAAAACAATGCCCCCAATTGAAGCTAAAAATGTGACTGGTTGATTTTAAGGTCAGTTCATGTTTGCAGTCAAAAGTGCAAGTCCTACAGTCCAGCTCCTGAAGGCCCAAGCAATGGGGAAGCTTTCTTGACTGCCATTATGTCATGGTGGAATATCCTGACGGGAGAATTTTCCTTCTGGTAGTTTAAATAATAAAATAAAGAGTATTTCTAAAATAATGAAATTGTACATACAACAAGCAAATTAAAACTACTTAAATTCACAGTTTCACCTTTTCTGAAGGCCTAGGAAGGCCCTGATTGTTTCTTAGAAGTGTGATTAGCTATCTACTGTTTTTCATTAAGTTTCATTTGAGTTTCTTTTACCAGACTTTGGTCCAGACAACCACCAAGACAGTGGTTTGGCATGTAAGCAGAGGTCATGGGGGAAGAAATGCGCTTGGCAGTTTTAATGACGTTAAAATTTTCCACCAAGTATGACTATAGAGTTTGTGGTAGCTCAGTTTGTGGTAGCCTAATATTATCAGGCTACTAAGCTTCTTAAGCAAACTGCTAACAGCTATTCATTTGATGAAGCATTTTGAGGCAAACAGTTAAGATTTAGCTTTAAGCTTCCATTTAAAACTTCACAAAATGTGAGATTGGATATCAGAATGGACTTCATAGGGGAAAGCTAGTTTATTTAGCCAGTACATTATGTAAACAAATCGGCCAATTTTTCAAATCTACACATTTTGAAGGGTTGAGATGCTAAATAGGTCATTGAAAGTGACTGGTAATTTGTCATTGGTAACACACCTCAGCACAGCACACAATGCACAAAATGTGACCTCTGCATTTACCCCAACCCTGTAGGAGCAGTGGGCAGCAGACAGGGAGTGCATGGGGACATATAGATATAAGAAATATAGAAATATAAGAAATATAGAAATATATTTAGTAAAAAATAAGAAAGGCTATGTGTAAAAAAAGTGTTATGATGTAGTAGTAGCAGCAGTCCACACAGTGATGATATATAAATGTTTGTGGGATGAAAAACAACACAGAGTACTGATACATATTGGGATATCGCAAAAATAAGTGATTGTGGTTCATTGTTATTGCACAGTAGGTAATTATTAATTTAGACGCTCAGAATGGTTTGATGGGAAACTTTTAAGAAACTAGTTACACTGGATGGATTAGGAGGCAGGGGTCAGTGTCTACAACAAAAATACAGCCATTGTCCTCTTTTTATATATTTTTTGCAATGGCAGAATACTACTAAATATGAAAATGTGTACTATTTTGTCTTACAATGCTCTAAATGTACCCTTTCCCCCCCTAAAAGTCTGATCGAATATGTTTAAGGCCAAAATGTTATGCAGAACTTATTGTAGAACATGACATCACACAGCATATTGTAACAGCTTTCTTAACTTTTAGAAACACTTCAGATGTCTGGTTCCTGTGGAAAAACTGTGGCTACAGAAGTTTCTCTTGAACTTCACACCAAACAACACTGCATTATTTTTTTTTTAAATACTGAATTATGCAGATTGTTGTCTTATTTGGTGGAATTTTCATTTAATGTTGTAAATTTACTTTTTCCCCATCAAGTACAAATGCAATCTGTCATAGTCAAGTCACTGTTTAGTTCATTTAAAATGGGCTAGTATCATTAAATCAGTTAGTAGTTAAATGAGGTAGCAAGCTTTTACATCTTTCTCCGAGTATGTAGATAAGACATAGTAATATGAATATAGAAAAGGAACTAAAGAATTCACACTGTATTTGCTTAATTTCCCTGAAAGCTGATTAAAATTCTTTATTTTTTTTAAATGGAGATGAAAATCAGCAGCCAAGGCTTAGAACAGGAAACAGGCCAGAAGGCATAAGCTAGAGGAGGTGGAAAATGATTGGCCACACTGTACAATCAAAGCATGCATATGTTATTAATAGTTAAAGCAGTCTGTCTGCCATGTCTACCATGCTGCTTAATGCCAAAGGCCTAAGCTAACATAGGGTTGAGCGCTATTAAAGCGAAGCACCCGTACACTGCAGGGCCACAGATCAATAGCAGGAGAGATTTCCTTTTCTTACCCTGTATGATGTGAGTTAATGTCCAATGTCATGGCCTCCATTAGCCAGGATAGTGAGTAAAGCAGGCAGTCGCAGGAGGGGATGAAAAGTCTGTTTGAAGGACCTTTTAAACTGCATTGCTATGGCACTTATGCCCAAAGAGTACTGATCATTTGAAAACATGCCGTTCCTTCTCCAGTATAATAGTTGTCGTGTCATAACTATGAACACACTTGAAAATGACCACGCAATCTGAATACAGCCGTTTAGTTCACCTTTGGTAAACAATGTTGTTATTGCAGAGAGGCTGTAGTTGAGTTATTGGAACAAATCAATGACCCTTTTAGTTGCTGTAACCCTAAGGACCTTTAAGTTGTTTGTCGGCTGTCTGACACTTCTCGTGCTCATGCATCCCACAGCACTGGCGCGGTTTAAGTCATTTGAGAATGTTAGATCAGCATCAGCGGCTGGGCGCTTCTTTGTTAAAGTGTGTATGTTAAAATAGGACGGTGCCATGAGTGTTGGTCAGTAAAATCCTGATCAGGGTCAAGAGAAATCAAAACAATGCAGCACTCAAGACAAACCAGACAAAACAGATAAAGGCAAAAAAAAAAAAAAAAACAACAGATTTTCTGATCCTTTAAAAAAATTACTTTGCTCAATGATAAATTTTTTTTATTTTTTTTTTAAGATGTATGTTGTGTTTAAGCCCAATGTGTTTTTCATTACATATCTGCAAGATATTGTAGATAGGTTGACAGGAATGTGCTACAGAGAGCTGTGAGCTGACAAAATACAAAGATCACTCAGCTTTGGTTGGCTCTAGTTATTCCTCATTTGTTGTTTCTAGCAGGTTCTAGAGATTGGGAGGTGGTCAGGTAAAATGAATTTGAACCATTTAGGGTACACAGTGAGTATTTTATTTTTTTCCTATAAGCATGGCTGGATCTAGAGGTGGACATCGCTCTACCGAATCTTGGCACTGCTCAGCCTATTCACTAAATGTTGTTTAGGCCTTCGGGTTCTGGTTCTTGCTTGTGGTAGCATGGTATTTACAGTTCCTCTAAACTGCTTTAGCTCATTATTATTATGATTATTATTATTGTTATTATTAATAATAATAAATCTTATTTGTACAGCATATTCATACAAAAATAAGGCTTTAAGTGCTTACATTTCTTAAACTACATGTAATATTTACAGTAGTAAATACTAGTGCAAACCTTAATAATACTGTAATAACACATTGACAGTTTAACATTTTTTCTGCCTTGACCCATCACTAAAAACAATGGCAAACAAGCCATGTTCAAAGACCCTCTTGTAAAATATGCAACATGAAGTGAGATTTGAACCAGAAATCATTCAGTTCCTTATCTGAGACCCTGTCACCCCTCATAGTTAAATTACTGCGCACTGTAGGCTGTTGGTAGCCTGTATTCTATATTATGCATTTTATATGCTGTAAAAAAAAAAAAACACCTACATATTAGTGAATAAAAAACTAGCCCAATCCAAAACTACAACTGCCTCATCAGCTGGGGAAATCTAAAGCAAGGCTGGAATCTGATGTCCACTTATGTCCATTTATGGGGTTTTATGTAATGGTCATAATACTTATTAACAAAGCCATTTTCCAACCTCTCTTTATCCCTTTTAATCAAAGATGCTGTTTTTGTGACTGTGCATTTAAGACTGAAATAGCCACATTCAGAATAAAACCTTGTATCTCCAGAACAATAACTTGACAAGTTACTGTCAGTGTTAATGTAAAAGCATTTAATTTCAAGCAATTTCGGACAATTCGCAATCGTCCTTTTGTCATAAGATTGTAGATAATATACAGTGTAGCTATTATGTTCAAACTGCTGCATATGGCGATACAAGGTTTTGTTCTGACAGCAAAAATACATAAATATCCTCTGTTCCGATTGGCTGCCCTGTATTGTGCTACTTTCCAAAAGGAATCTGGGTTGAAACCCTGTTTATAACTTCAGTGTGAGTGGGTGGAGCCAACTTGCTGTAGGCTGAATAGGCAGATATACATGAGTCGATTTTTGTGACATCATAAAACATAAGTACTGAATTTACTTTTTTTTTTAATTGGTGTTCACATGCTACAATGAACTTTTATTTAATAAAGGCAAAAAACATATGTTTTCCATGATACAGGACTTATAAAACTACACAAAAGAAAGAAGTGGACTTCTCTACAAAAATATAGAAAAAGGGCCCTTTAAATAAGATACTAGGCCTTGAATTATCGTACTGATTGTGTAAGATGTGTGCGTGTCTGCTGGTATTGTTTCAGACTCAGATCCAGTCATTCACTATAGAGTTACCTCGATGACAGACTGAGGTGATGCCATCATGCATCCATGTGTAGATTAGTGTGGTTGTGGTAACACGATGACATGGAGCGTGGGCGGATAGGTTTTTTTTTAATGAGCCTGGGCCTCAGTGGTGGTTGGAAAGAATGAAAGAACGAATGAGAGGGAGATGGATGGATGGAGCAGCCACAACTTCAAAGGCGTCTCTGGATCTGACTGTGCTACTGGCCTCAGAGGGGACATGCTACTTCGCTTAAAGACAGACACACACACCAAGATTAATTTGTGCTGCAGAGCAATTTGTAATGATTGAGTAACTTTAAAATCTGATGTCTAAACTGTTAAAGAAATGCTAAATATGAAACCGTATCAAAGAAACTTAAGATAATGAACCGCCAAAGCCACCTAGGCCTTCTCAAGCCTTTATAGTCACTGAATTTCATTCTGTGAATGTGGCTCCCTCTTGTGTCTGGAAGAACCTACATATTCACCATGCAGCAACAAAGCAAGACAGCAAATATGCAGTAGAATCATGACATATCATACGTTTTAAGCAATTTAGAGGAACACTGCTGCATTTTTCAACCTTATCTATACTTCCAAGTATAGCAACCAACCACAATATAGTGTGTAGTATATACTTAAAATGCTGGTGTAATAAAATACACTAAACACATTTACAATAGAAGTCAATGGGCAGTTGCTTTAGCAGGAAAATCATTCATTATCCCTTTAATAATCTGTCATTATCTTGAACAGCCAAACGTGTAACTTAAATGGGTTTTAGAGTAGCCTATCTTATCCTTTATAAAGGTAGTTTTTTTGAGAGTGTAGAAATAACCAGAGATGTTCAAAATGTTACGTTAATTATGGACAGGGCATTTTGAAAGAGACTAAACTGTGTATTTACAGTTGCTTTAGCCTACACATAAATGCTTTGCAGTAGACTGTTATCTAAGGAAGCAGTTTTCAGTGTTCTAGTGTGATTACAGCGTGACGTGATACCATCTCAGCTTTACTGACTAGCTACCAACTTCAAAAGTCACAGCCCTTACATGTTTGAGAGTATACTGTATGTGTATGTGATATTTTTTCATGCTACCCACCTTTCCTTTGTACCAGTTATCTGGCTTCCAGTAAACTATGTCTGAAAAACTTGAGCAAACTATCTCCTGTGTGGTGGATTTTTACCTACATTCTTCTCGTCCGAGTTGAACCAGTGGATTCAGCTATGTAAGGGAGGTTCAGAAGATGCCTTTTATAACAGCTCATTCTCAAATATAGGCAGGATAAATGTCATAAGGTAATCCATTTGACTGACCTGAAGGTAAACACAAAACTTCACCACCACACAGCCATTTATGACAACACCAAGGCTCAAGTGGACTGATCGTAGATCAGGTTCCTCCATATTGATGATGTTATTGCATATTTGTGAAAACCATGTTGTCCAAAAAGGTGCTATCCAAAGAGTTTAGCTTCAAGTTGCCATTTTGTTAGTTTTTAGTACTCACAGCAAGTCATATAGTGTCATAAACCACACCAACAAATATGTGACACTTTAATGAAGAGTTGGATGTGGTTTGAATGGGGCAACATTTTGGGGTTGATTTTACAGAAAGGTTTTCAGTAACTACTGACTTCAGGTGTTTGTTAGCAACAATAGCCTATTCGGTTTTAAATTAAAGACGACAATTTGTACTAGAAATGACTAGGGTGATTCGAGGCATGTGGAAATGTGTGTACATTGTGTAAGTTTTGCTAAATTACTCATTTGAAAACCAACAGACATTTTTTAACTTTTTAATTGAATAAACTTCATTTTTATGCTGTATCAGCCATCATTTCGCACCTGTTGACAGCAAAGTACTTGTTCTGGCCACGTTTAACCTGGAAAACAGTATCAAGTGACAGCCCCTGACTTTCCAGAGGCTGAATTTTTTCTCCTGCCAATATTTATGTGCCAATATTTGTCTTGAATAGCCTTATTCTGGGTAAAGTTAGCCCCAAGATCGAGCCCAGATAAAGTAACTGGATGGCTCTTGGGGACCCACAGATTTACAGTACCATAGTCATGGAGAAATTATACCTGCTCTGACATTTTCCAAGAGCAACAGCATGCTACTTGGTACGGATGCCAAATGCAGGCTTTTTCATGTCCCAGGTGAGTAAGTGCGTGTGAGCATCAGACTAGTCTTCTAAATTCAAGTATGTGGGAGGAGAACAGTGTGCTTTGTACTGTAAGTCGTAGAGCCATTCAACCATGAATGCTTTTGGCAACAAGAGCTTCCAAAAACCGAGCCTGGAATATAAACCCCCTAGATATTTAACTAATTTCCAATCTCCATCCCTTGATGGAGGTTCCACTAAAACAGTAAGACATGGTACCGTCAAAACAGGCAAAAAGTGGGCTATTGATTATGACAATTTAATCTTTGACAGAACAAAACCTCGTCTCTGAAGTGGTACCTTCATCAAAGTGGGAGGATGGTTCTTAACATTAATGTAAGCTAAAGGAACAAGATTGCATTCCAAAACATGCTGAACTGTATTTTACTTGGTCCATTTGTTATAAAACAGTCACATGATGTAATGGATAGCTAGCAATTACTGTAAAACAATTAAAACTAATTAAAATTGGGGTTACACTGTTTGATACAACAGCAAGGAACTGATAAACCCAAAAAACTTTTAGTAGAAAATCCCAAAGATTTTTGCAGTTCAGGACAGAAATTATGTAATGTTTATAAACGTGTACTTTTGCCCAATCTACTTTGTCATCTTTGCTGTCTGTAATCACATCAGGCATTTAGGACGTCTGAAAAGTCAAAGCATGTTCACTTTCCAGGGTAGATGTTTAGAAAGATGGTAACTATGAAGAATGGTTGGCTGTGAAATGACTTCTTTTGCGGAAATAAGCAGGTAATGCACATTAATATACTGCCACTTCTAGATTGCAAAAGCATGAGGGCCATTCAGTCTTTAAAACCAGACGCGATTAACCATGGGACCTTTGAAACGTCTTCAATCGGCCTGTTCCCAACTCCACATTGAATCAGTCATGAAAATATTCATGTCACAAACAATTCTTCAGAGCAATGTTAAAGATGGTTCTTGACAAAGAGCAGATGTTACATAGAACCATCAACACTCAAAAAGTGAAATGGATTGCCTGGTTTAATGGTTCTTGATAGAAAATCTGCCATAACAGGATCTTTCAATAATCTTTTAAAAAGGGGTTCTACATAGCACCAAAATGGGTTGTCAAAAAATTGCTAATGTCTTTGCTAAAGAACCATTTTTGGTTCCTTTGTGTCTATATTTTTTGTTTTTTTGAGGTGTGTGGATGTATGAGAGTGAACAACGTTCTTCTTAAAGCTCACAGACTCTAAAGGTTCTATATCAAGTAAAGGTTTTTCTTGGATTTGTATCTCCAGATCAAGAACCTTTCAAGAACCTACATTTTAAAAATCAAACAGAATTTTGAAATTAGAAGATGCACATTGTAAAATGCACTGAAGAGGCAGAGAAGTCAACCAGGCCAAAGAAATAAGATCTATCATGGAAACTACATTCATCCCTGTTACCATTAGTTTTGGAAGCCCTGGACTGGAGAACAGCTCATTATATCAAATACCAAAAGTGTGTGGTTTTGGAGGGATTTTAAGTATGGTGTAATAGTCTGGCTGCCCTAATACTCTACTTGAAAAAAATGGGCATTGTACTACCTCACATGCATGATAGGGGGCATAAAAGTAGTGTTGTACAGCAGACACCATACAATTCATCGCAACAACTATAATTGAAACCAATTACATGCCATTACATGGTATTATTAACTTCAGACTACGGTCTACACAAAGAGCTAAGTGCACAAATTGACACGCCTCATTTTCTCATGAGACCATAAAAATAGATAAGTGCCTCTAAGGTTCAACAGAACAGAATATTTACATTGAATAAACAAAATCTTAAATCTTATTTGTTCAAAAGTTTAAATTCTAATACTTTTTTCAACAGACGGAATTTTACACAATCGCAAACTAACATTTCTTAACATTTCTCACCATAGATTATGTTGCAGTCCTTCACCAGGGCAAATCCAGACTGTAATGACTCTACCAAAATGACAGTGACAAGGGCATGGATGACTTGAGAAAGAACATTCCATTAGTTCAATATTTTCACCTTGTAAAATTCTCATATCCCGTCATCCCAAGATTATAACATTCCTGTATTTCAGCACTGCAATATCTAAATATTCCAACAGTCCATTTTTGTAAGCATTCCAATATTCCAAGATCACAGTATTTAAACAGTCAAACCTTTAAATATAAAGCTTTATACATCTGTGTACATGTGTGAGAAACTAGAGGAATCTTAAAACTCAGTGCTCATGCAACTCTGTGCTCAAAAATAATAACGATAATTATCAGTTCCTGTGCTCTGCTACAGAAAGCGTTCACTCTAACAGCCTGTAGTGTCATGCGAGTGTGGTCATTAGATTAATGGCCTCCAGCTCAGCTGTAGATCACTGTATGTTTGGTGGTGATAGTGCCACACGGGCACTGGACCTACTCCATATGTTCCCCCCCAGGTGAGCTGCACCGCACTGCATGCCTTCATGCTGGGTACTTAACCAGCATCAATATTTATCCAGCTGCATGAAGGGGCATTAGTGTACAGGCCGTCCACTCAAACCCGAGCATAGAAATAACATCATATGCCTATGAGAGAGTGCATTTGACTTTGTTTTCCCATATATACTCACGTTCTCCTGGTCTTGACCTCTTCCAGATCAGCTCATTGTATTTTGCAATTGAAAAGCCCTCTGTGCTTGGAAAGTGTTATAGCCACCACATTCATAATTATTATTATTTCTAATCTTATGAACTGGATTAACCATTACTGCCTGAACACCAATAAAACTGTAGCCTTCAATGTTGCTGTCACATTCCTCTTCTTTCTTGACCTGATCCTTAGATGTAACTGTGTCCTGTAATTCTAGTCATGTGCCATTGTTTGTATTAGCCCTGCCCCTTCATCAGTGTCCCCAGCTGTGTCTTGTTACTCACCTCTGCCTGTGTCAGGTGCTGTGTGTCTAGTATTAGTGTTTAGCCCACGTGTGTTTCTGCCGCATCTCGTTGGGAGATTCAAAGTCATGTTAGGTATATCTAGTAAATCTTTGTTATTGTGGTTATTTAGGTTTTTACTCAATGTTTCCTTATAAATAAATTCTGTAAAACTGTCAGTCTTCACGCTTACTTCCTACAACCCAATCATTACATTTGCAGACTGACAAATGACTTGCCTACTGACTCTTCCCAGTATTTAGCAGTACTGATAATGGCTTCACTAAAATGATTCATTATTTACACCCCAGCTTATCCCTGAACACAACACACATTTGAAACCATCACTCTTAGCCAGCAGTGGACCACTAACCTTACACCATTGCAGGCTAAACAAGCTAGTAAGCAAGTCGCGTTTAGTGGCCAAACATGCTAACCACTTTAACGTTATTCAACCAGTAATATTAATTACAAGAAAGCAGCATTCATGTATTTAAAAATAACTACCATGGTCCCAACCAGCCAGCAGTGACTAGTTTTTACATTTGGATGATAATGTAATTTACATTATCCAGCATTTCGACATGTGGTAACTTTGAACATGACTTGGGCGTGTGTTCACAGTGTTGCCAGTGTAACGAAGAGCAGCCTTTTCAAAATACACTAGCCCATAAACTACCATTTGAACATTAATGCAATCCTGGGGTCCTCTGAGAGACAGCCTAGTAGTCTCTAAAAGAAAACAGGAAAATGCTGAAATACGTTTATAGGATGTTACGGTTTTTCATTTTCCCTGCACTTTTCACGGCTGGAAAATAGGTCAACTGTTTCCAAGGTTTTCTGGGCCGTTATCAGTGACATATAAATCAACAAAAACCAAACAATCACTTGCCTTATTTCTTGGTTGCATGCTGATATGGCTTGAGTGGTGTAACCCGATTATCTCTGGCATTACAGTTTACGGTCATTGTAAAAAAAAAACAGCTGTTACAAAAGGAACCTCTGCAAGCTTGCGCAAGGCTGCAAGATCATGATCTGATTGCAGTTCACCAATGCTGATACTGATACCAATACAAAATTGCAAAAATCCAGCAATTGGCACTAGGTCTGAGCAGATTAGAGAACTATAACCTGCATATAACCTCATCTTTATTTATATAAGTATAAATTGAGGTAAAACAAGAAAAATAAAAGCATTTCAGCGCAGCATTCCAGCATCACCTAAAAACTCTGCTCTTCCAGAACATGATAAATGAACAATTACATATCAGTTTGAAACAGTGGTTAGGTTTAAAGGTCTGGTGATGCTGATATGTGATGCTGATAGTACTTTTTTAAGGAAAAATCTGCTGATACGCGGTATGATTCCAAGATTATCGCACATCCCTATTTGCAATAATAATTCTACACTTCAGGCCTTGACAATTCGATACACATGATTATTTCCAAGCCTACTTTGGTGACTTAAACAATTTTTAAATACTACTTTAAAAGGACTTTTGTGGTGCAAGCTCTCCCTGTGTTCGCGTGGGTTTCCTCAGAATTCTCCGCTTTCCTTCCACTGTCCAAAGGCTGCAGTAGGTTGATTGGATGCTCTAAATTGCCCGTAGATGTGAATGTGTATATGAATTGTGTGGATGAAGTGTGATGGGTTGAGCCTCCTGTCCTGGATGAACCCCGCCTCAGGCCCACAGTCAGCTGGCATTGGCTCCAGCGTCCCTGCGACCCGGAAACGGAAGAAGCGGTTTTGAAAATGGATGGATGGATGGATGGACTTTTGTGGTTTCCTTTGAGCAGATTTAGAGGGTCATTATTGTTGTTATAATAAATTGCCAACACATCTGATAAGCAAACAACACTTCCTTACCAGTTTTCAGCTTTTAAGACCGATACATTCCTGTACTTTTAAGCTTGCACTGCAACAAGGTTTAAGCATAAACCAGAAGGCGTTCTCGAGTTACTGTGCAAATAATGAACAAATCTTTTCACAAAATAATCTTTCAAATTAAATGTATTTAGCATTATATCCAGCATCCTAGTCATACAAGGGTAAAGCAGTAAAATAGCCACATTAGGTTAGAATAGTTTGTCTTATTGTAAGATAGAAGCAATAGCCAAAAGGTTGGATAATGAAGCTATGCTGCATAATCTGTAGATTAAAATTTCCTAAAGACATTCCATGTGTTGCTTCTTATTTTTCCTTCTCTGCCATGTTTTACCTTGTAGAAAACTGTAAAAATGAACTTTTTATTCAAGTGGGTATCAAATGTAATGACTGCAGGCCACAAGTCACTTAGTAATACTAGCAGCACTACACAGAGGGGAAAAATTGCAGAAAAGGAAGCCATGCAGAAGGTCTAAAATGGAAAAACTGGTAACGCCACAGTAATTTAACTCTGTGACTCATCATATAGTCCAAGGTACATTATATTAGCAATATACTTGAGCTGTTAAAAGCAGTTCTGTGGTTTTATTCTATGCCCTGTAGGAACCTATGGGAGGTCATGTTTCATTCTTCCTATGGGAGGAAAGCTATTTTTTTTCTTTATGCATTTCACACACAAAAAAGTGTCAAAAATATGAAAATACAGATCACAAAGAAAAAAAATTACACACTCGACTACTTTTTGATTCATTTTTTTCTTGTATAACTATGGGCATCTTTCACAGTGTTGTGCTGTATGAGAGAAAACCTTAAAATTAGTACAACTCCAACAACAGGGACAGCAGTAACACTGATGGACACTTGAAGAAGAGAAGTCATTGCTCATTGATCTTAAGTATTCATTTACCAAGTCACACATTTTTGGTTGCATATATTTCGACAGTTCAGAGCTCGCTACACTGCGTGAGCTAGCTAACTAGCGATCGAACGTGTTCTGTTAATGCCTTTAGCAAGACGACATCTTTCTTCATTTTAGTATTGACTCATACCCAGCACCCAGGGGGTAAAAGGGGACTATAACCCCTCAGTTATATTTTTTATCCCCTAAATGTGTATAGATGTGTTGTGCCCTAATTCAGTGCAGGGACAGCATTTACTAACCCTGTGCAAATATCTGTTGACATGATAAACCAGCATGGTTAGCCATTAACCGTTCACAGGCTATTTTATGGTAAAAAAGCTGAATTTTAATAAATCTTCCCCCAAATTTAGGCGAGAACCTGGCAAATTGCCCCAAATATACATATTATGAAGTGAAAGTGACTATTTGTCATTGTGAACACACTCAAGCACCACAATGAAATGTGACCTTTGCTTTTAACCCATGACACGTGCACACGTGAAGCAGCGGGCAGCTACCAACAGCACCCGGGGAGCAGTGCAGTGGGACAGCACCTTCCTCACAGGAACCTGGGCCGGGACTCGAACCTGCGACCTTCAGGTCCCAAAGGCAGTGTCCTAAGCCACCACTAAGTAAGCCACTAGGCCACCACTGCCACCACATTATGGCCATAAACACATGGGAAAGATAAAATACCCCGTGTCTACTCAAAATGTTACTATTTTACCATTTACAGGATGAAACTGGTGCTTAAATATGAAGTGAAAGTCATTGTGAACACACTCAAGCATCACAACGAAATGTGACCTCTGCATTTAACCCATCACACTTGCAGACGTGGAGCAGTGGGCAGCTACCAACAGCACCCGGGGAGCAGTGTAGTGGGACGGTACCTTGCTTAAGGGAACCTCAGTAGTGCCCGGACCAGTACTCGAACCTGCGACCTTCAGGTCCCAAAGGCAGCGTCTTAACAACTAGACCTCCACTGCCCAGGATGATAACTTACTGTTTTACTGTATAAACAGACTTGGCCCCTGACGCCATTTTTAAAAGGCCACACCTGTCGCTGGGCCTGTTTGTTAAGATAGTGTACATTATATGAAGCCCACCTTTATGTTTTTGTCTGTTTGTAAGTCCCACCACAGTTCTCTTCTTTTCTCTTCTCTTCTCTTCTCCTGCGCTGCGACCATTACAGACCAGTCGTGCTCGCGCTACACATGGAATTCAATCTCGTGGCAAAACCACTTCACCAATGACAGGGTGCGCTCACGTCGCGGAGAGACAACAACGCTGTGCTTTTAGTTGATTTGCATTGCTCACTTCTCTTTATTGTCTTAAATCTAAACTCGCAGTCAAACCAATAGGCTGTTGCGTGTCAGGTTTGCATGGCAAATAAGTAGCGGTGGCAGTTTATTGTAGGCAAAAACCACGTGACCAAAAGCAACCGAGGCCTTGGCTGGGATTCACTCACCTGAGCTCACCAGCGACACCTACTGCTAAGGGAAATGTACAGCATTCAAGACGTTTCACCACAAACCTTTTTCATTATATCTGATCCTGAATTAGAAAGAAAAGAAAATGTGATATAATTCTGCCAGTTAAATCCACATAGTTTAACTTACCGATTGAACAAAGAAGGAAAATTAATCCAATGATCAGCATTTTTTCAGATTCTTCATATACATTTATGAGATAGAATTTAGAAGTGTAATGATACAAAGAAGGTGAGAATAAAC
>JBBPDA010000145.1:24719861-24730875 GCA_037974385.1 Arnoldichthys spilopterus
TATATACATTATATATATATTTTTCGCATGTTTTGTCATTCACCATGAAAACCCCCAAACATAGCTGCTCCATTCCCACAAAGTTTCCAGCGAATTAGGTACATATATGGTCATTTTGGCCATAATAATAATAATAATTATAACACATTCCTATGAAGTGACCACCAAACAGACAGAAATACAGGTCAGCAACCAGCTCTACAGCACCTTAAAGCAGCCATTCCTAAAATTCAGAATGCAGTGGCCCAGTTAAAAATCTACACATCTTCTGAGTATATTTAAATATTTCTGAGGTGGTTTCCCTCTCCAGAATGTACAATACTTATACCCTTGATTGATTCACTGTAAATTACCACTTGGTGCCCACCTGCAGTACCTTCTTCTACCACCAGGGGGTGGGAGAGTCTTGGAGACCCTGAGAAGCCCTGCCTTAAGGAAAGTGACGCGACGGGGCGTTGACGACCACGCCCACCAGGCGCCGTTATCAGTTGACGTCATGCGCGCTGTCTTCCAAAGGACGCTGGTACGTGGTGTTCCCAAATCAGTCTTTCTCCCCGACCTGCGTGTGTGTGTCCGTATGTTTGTTTGTGTGTTTGTCTGCCCGGTTCAGCGACTATACTAGCCGGTAGACTTACAATACATACCTTACTGAGCATCCGAAGACGTTAGTAAGCTACACTGTTCATCTCCGCGTTGTTTTCTGAGTTAGCTTGCCGGCTAACCAGTCAAGCAGGCGGCCCCCAGCCTGGCGAGCGAGTTCCGTTAGCTGACGCAGCTAGCGGGGAGCAGCCCGGTAGCGAGGGTCGGTTCCGGAGCTAAAGTGACAGGAGGAGACCACCATGGGGTCCAGAGCGTCGTCGCTGTTGAGAGAAGAGGACATCGAGGAAATTAAGAAGGAGACTGGATGTAAGTAGCCAGTGCCCGTGGTAACTAGTAAACAAACTACCCGAGCCATCGCGCCCCGCTAACCTTGTAGTGTTATTAGCTCCAGTGCTAACCTCAACCACGAAGCAGGGGAAAGTTACGCTGCTTAAATAACGATTCTGTTAACAAAACTGTCCTAAAAACAACTGTGGTGGGGGAAAAAAGGTCCCAACCTTACAGAGCAGCATCGCTTCCTTGTGCACATTAGGGACGTAAATTCCAAGCGCTCTCACGATTCGATCCTACACCGATTATTGTGGTCAGCGATTTTGTTTTGATACCTTAAATTTTGCGGTTCGGTTGGGAAAGAAACAGCACCACAAGTAAGATGACATAGGAAATAAAAGGTGTATGAATAGGCAAGTTCAGAAAACTGAGTTTTAAGTCTAGATTTAAAAAGTAGAAACAATGCTGCTGAATCAATGCTGCAAGTTTCTTGCGGGACACAATTTTCAAAGATGGGGAGGAAGCGAACCTAAAAAATTAAATGTGAAATGGAGCTGTTAAGTTATAAGCGAGAGCAACTTCACGTTACACAGCGCACAGTAAAATGCAGGGTCACATCGAAACATTGGCTCATTCTCTATTTTAGGCGTTGTTGTGGGCAGCTGTTGCCTAGTTGTTAGGACCTTGCCCTTTTCAACAAAAGGTCACAGGTTCTAGTCCCAACACAGCACCCCTGAGGTACCCTTGAGCAAAGTACCATCCCACTACACTGCTCCCTGGTGTGGGGTTAAATGCACAGTTTACCTTTCATGGTGGTTTACCTTGTGTGATGGCTTGTGTTTACCATGACTAATAAGTCACTTTCACATTTTAGTTAAGGCATTAATACAGATCGATTCACTGTTCTATCTTTAGCACATACAGCGTTTGTCTATCTGCAATTGCAAAGCGATTTGTTAGACATTTGTTCTCATTTGAGATCCTTTTTGTCCAAAATAATATGCTAAATCTCATAAACGAGAGGCCGTGCACAATTGAGCTGAACAATTAATATTTTCCCCCAAAAAATCGCATTTTTAAAGGCCTGCTGTCCGATATGGACAAGGTGAACTGAGGGTGTTAAGTGAGAATAACCTAACAATACAGACATTGTCAGTTTGCAGTCGGGTACATTAAGTACTCATGCCTCAAGTCTAAAAAAAATATGCTTTTGGGTGGAAAAGAAGGGTTTGTAGGGTTGTTCAGCCCTAGTGAGCAGCAGGTCACTAACAGGGCAGAACGATGTTAAACCCCAGAAAAGAAATCAGTAAGTGTGACTAAATTGGAACTGAAAGGGGGGAAAAAAACAGAAAAATACAAAATGTTGTAAATGGGCAAACTAGTTACTGACTAAACATCATATGTGCTACAGTTGACTGTACAAACGTGATTAATAACTACCTACAGCTCCTCTGTCTATCCTTATGGCGTGAATTGTGAAGGTCACTTGTAGCAATGCGTGTAAAACCGTAAATGATGAACACTGTAAACATTGGTATTGCCTTATAAGGAAGTCCATTTTGTAATATAAGGAAATGCTTAGATCGTGGTGTTATCTTGCTGCTTGTGATTTTACTCGTCATCTTTGATTCACAGTTTAGTGTCCAAAACCTTTTCTGTAATAGTTAGTGTCTCTACTATATTATAACCTCAGCTTTAATTACGAAAACAAGTTGTTTTCATGATTTTTCTCCCTACAACATGACGAAGGACAGGTTCTCTTACACTGTAATCTTCACACATCACTCGCGTGACTGTGGTGTTGTTACACCACTTGTCATTGACCAGCAGCACGTGTCTCTCCGCTCTTCCTCTTTTAATTGTCACATCGAGGATTGGGCAGGACTGACCGAACTGAATCTGCAGGGACTTCGGTCACAACTTACCATTACTGAGTCACAAACTTACCATTGCTCAAGGAAACCATAGATGACTGGTGTGTGTAATGACTATTATAAGAATTTTACTATTTGCATTGGACGCCCTTATTTGCATTACGACATTTCTTGTACTGAGCCATATGTACTCTACATATCATGACCAGTGTGCAGTGTATTGATTTTCAGCGAAGTTATTCTTAACTGCAATGTATGTTGTTTGTACTTTAAATGGTGTTGGTGAGTTTAAAATGGATAAAACTAAAAAAAAAAATAATTTCCTCTACAAAATGTGTTTTCTATCTGATTAACATAGACAGCATTGTATTCCCTTAATGTCAACATAGATTGGGAATCAGCCGGAAAGCCACCGCTTTCCTTCCATACTGTAATGTTATTCAAAGGCATGGTGTCCGTGAGGGCTGTAGAGTTGGTATTCTCTGAACCCTTGTGCTTTCTGTTGGCGTGCAACCGACTTGAAAGATTTACCCAACCTGTTTAACTGACTAGCCTTGTAGAAGACTGTTGCAGAGTGTGCACAGAAAGATGGGTAGACAGGAAGGTTGACCGGCAGGTTGGTTTTTTCAACCCTGTGGCTGCAACAGATGACAAATGATGATTAAACGACTTCAAAACCGATGACTGACCTCAGGAAAGATGGGTTTAGGCCTGTTTGGGTCTGCATGTGTATATCATTTTTAACCCAATACAATTCTCTTGCCTTTTTTTTTTGCAGTCTCCCATAGTCAAATTACTCGGCTCTACAGTCGATTCCACAGCCTGGACAAAGGAGAAAATGGTGCCCTCAGGTATGAACACACTCCGTCTATCTCGATGAGCTGTGAAGGTTGCCTTGACATGTAGCGGAAGAGAAATAATGGTGGTTAAAGTGGAAAAGATTTGGGAAACGTCTTGTTTGGTTTCAGGAACTTGGCATAACTGATAGACTGCCGTTGCTGTTCATGATTAGCCTGCTCTAAAGACTGCTGTGCTTCCTCTTATTGTTCCAACCAAGTTAATGTGTTTTAAGAATAGCTCATTCATTGTAACCGCTGCTGCATCACACATCGTGAACAGGTAATTATTGTCGAGACAGTAACGTCTGGCATTACGCGTGCTGAAACTGTGCATAAGCGCAGGAAGAGCCTCACGCAGTGATACGGTTGAGAGGTATACTAGTGTGAATGGTTGCCAGGTATTTTAGCATATTGTGGAAAAACCCACAAGACTAAATCTACATGAAAAAAACTTGACTCCAGTTTGATGTTTAATAGGTATCGAAGTCGAGTCAGTGTTTTTAAAAAAAACTTTTGGATTTGCCGTGTGTTACTCATACCTCACGTTGTGAAATTGTCCTGACCTTCTGCATGTCTTGCGAGGGCGGTTTCAGGGCATAGTTAGCCTCTGTTTGCACAATCAACACCGTTCATTGCTGTCCACGAGCGCTGACCTCTGTACATTATAACTCCTCTTTTTATCTCGGGCACCTTTCAAAGGTTCGTGTAATCCGAGCCCTGTGTTTGTATAGACAGCTTTAATGCCTGACCTTTATCAAACCTCAGCCACACAAGGGCAGGGCAAGTCTTAGAACTTCACTGAGGAGATGGTTCGAAGCAGAACTAGCTCGAAAGTTTTATTTTCCTCAAGAAAATCTCTTCGTTGACACAGAGCGAAAGTGCTTCGTTTAGGGCCTTGTTCAGATGGCGACTGATTTTTCAGACATGAAATCTGACCTTTTCCAATCAGGGCAAAGTTACATTTGCAGACGGTTGCAAATCCGCGATGGTTTTAAATTCCCTTAATTTTTTATTTTTCTTTTTTGTTTAAATCACGTACCATACTGCAGCTTAAGCATAAGCTTTTAACAGACTTTTTAAGTCAGATTGTCTCCTCAATTTAGTTATTTTCTTTGGGCAGTTTGGGCCTAAAATGTAGTAACTCAAGTGCCCTTCGGTGGTGACCAATCAGAGTCATTAATAGAGGGACCGGTAGGAAGGTAGATAGAGAGGTACTTTGATTCGAATGCAGCAATGATGAGGTCTTGATGGTCGATGGGCAGTGGTGGTCTAGTGGTTAGGACATTGCCCTTTGGACCTAAAGGTTGCAGGTTCGATTCCCGGCCCGAGCACTACTGAGGTTCCCTTGAGCAAGGTACCGTCCCACACTGCTCCATGTCTTGGAAGTCGCTTTGGATAAAAGTATCAGCCAAATGAATACATGTAAATGTAGGTCTTTCTGATTTATAATCTTCTAAGTGCTATTTAAACTGATTCAGGAGTGAAATAATCAGAATCATGTTTATTGGCCAAGTGTGTCAGTGAACACATACAAGGTATTTGTTTCTGGCTGATGGTGTCTCTCAAGTATAGTGTAAACAGGAGAACGAACACAGTACAACAAATGTAAACAACACAATGAATAATATATCAACAATATAATAAAATAAACAATCAAAGGCTTATTTGCAGAAGAAAAAAAAACAGGATTTCATAAAGTGCAGTAATAGTTTCGTTATTGAATTCTCCGGATTAAAGTACAGTTATCAACCCAGACTGGGACGGCTTTTCTCTTGGAACACAGTCCAGTAGACACAGCAGTGGGATCTTCTCGAAAAAGTAGTTTAAATAAACTAGATGTGTTGTCTTTGCTGCTTAGTGGTGAACGACTTCAAGATCAGATACTTTATCAAACGTTTCCATGAGCTTTATCCTCATTACACAACCCTCACTGCTCATGTTTGCTCATGAAACGTTGACATTACACTTTGTCTTGTGTATAGTTTCACTCGATCACATCACATTGTGATTCTGTATTTATCATCTAAACAATGCTGTTTCCTCTTTGCTAGTGCTAGTTCTGCCCTTTCCCCTTTGATCATCATGGCCACGCCGTATCAGTCCTGCCGCTGAATTCGTGTGGTCAGTATAGTGACCGGTTGTACAGGCTGATAACTTTGTTTGAGGTGATAATATTGGCACGCTCTTCAGACAGCTCTGAAATGCTTTAGTTATTTCTGTTGTCAATAGTGTCTGGAGCACCGTGTCCTTGTGTGAGGCATTGACACTGTAAATAGTTTCTCAGGCTCAGAATTGAAGGGCACTTGAAATTCTCAGAAACGATCAAGTATTTAAGAATTGTGTTGATCTTCTACATTTTGTTTTTTAAGTCTTTTTCAAATGGCAACACATTTCATTCCGATGTTTAAGTAAAAAATAAATTTTTAACTAAAGCCCCTGCTAATTGTAGAGTGATTGTTACTATTTGCTAGTCTAGACGCCTGAAATCAAATGTGTGTGAACTATCACACAAGAAAAATGCTCAGGGCCAAATTTACAATAAGAGCCACATTAATTTGATACTTCATCGCACATTTTTACATTCAGTGACCTATCTGAACAGGCTGCTAGTCTCTAGTAATGGCAACGCTAAAAACGGGAGTTCAGAGCTTCAAACCTATTTGCTGGATTCTGACAGTGGATGCGAAGGGAAGCCGTGGTTATGTTTGCAGCTTGTAACTAAAATCCTGATGGTAATTGTTAATTACTGCGTTTAGTATTTATTAATGTTAACTTTTACTGACAAGTGGCTCACGAAAGCTATATTCTAACTAGAGGCTACAATTGTGGCTTCTGTTGCAACAGTAACAGTTATACCAAGTGTTGCTGCCAGCGATATGTATTTTGAACTGCATTAATGAAAATATTTCAAATCTCGTAGATTTTTAAGGACGATTTTGAGAAAGAACTACAAATATTTTAAAAAATGCCATTCGGGCCGGCCAGCGTTTAGTGCTTTATCTGATTTTTGAAGAAAGGGGTTTTTTTTCACAGTAACTACCAGTTACCAGTTGCTACATAACGGCTTGTTTAACACTGCAGGTAAGCGTTAGTGATTTTCTACTTTTGCACAAACATGTAAATGATTATATTGGAAATCTCCTAGATTATAATGTCCACCTGCAGCTGAATGGTAGCTGTGAGAGCAGGCCTACATCAAATCCACAAGCTGTCTCTCGGCAGCCGTGACAGTGGAACGGCTAAACAAAGTGAAACGCAAGAATGAGTGAAACATCAGCTGTGAAACGATGAAGCTGTAGCTGCACGTTCAGGTTACTGTGACCAACACGGAAAGTATTGAACCTGATTCATGTGGCTCTACCAGTAGCAGAAATAGCTACGACAACCCTTGTGAGGACCAGGGTGTTGAAGCTTATCACAGTATCTGTTATGCAGCACATCCATCTGGTTAAACCTTTATACACGTTTTTCATCTTTTTTTGTCAGATAATAATGGATGAAAAAGAGCCGCTTCATATCGGACAGTGTTCATTGAAAATCTCTCATGCTTTTCTGTTCTGCTCAGCCGTGAAGACTTCCAGAGAATTCCCGAGCTAGCCATCAACCCTCTTGGTGATCGGATAATCAATGCCTTCTTCTCCGAGAGGTGAGTGCGGTGTAATCACAGCTTTCCTGAACAAGACGGTGGGCTGCAGTGGTGTTAACTGGTTCAATAGTCCAGGTTCAGTAGTGCACTAAGCTTCATACAGTGCAACATCCAACAGTACTTAATAATTCAAAATGTATAGAAAGTTATAATTATTATAATATATGATCTTTGGTTATAAGATGTTATTTATTTACATTATTTCACAGCTCCCTTCAAGTTTTCTGGCGAGTCAGAACATGTTCTGTGTAGGCCAGAATCTAGTGCACCAAGAGTAAGGTCTAAAGATTTCATTGCCATGAAGAAAAGTCAAAGACAGAAAAATGTTATGTATGTCTTTAATACGACATCCATTTATCTCTGTTCTATACATCTGTTTATTCGTTTCTGCCTGTGGTTGATTTGTCATGTTTGAATAAACATGTTTTGCAAGGCAAGCTTGCTAAGACCATGTCATTATCCCGCCAGAAGGAATGGCACGTAGGCAGAATAATTCCAGTTGTAGATTCTAATGGTTTTGAATGTATTTTTGGGTTTGTACTTGTACTTTCTGGGGATTTTTGTTTTCTTTGCTTTACTTTGGTCTGAGTGAGTGGTTTCTTTCATGTTTTTGGGAAAAAAAACCTTCTTTTTCATGGGTGTGTCACCAGAAAGCACAGACAGCTCTATGTTTTTAAGGAGAAATCTCCGACCCAGCAGCATATTGTAAAGCGAATAATGCGGTTACCTGGCATTTATTCATAAGAATTTTTTATTTTTTTTTTACTATAACCAGAAGTGCTGGTGCCCTGCTGTGCTTGTTAGGCTTTTTCCTGTTCTTCTTTGGATTGTCCTATAAAACAAATAGACAGAGCTATAAGTCATACGAATGTGAAGCCTGTCGTTTATATGTGGTACACGCTCTGACTACTCGCCAAGCAAGATAGTTCTTCTTAGAATGATTAAGGGGGTTAGGAGGCACCGGTTTATGTTTTGACATGTTTTTCCTTCTTATTGCCTGCCCTTCGAGTCATTACGTCCAACCTGTATGCTAGAAACTGCTGCTGGCTCTTTAAATTGAGATTTTATTATTTTCTTTTGTTTGTTATTGCTATCCAGTGGCGCCCAGAGGGGGATGGGTTCCTCTTCTGAGCCTTGGTTCTTCCCAGGTTCTTTCTCAGACAGCTTAGGGAGGTTTTTTCTTGCCTCTGTTGCCTTCGGCTCGCTCATAAGGGGCTTTGGCCTGGATTCCGTACAGCTGCTTTGTGACCACGTCAGTTGTAAAAAGCGCCATAGAAACACATTTCACTTTACTTGACTCCTTCATTTCCACCTTTAGCTCATGAATAATATGCAGAACCTACATTTGCTATGGGTTTTCTATCCTACCATAGTCTTTTATGAGGAAAATTTATGTAGTTTATGTAGAACATGAGTTCCCAAACCTAGTCCAATGGATCCCAGAACATTTTAGTAGTTTCTTGGGACGTTTTGGGTTTTTTTCGCCTGTTTCAACACAATTGATCCAAAATAACAGCAAATAAATATTCATTTCTTTGTTTCAATTGGGAATGTAAAAGCAGGGAAAACTATGGTTGGGAACCTATCATTTAGAACACGGCATCTCTGATACACTACTGTTTATCTGATGGTAGTTCATGTCCGTCTCTATTTCTGTCATGTTCTCACACAGTGAAGATCAGGTGAACTTCAGAGGTTTCATGCGAACATTGGCACACTTCCGCCCAGTGGAGGACAACGAAAAGAACAAAGACTCAAATGCTGGAGAGCCACTCAACAGCAGGAACAATAAGTTACTCTGTAAGTCTGCATTGATTTTTAAGCCTCAAAACTAAGGAGTTAATCCCAAACTTCATGTCTTTTTAAACTTTAGGAGAGGGCTTCCTGCACCTTGTGACATGACAACTCTTGCATGATCATGACTTAATGTTACACAATTGTTGTTCCTGGCTTCTTAGTGTTCTATTTCAACTGCTACGGCCTAAATCCTGTGTGGAAATTGCAACGTTCAACACCAACTTTGATTTTATGACCACAGTTCACAAATGTTTTATATTTATAATGGCAAAACAGGTGAGTTTTTATCTTTTCAGGACAGTCCCAGAAGGTTCTAGAAAATTCTAAAAGGTTCCAGAAGGTTCTGGTCAATTCTGGACACTTCTAAAAAGTGTCTGGACAGTCCTCGCAGTCCTGAAGTCTACTTAGGATTTAAAGTGAATGGAGAATGTTCTTAAAAACACATACATTTCAAAATGTCATTTTTCTGACCACAGGAGCAAAGTTTTTGTGAAATGGCCAATTTCTGTTGATTATAGGCATAAGGGAAAATTGATTATTATTCATTACAGAATTCAGTTGCGATGTGATGTGGTGAGATAGCCGTGTCTTCGCTTCTTTTTGTTATTTGAGCTTTCCTCAAAGATATTTATTTCCTATTGAACCTATACCTCCCAAAGCTGGTGTTCCATTATGTCCCAAGAAAGCCCTCAACCTCTCAGTGGTCCAAGAAAAATTGGGGTAGATTTTTATAAACTATTTTTCTTATCTCGATTTTGTTTTCGAGGTTGCCTCTTTCTATGGCAGTCCAAGAATGGGATGCTAGTGTGATCACAGTTGTCCTTGTATTCCAAAGCTATTTCTGTAAAAGGGTGTGTGTGTGTGTGTGTGAGACAATTCATCACTAAGAACAGTCACAAATAAGCAATATGTCTTCTAGGAGGGAGGAGTCTTGGGTGTGGTCTTTATCCTGAAACGTAGTTATTGCGTAACTTTAATAATTGCACAAGATTTGAGTAGTAAGAAGGGAGTTTGATTGGTGTCGTGGTTAAGGAATTTTGGTTCAACTGATATTATTCTAGTAGAAATTAAACTGCATGCATTTAGAAGGGTGTGTTTATTTTCTACTGCCTTAGATTTTGTAGTGTGTTTTTAAATGGAGTTTTACCAATAAATGTAGAACACATGCTTTTAAAAAATGTGGCATTATGATAATTATGGTGATCAGAAGTTGCATACCAAAGGGTTTAAGCCTAATCCTGGTCTGTATATTTTTTTTAAAGATCCTCAATGAGGCCTTGAGTTTTAAAAGTGGTTGAAAATCTTTTTAATCCTGTGACCTAAGCTTTATATACAGGCAAACCACTTTTTAACTTTCCACCCATAAGTTTACTTAGCACCAGCGTCTCCTTGTCTAATCCTTTCCAACATGTGAACCAATAGGGCTTGCTTTATTGTGGCTAAAATTGGAGTTTATACAATCCTCTTTTCTATGAATTTACCAACAGCAATATACCAATTCAGCTTTACTGTGTTTATCGTATACCTGCCATTCTTTTTCACTTCCGTTTCATCTATTCCAGTTGCTTTCCGCCTGTATGATCTGGACAGAGATGACAAAATCTCCAGAGATGAGCTACTCCAGGTGAGCAGAGTCTCCAAATGCTGCGGTGTACCATTAGTCTCGATTCAGGCACCTGTGGTCTTACTTTGCTGCACTCGTTCTACAGAAAGCGGAACACAGACCGCTTTGTTATGTGGATAATGCCCGCCAAGATACCTCTCCCTGTCACCTGAAACTAGCTATTCAGTAAAGAGCAGGGAGAGGAGAAGAGGAGGGCTTAACAAGGACTTTGCTTGGCCACTCCTTATTTTCCACCAAGGGTACAATTTCACAGCAAAGGCAGGGAAAAAAAAGGAATAGCAGCATTATGCAGATACTTTACTGTTAATAAAACAAATAATGACTCCGTATCATGAGATTTGATGTCCACTTTTTGTTTTTTATA
>JBBPDA010000145.1:24730975-24749320 GCA_037974385.1 Arnoldichthys spilopterus
TATATATATACACACACACAAAATGTACTGTACAAACAGGTAAACTATAGAACTTACTAAATCGTGCAACTTGCATTGCAAATTTGTCTCTTAGATGTGGCAGTTAAAGATAATAAAAATTTACTATTTATTACCCTGGATAAAAACTCATTGAGATTAAAAATCTCTTTTCAAAGAGTTTCCTGGGCAAGACGATCAAGTCAACTGTTCTTTTTGTGCAGCAGCAACATAAGAATTTATTACACAAATTTATAGTGCTGGATAACAAATTTCATTCATTTATTTCAATTTTCCTGGCACTATTTACCCTGTTCTTTGTTCTGGGGTGACCATGCTCATATGTTTCATGCTGTAGTGTTCATGCACTCAGGTCCTGTGTGTTTTCAGGTCCTGCGAATGATGGTTGGAGTTAATATTTCTGACGAACAGCTGGGCAGCATTGCAGACAGAACCATCCAGGAAGCTGATACAAACGGAGATCTGTCCATTTCCTTCAGCGAGTTCATTAAGGTGATGTGCAGTTGATTTGTAGAGATTGAAAGCAATGACTTTGATCTACAATGAAGGGTAAATGCCTATTCAGACACTTTTGCTTAAGTTTTTGTTATTTAATGTACTTTTACACCATGAACGTCAGAAAAACACTCAATTCAGACGTCCATGTGGACAGGGCCATGTGACTTTTGACTGAAAATTATTCAGTGACAATATTAAAATTAAATGTGGCTACATTAAAAGATTGCCAAATTATACATATAAAAATGTATATACAGATTCAACCTGTTTTCATTACAAAAGACATTTGTTTGGGACGATTTCATTCAACAAGCAGCAATAGTGATGAACGTGAAGGAGCCTTGTGAAGTTCTCAAGCGCAACATTGTTAAACAACATTTGATTGTACAAGCTACAAAGCCCCGGCATAGACCTTAAATATCAATGTCAGTACAGTTAGTTTAATAATATGCAAGTGGAATGTTTGTGGAACTACAAGTAATTGTCCCTGTGCCTTAGTGCCATGCACGTTTTCTCTTAGACTAATGATAAGGAAGGTAAGAGAGATGCCAGCGTTCCTCAATAGAGTTGCAGCATTAACTCTAAGCAGCAAGAGCAACAATTACACAGAACAATAAACAGTGAAAACTGCAACATGGTCATTCCTACACCCCACACAAAGCTCCTCTGTTGGAAAAAAAGAACCACAAGTATGCACGTCAGAATTCATTTGGAACAATATACTCTGGCCAGACAAAAAATGAACACTAGCAGGAATTTGGCTTCTTTCTGGTCAAGATCAAGACTGTAGCAAAGACTACAGTTCCTAATGCTTATGGCATTTTTAGTGGTTTCATTGTGTATTGTCTTGTTCGGGAGCATGACATTTTTTTCCCTTCTCTGATTTCAAGGTTTTGGAGAAGGTTGACGTTGAGCAGAAGATGAGCATCCGCTTCTTGCACTGAAGCAAGAAGCTACAGCCAGACTTGAACTGTAATTGGAGGCCATCCACGCCAATATTAGGCTCGACTCCCCCTGGTCCCTCACATTTTGGGCTCCACGGCCTTCGTCACTCCTCCTCCGAGATTAACTTTCAGCCCATTGTTAGAAATCAGTCGTTGCTTTGATCCAGGGGAATATTCATGTGCCTTTGATCGTTTTCGCACAGTCACTATGGCTATTCCCTATGAGGTTGAAATGTTATTTATTTCAGACCATTCCCGGTTTAAACTCTCCCATTTCATTCTGTGCAATAAAGTGTAGATAGTATAGGCTTAAACAGCAACGATGAGCATTTAATGTCCGTCGCAATTTTTAAGTAAAAATACCTCCACCAAGGCCAGACTTGCACCTTTAAAGAAGTTTGTCTTTAATTCTGGTCAATCCTAGTCATCAAATGAATTCAACTTTATCTCCCTTGCCGGCTTTCCCAAGAACAATGAAATGACTGCAAACAAACCTCTTCTATCCACAAGAACTTGATAGAACCCCCGTGCTCTAGTATTCCAGTAATAGTGTCCTTTCACCAGGCTCAGACACTTCCTGTTACCATGCTTCCTTTTAATGTTGATGTGGTAACTCGGATCATGAGCTATTTGTGGGATGTCTGCAGTCACTCCATGTCCCAACAAAGGGGTCTTTACAGTGACCATGCGCAAGAGCAAGACCAGCTTGTCAAGGTACTGAGGCAAATGTGGTTTGTGGAGTTTCCCACCAGACCTACTCGATTCTAGCTAATCCAGTTCTTGAGCATTCCAGTGCTTTCTTTCTTGGTTTTGGTACCAAGTGCCATGGTACATTTTTCCTATGGTTTCCAAAGTGAACTAGGTGACTTTAATAGCCAAAGTGACGGTCCATGTTGTGTTTTCTTTTTATTTTCCTCAGGTTATTTTCATGCCATATAAGCTATAATTAGTCATATTGAACTAAATAGCAATGGCAACCAAGATTGATGACCTTCTGACTGTACAGTTTTCAGTTGGCCATCGGGGGGGGGGGGGGGAGGAAACACGACACACCAAGTCCCCTGTGACTAACTGCTTAACGCTTTTGCTTTTGGAGAAAAATCGAGGGATTACCAAGGCCTTTGCTTTGAACACTTTTGGCACACGGAGGAAAACGCCTCCTCTTTTCTTAGTCATTGTACACCAACGAACCCACTGTTTTTAGTTCAAGTAGACCCACAGATTTGAAACCAGAGACATTGTGTAAGAATATACACAGTTGATTGTCTGTCATTCTGTTATTTTTACTGTGTATTAATCCAGGGTACTATAAATACTCAGCAGGGCTTGCGGCTTCTCCCTTCTTGTGTAGATGTGTATAATGTGTGGACGGTGCACCTTAGCAGTCATCCGTTGGTGTTGGAAGTGTCTTTTTAGGAGGAAGCTCTACCAAAGCACTGGACTGGTTCTGGGAAGCAAATCAGTTTTATTACACTTTTCTTATTCAGTGTAATTTATCAATCATATACTCTGTTACATACAAGGAAGTTAAGGAAAAACATGGTGAGTGATTTTTGATCAAATAAAAATTCAAGTGCCATGTTCAGTAGTTCTCTTGTCATTTTTGTTCCACATGTGACCGCGTGTGAATGCAGCTTAGGGATGATCTGGAAGAATATGAGGAGTTGAAAGTGCAGGGAATTTTACTGACCGTCTATTCACCCCATCAGTGCTCCACCCACGAACGTGCTCTTCGGTGGCAGCTGTTACAAGCTTCACAGAACTTTGGCAAAAATCCAGTTCGACTTCCTCGTTCAGTTCTGGTTACACCATCTAAACCGAGCAGCGATGGAAAAATACAGAGAAACGACACAGGACGTGACATTACCGATTTTTAAGGGAAGACGTTTTTATGTGGTTGGTGGCTTATCAGCAGCACTAGTCCTTACACAAATCATAGGTGTTTGTTCAATGATATGAACTGTAATAGGTTTTAATGAAAAGCGCTATGTCCAGATGCTTAAAAAAATCAACTGATGGGCTACATTTGGTTTGACGAATGCTGCAAAATGATTAGTACATGTCCATCCATCGGCTGTAACGTTACAACCACTGTGAATTGAAGAACGTTGACTTATGTTATTACAGTGGCACCTGTCAGGGGTGGGATAGATTAGGTAGCAAGTGAACAGTCGTTTCTTAAATCTGATGCACTGGAAGCGGAAAAATGGACGAGCATAAGGGTCTCTGCATCTCCAGAACGGCAGGTCTTGTGGCGTGTTCCAGGTGTGCAGTAGTTCGTACCTACTAAAAGTGAGCCAGAGAAGAACAACTGGTGAATCACAGGCATGGTTATGGGGCCCCAAGTCTTACTGATGCATGTGGGGAGTGAAGGCTAACCGGTGCCAATAAAAAGTCAATGTTGACTGACAGAAAGGGGTCAAAACACTGCACCACAGTCAGAGCTGTTTCAGCAGCATGAGGGACCTACTCAGTATAAGCCTGGTGGTGTTAATGTTATGGCTTAGCTCGGTTTAGCTTTTCTTTGTTCAAAAGAAATCGCTCTTGATCAAAAGATACAACAAAGAAATGAATTCTTTTAGCCATATGGTTTGTTTAAGTTGAGAAGTTTCCTCAGATGGACACTTTATTGGGCTTTAGGCCAAGTCAGTGATTTTGCAGGTCACCATTGTGATATTGGGTCTTCTGATAATATAGCAACTGCTTGCAGTTTGAAGAGAAACTCGCCACAGCACAACATACTGGATAATCACTCCGTCTTTTGTGTTGTGGAATTTGAATCGGCAGCAGTAAACCCAGTGGGCTGGACCTGCTATTGTGTCTATTGTCGCCAGTGAGAGAATCTGCAGGTGACTGCCAAGCAAGAACTGGACAGAGCCTTTACTGTATTTTTCCCATGCTGCTCACTTGAGCACGTATGTGATGTCTGACTGCTATAACTGAATTAGCAGAGAACCATCACTTTTCTCCACTCTTCATTAGCTCTGGGGAAAGCAAACCACACCGATCAGCCATAACATTAATACCACCTGCCTAATACTGAGTGTGTCCTTCCTGCTGCTGAAACGGCTCTGACTGTGGTGCACTGTGTGTTCTGAGCCCTTTCTATCAGAGTCAGCATCACTTTTTAAACCACAGTAGCTGTTCTGTGGAACCAGACCACACAGGCTAGCATTCACTACCCACATCCTCGGGTGCTCATCACCACAGTCAGAGCTGTTTCAGCAGCAGGAGGGACCTACTCGATATTAGGCAGGTGGTGTTAATGTTATGGCTGATCGGTGTAAAGTGCTTTGGTGTGAGTCAGAATTGTTCAGAGTGGTGGTGAATGGACATCACTGCCTCCAAAAGCTCCCTGAGAGAAAGCTGTTCCATTCAGTTTTGTGACTACTCTGCCTGATGAGTGACACGTTGTTTTTATTATAATCTGTTATTGGTGGAGGGATACAAGTAGAGTGTGGTGAGGCAAAATAGTTCTTAAAGAAGGCTTTTTAACAGACGTTCCACTATTTTACAAGACCCGTATTAAATATAAAAGCTCAGGAGGACATGTGTGAGTTTACTGGTGGGTTTGGCTTGCAAATAAAAGGCTATATTTGAGTTTAACCACCACTGTAAAAAAAAAAAAAAAAAAAAAAATCAGTCACTCAGTTTCTCTATAGTACACCTTTGCACACCAGTCCGTCCTGAATGACTTTTTTTACATCTCAGGTGTCAAATTATGCAGAAAAGCCATCAGTGAAGTGCTAGTTTATGAAAGTAGATCTGTGAGATAGCACTTTTACACTTTTATATTTGCTATATTTATATACTATAAAAAACAACTTTGGTTAAGACAGATGTTGTGTGTATATCGTTAGACTCTATTTTATTTTATCTTATTTTATTTTTTATGTATGTATATTTAGTATGTTAATGTGTATATATATGTGTGTGTGTGTGTGTGTGTATCTTTCTCAGCTGCTGTAGCAGTACATTTCCCCAGTAGGGATCAATAATGTCCTATTCTATTCTTCTATTCTATTCTAGATTGTAAAAACTAAGAGCAATGTTAAAATTTTAACACAATTTATGCTTGTCCAGATATTTAACATGAGCACATATTCAATTCATTGCTTGAAAAATGTGGGGGTGGAGCTGGTGGTGTTGTGGTGTAATTCTGCCCCCTGGTGGTCAACAGTGGCAATGGCAAGGAACTTGACCCTCGGCTCTTTTCCTATCAGAAAGACTTGACTTCCGGCATAGATTTTATTTATTTGTTTGTTTGTTTATTTGTTTATTTATGCATGTTTATTTGTTTATGCAAACAAACAAACAAATCAAATCAACAAACGACACTGCGACTTTAAACGCGGAGCCTCGTTTCCACACGCGCCGACGTCATTTCCGGCTCCGCTTTTCCACGAGCTTCTTTGTTCGGCGGAGCTGAATAAAAAGCCCGTTGCTCCGTCGTCGGCGGCCCGGCGCTCATACAGACTCGTTTAAGTACATTTCCCCACTACGTACGTGTCGTCTTCGTCGCTTAAGTTTGCCAAGAATGGACGTGAACACTAAAGATAACCGCAACAACAACAACAAAGGGAAGAAGGTGAACCCGGGCGCTTCCAAAATGGAGAACGAGAGCAAGTATCTGCCCGAGTTGCTGGCGGAGAAGGACAGCCTGGACTCGTCCTTCACTCACGCCATGAAGCTCCTCGGCGCAGGTACGCCCGGTTTGTGTTCGTGTGTTTACGCGACTCTTCTATAATTCGCCGGTATTAAGCGGCTGTGCTGAGCTGCGGCGCCGCCGTCGTGGGCGTGAGGCCTACGGAGCTAGCGCGAGTTTAGCCGCGCAGCTACTTTTATGGCGCCGGACAACGCGTTTCTCTCCTGCAGCTGCTCTGCTCCGCGTCTCTCGTTATCTACACACTCTTCTGTACACGTTCTGCCACCTGCTGTAATAGCAGCGATGTTTATCTGACCGTGAGCCCGGGATGTGCTAATAGCGGGGTTAGCACGAGGTACCAGAGCGCGCGGCGGGAGGCGCAGCCTCGAATTTAAGGCTCAGGTTTACCCCAAATAGACGCACGAGTAAAATATGGGACCCCCCGTTTCATGCAGACCTACTTATGTGAGTCATGGGGTAAATTCTGTGCGGTTTGATCGGTTTTGTTCTGTTTTCCTGTGCTCAGATTGCAGGAGGATCTGAACAATAGATTTAGCGTCCCGCGAAGTGTTCACAGGTTTAGGCGCGATATCACCGCTGTACAGATATAATGTAAACTAATATATGCAATTATGCAAACGTTAATGATGCTAACATTGTTTTTTTTATTTTATTTCTGGGAGAATTCCGTGTTACACTGCTCCCCGGGCGCTGTTGATAGCTGCCCACTGCTTCACGTGTGCACGTGTGATGGGTTAAATGCAGAGATCACATTTCGTTGTGGTGCTTGAGTGTGTTCACAGTGAAAAATAGTCACTTTCACTTCAAACATATTAGACATGCAGAACTAATCCTATAATTAAAATGTGGAAGCTTGCATTAAACAGGGGTGTACATTACTTTTTTTAAAACAAGCTGTGCAGACTACACATCATACAAACGTTTGCAATTCTGAAAACATTACAAAATTGTTGATTATTTCTGCAGAATTTACAAATTTTTCACCTTTTTTGAGATTCTCGGTCTTGATTTCTCTCCAGTATCTGTTAGGGGTGTAACAATGAATTCATCACTACCTGTGCACCAAAATGGCACTGTTGTAGCAGTATGGTGCCCAAAAAACATTGTGCACACAGTAAAATTAATGGTGTAACATGCAGTGTCTTGTACTGAGCTCCATTTGTTTATGACTACACAGTTGTATTTGATCTCTAATAATAAAATGTTCACATTATAGTCTGTTTGCACGTGTGCGTTGATGGAAATGTAGCATATTGTTTGAAATTTCATCATATTATTTATACTGACCGCAGACCCTAGTGTTGAACCAAATCACTGCAAATCAAGGTATTGAAAATGTATGGGATCGTTGGGTAGAATAATTGATATAGGATTAAATCTTGATGAAATTTGGTGACTTGCACCCTTAGTACATGTGAAGTTACATCAGTTACATGCTGCTGCTTTTGTGCATTTGTCTGCAACCACATTGCTTTCCCATAATTAGAAACAGTGATCTTGAGTCCCTTTTGTCATGGTCACATCATCGAAAGCTGCTTTGATTCCTTTTGCTGGAGGGCTTTGGTTTTGTTCCTCCATTCATCCCAAGAGAGACAGGATAAACTGCAGTTGGCATGCATGTTGGCAGTGACGGGTGACCGTATTTACCACACTAAAGGTTGTTTGGGAGCTGTACGTGATGATGGGTTTAGATCTGGGATGCAGGATGACTGCCTGCAAGATCTGGAACAGATGTTACTCTTCATAGATGAATTGAGGTATTTGCAGATAAACATGAAATGCATACTAATCATGTCAACACTTTGCATAAATTGGCTACATGTTTCTCCAAATTGGCATATTTCAGTGGATTCATTGTAGTGTGATGTAAAATCCTCTAGATGGCACTGTTGTCCCTTAAAACATCTTCCAGAAATCAGTGCTGCTCATTCAGCATCACAGTTTAAGCATGATGATGCAGAGCAGGAGTAAAGGAGTAGTTTGTGAAAAATATACATAGCACTGTTTGCCTTCTCAGCATGAAATGTGGAATGTACATACTTTCCTGAATGCTGTATGTGAGCAGAGCCTAATTCTTGACTTTGCTTCAGTCATGTCTCGGTCGGCCATGCAGTTCCTTGGCAGCATAAAGTTCCCTTCAGTTTAAGCTGTTTACCCTAAATAGCATAATGAAATGTACTCAAGCAGCAATATTTCTTTTGTTATTGCCCAATCACACACATGATTTGATTCTTTATGGGCACTTGGCACAGTCAGACACTTCGGAAATTTGGAAGTGGCAAAAACAGTCAGTTTTGATTTCAGTGGTTCTGTTGCATCACAGTCATTGACTTTTCCCTGCCTGTTCAGACTGCAGCAGTTTGGCATCATCTGTTCAGTGTTGTTATAAGGAGCGTTCCATTCAAAGGGTAATCCAGGCTGAGGCACAGTTATTATTGGAACAGAAACCAGTATGTTCGTTTCATGTGACCGTTTTTATCCCAAAGATTGAAAAATGCATTCTTTTATGCAAGCTAAGTATCCTGTGAGACATGGTTGGTGCATAATTTGGCACATTGTGGTCGTATAGTATTGTATTTAGAGAAGTTTTCCAGTTGTGTGGATCTGCAGACAAAATTATTGTCATTCTTTCACTGAAACGCAGCATCCACCATGGACCAACAAAGAGCTACAAATTCCAGAAACGCAATAAATTGTGTGTGGTAAACATGGCGTGCTCTTACTTTCTCAGCACTGCGAAGAACAAGGGCTCAGACAGCTTGGTACAAACAGTTAGGATTAAGCTGCCACATGGAAACGGAAATCCTGACTCCCGCTGTTTCAAAGCTGGGAAAGAACAGTCTCCTCCCATTCAGCTCAGACTTCCAGCAGCATACACTTGAAGTTCAGACATGTTGACAGTGTCTTGGATTTCTACTTTCTGTGTAACTTGACAACCGGTGTCGCCAATAACGACAGTCTTTTGCTTTAAGATAAAGGTTCAGACTTCAGATGTGTGGCCATGCTAGCAGAGTTAGCAGTCACCTTTTTCTGAGAATTTGGTTTATATTTTCATAATTGCTGAAAGTGTTGGGTTGTGTTCTGGGGTACGATTGGAGGTAATGGCTCCGGTGTAGCTTGTATGTTGTAAGACTATGTTAAAACATAACTGCATTTTTACATGTGCTTCTTTAGCTCTGCATATAATACAAGTCGAGTTCAAGAACCAGTGAAGTGCCCTTGTTTGTTGTTCTTCCTTTACAACCATATTGCCAAACTGCTACCAGTGCCAGGATTAAATGTTACTGTTCGATGTCCATTACAGAGATCGAAAGGATTCAGAAAGGAGAGCCCAAAAAAGACGAAGAGACTTACCTGGACTTGTTCACCACCAAAAACGTCCGGGTGAAGGAGCGTGTGCTTATTCCTGTTAAACAGTACCCTCGGGTGAGTGGACAGTTACATTAAGCATGGGCTGCATGTGTCCTGAGTACAGGTGTTGAACACATGTCCATTATTTGCTTTTGTAGATCATGTGTCTAGCTGAAATAGGCACACTTTTGGACAAAGGAACCTCCACTTTACCATGTGGAGACTTACAGCATGTTTATTTACGTTTTTTTTTTGGTGTCTCCCTCAGTTTAATTTTGTCGGAAAGATTCTTGGACCCCAGGGCAGCACCATCAAAAGGCTGCAGGAGGATACAGGAGCCAAGATTTCCGTACTGGGCAAGGGTTCCATGAGAGACAAGAACAAGGTAACTATGAAGCTGCTGTCCTCTGTACTGCCCTGTCCGCACAGACCTCTGAATCCAGCCTTTTTATGACCGTGACCACAGCTCAAATGGGGACTGTTTTTCTGAATGTTCACAAACAAACCATCACAGACTTTCGGGTCGTTGCGTGTAGGGTTTTCTTGGAAACAATTTCTGCTGAAATCCTGATAAGCACAAAGAGCACACCGAAGGACCGGATCCGTCCCATGATTCTGCAGTCGGAGCATGAACGCAGTAGCAGCAACAGTTTTTGCCTTGTCAGGAGGATTTGTAACACAACTTCAAGGTTCGGGTCTAGTAAAGACACTGATCCAGAGCAGTTCACACCAAACATTTTGCTTAAGCGACGAGGCTAATGTCAACAAATGTATTAGATATTTGACATATCTGTACATATTCAATGGATCTCATACAGTCCCCCCGGCTGAAACCACATCTAGCTCTTTATTAAGGTAGCGCAGACTTGTGATTTTGGTTTAGCACACAGTCTGACTTAATGGCAGCTGTAAAAATAAACAGGACTCCTGTGTGGACAAACGGTGAACGCAGTCCTTTTGGACCTTAGGAGCGCTCCTCTAGAATCCATGTTTTTGTGAAAAAGTCCAATGCAAAATCAGTCCTGTTAAGCCCCAGTGTTGTCTAAACTGTGTCAAAGGAAAGGTTTGCAACTTCAAACACTGCATCGGCCATGATGAACAAGTGATTCTCTTGTTTTTCAGCACAAACTGATGGTCTATGAACTGTACAATTGTTTTTTTTCAATGAACAATTGTAATTGTATCTCAATTGAAAGTCAATACGGTTTTTGTCTTGCTGTGTCTCCTAGGAGGAAGAGCTGAGGAAGGGAGGCGAGCCCAAATATGCCCATTTGTCCATGGAGCTGCATGTGTACATCGAAGTGTTCGCTCCAATCCCGGAGTGCTATCTGCGTATGGCTCATGCTATGGAGGAAGTCAAGAAGTTCCTAATGCCTGTATGTCTCGTTTGAAATAAAACGATTCACAATGATTTATTCTGCAGTAGTTAATTTTCATTTCATCAGTGTAAAGACGTGGGACAGAGTTTGTTAATGCTCGAAGGGAAGTGAGTGAAGTTACGAGACATGCTTGCTTTATTGAATTTACATTAAATGGCTGTGTTTATAAACTTTTTAAAAAAAGATTTTGCTGATTGGCTGGCTCCTTTTAAGACTTTTTTTTTTTCAGTCTTATCTGTAGCATTTTTTTCCCCCACCCCACCCATCAACAGCATCAAGCTAGTTTACAGTAGTGAGCTTTTAAGATGAAGTTAGGGAAATTCACAGCGTCCTGTGAAAATACTCTGGAGTTTTGCTAAAAGCCATTGCAGCTACACACATTGCAGAGGTGTTTTAAAGCCTACCTGATGCTCTGACTTTAGCAATGGTAGCCTGTTAAAACAGCCACTTTTATAATGTACTATGAAGTATTGTCACGCATATTTGGAGTAACATTTGCATAAGAGGAGTTCTGTAAGGGGTACTAGAGTTCTTCCCATCTTTAGTATGTAGATGTACATATTTTAATTTGAGGTTGTTTGCCGTTTTGATGGTTCGAGTGCTCTTTCCATTGGTTTTTCAGGTGGAAAACATGGATGAGATGCATCCAGATCCATTCATGGATGTTGGTTTTCTGAACGGCTCTCAGGACCTCGCCAATCGTGGAAGGGGTGGCCCTGGCAGGGGTCGTGGAGGTCCTCCTCCTTTGGGTGGAGCCAGGTAAGAGAGCTCACCTTGTTCTCACGAAGATGTTCGTTTCAAAGGTTGCACGTTTTGAAATGCTTTGTGCTACAGTTTGGTTTTGGGTGCTGAGGTCGGTACTTTGGCGATTTGACAGTTTTCGGAATGTTTCCAACAAGCACAAAGTACCGACATCTTGTGGGGGGAGATTGTTCCCATATCACTCCAACATGTCAATGTGGTCTTGCATGGTAGAGAACATGTTTTTGTTGGTTTTCCCCAAAGGGGACGTGGAATGCCCCCACGTGGTGGAGCACCCCGCGGTGGAGCCCCACGAGGAGGTCCTGGCCGAGGAGCGTCCGCAAGAGGGGCTCCCGTGGGCCGTGGCGGCCCCCCTCCCACCTCTTCTAACCGTGGTGGAGCTTCTGCGCGGTCCCGACCCCCTGCTACCCCTCAGAGGATGGCTCCTGCTCCTGCTCTGTCCCATCAACAACACCACCAGCCACATCACCAACAGCCACCAGAATCATATGAGGAATACGTGAGTTTGGGCACCCTGCTCGTCTAATTTGCATGCAGTAAATGAGGAAAATACTAATTTGACATAACCCGGTAAGAATTCTCTTGCTAAATGATTCCTCATAATTTCTCTTTAGCCTTATGAGGAGACCTATGCTGAACCTCCTTACGAAGGTTATGATAACTATTACAGCCAGGCAGCTCCACAGGCGTAAGTAAACTGCCATGTTTTGCCTCTAGGTGTTTGAGTAGCACTAGGACATGTTATCTAAATTTGGTATTTGGATTTGTGTCTAGACACTGAATAAGTATTGCACTTCCACTGTGTAAATGTTTTGTTTGGTACTAAAGCTGGGGGTTGAGATTCGGGAGTCTCTCAATTTATAAAAGCCTCTTAATACATAATATACAGGTTTTTGATGTATTTACTTATATAGGTTCCCACATAGTGCTTAAAGCAAGATGCAGTAATGCATGTCTCGTTTTCTGGTCGCTTTGTTTTTGTATTTGTTTTAACCTGCCTCATTTGAATAACAGTCCACAAAACCATGTTTAACTTCATTAGCTAGTAAATTTTCAGTGTTGTCCAATGACCAGAAGCCAAGTTAAATTGAATGAACATTCTCTTCCTCCCACGTAGCGATACAGAGTACTATGACTATGGTCATGGAGAGGCTCCAGAAACCTACGAATCTTATGGTAAGGCCCCACTCACTATTACACAATGCTGTTGAGACTGGATTTGTTTAGAAACTTGATTCCTTTGAGCTGTTTGGTTTGTAATTCGAAGTTTATTATGGGTTTCCACCAGCGTTTGGTCTGGGTGGCCCAGTTGCAACTGGATGCTTGGCTTTTCCTCCCATTGGACCACACAGTAGATTAATTATAGCAGCTTTAAGCTATAAGCTTACACTTCATTTTCTTCTCCCTGCCATCTAGCTGACGACGACTGGGAAGGCGGCGCTTGGGGAGGCAGTGGGGGAAAGGCTCCTTCTTCACGGCCGTCCAAATCCTATCGGGAACACCCATACGGAAGATTCTGAGACCTGTCAATCACTTGGGTTGCCTGGCAACCACCTCCTATTGTAACTCCTTTTAACAACTCAAAGTAATTTTAGATTTTGTTTTTTCCAGTTTATTTTGAGTCTGTTTCGTTTTATTTGCCACTGACTGCTTTTTAAACGCTTGTTGTCGGGACACAAATGTTTTGTAGTTACGTTAATGCTTACTTAAGCATCTCTTTCTGTTTATTCCTCTTTGCCTTGTCTTGCGCGTTGTTAATATTTTTGAACATAAGAAGCTTGTGTGGTTCGTATTTGGGCCTGTGTCTCTTAGGTGGTCTTTTCTGCAGGTCTTCTGAATAATTTTCCTCAAAAAGTCATGTGCATGGCAGTGGTATACATTTAGTTTATATAAAAGCGCTTTTGAGGATCACAGCACCAAAACGTTTAAATGGCCTTTTCTCGACCAAAGGCTCCTAACGAATGGGGGAAAGTATTTAAAACTTTACACAGACCAACGCTTAAAACGACAACTTGTTAGAAATCTCACAGTAGTTGCAGTGGTTAGCAGAACTAATTACATGCAACAGTTCTTCGTGGCTTATTTTGTGAAGAGCATAGGAAATTCCGTCACTTTGTTTCAGAAGGGTTCAAAGTCTCTCAACAAGAAAATGTATATGGCCAGCCTAAAATGGTGTGCAAGTTACCTGTACTTCTCCTACACTTCCCTTACCTAAACTCGAAACCTCTACTTTGCTGTTCATACTTTGCGATTCACAAAACCAAGCATAATTGTGTTCGTTGCCTAAATAGGAAACTAAATCTGTTTTTCTGTAGTATGTCAATAAAGCGCAGTGTTCTTTTCCAGCTAACAAAACCTGGTATTTTTGCTTTTGTTGTAGTAAATACATTAAAGGACTGAATTAAGTTTGCAAAAAAAAATTTGACCTTGTTTTAAAAGCTTTGCATGCACACGTAATACCACATGTACTTTTCTAGAAAAGTTGAGTTTTGACCATGCAACATGTTGCCATCATGCAAAAAAATATTGTGTATAAACCGTTGCTAATTAGAATCCAGTTAAGGTTCTTGTGAAAATTGCCTCAATTCAAAGTCGATGTGTAGTTGTTAAAAAAAAAAAAAAAAACATTAAAATTGAAGAAATAGTGACTGTGCAATTCTGTTTTGCATATTTTAAATTTGTAACCTACTTTCCCCCTACTAATTTACCCATTTTATCTGCCTAGTCTTGAATTCAATGATTTATACACAATACAGCAAATAGTTTTACTGTTTTGAAAGAGGTCTGTGCACTGTTAAGCTGCACCTGACTACCTGATGTTCTTTAAAAAAAGAAAAACGGAAAAAAAACCTTTATTGCTCACTCCATATTTTTCTTTTATTGAAAAGGATCATGAGGTGAGACCTGCACAGTGACCTCTAAAATAGCTAACCCGGTTAAGGAAGGTAACGTATAATCAAAAGACACCAACAAGTCTCAAGAACAAAATCTAGCGTTTGCTCCTTGGGCTTGTGCATCAATGAGAAAACGGCCCTTACCTCGTGCTCAACCTGACCCCGCGGATAAATGTATGTGTAGTGTGAATGAAACGCACGTACTGTGAAGAAGATTGCAAACTTGCAGGCTTACTTGGCTTTCGTGGGCTGACATAATAAAGAGCAAAATTGGGGAAGGAGGCGTAAAGTCTAGGAAGCGCAACAAAAGGTAACATCTGCCCTAAATCTCTTTCTCAACATAACTGTTGTTTCTTTGTGTAACCAAAAAAAAAACAAAACACAAAAATAGATACAAGAAATAGGTCTTTTACGACTTCAAAATCCTGTAGATCTAGTTAAACGCTGAATTATGACATTTAAAAGTGGTTTTAGTCACATTTTCAGTAGAATTTGTATAAAATGTGCAACTCTTGCTCTAAAATGTATTTTTAAAAAGTAGTTTTGAAATCAGGTACATGGTTCTACATAAAATAGATTTTATTAGTCATTAAGCTTTTAAAATTAGATTAAATCTAACTTAGTATTTTAAAAGAAGCTTGAGTTGCATACATTTGCATAGAAGTGTGTTTGTTTTTTTTTTTGTTGTTTTTTTTTTTTTTTTTTTTTTTTTTGTGATGCCTACAAATTAGTGACTGTTGTTTTTTTTCTACTGTCGACCAGACGCTGACACTGATGCCAGATGGTCTGACTCAGGGCTCAAGCAATATGCCTGGACCAAAGGACCAATAAAGGCAGGTTTACATATATCTTTTTATGGCTAAATCGTGTGTGTGTGTGTGTGGGGGGGGTGTTGTTCTGTGTTACTTGGGTACCCAATTATACTTTGCACATGTTCTTATCTAGACCAAGTGTTCACAGAAGCAGATCTAGACTAACATGGCATTAAGGCTCATTTAGACTTTTGACTGCAGAAGTAAAAAGTGACGATTTGTCATTGCGAACACACTCAAGCACCACAACAAAATGTGACCTCTACATTAAACCCATCACGTACACACGTGGAGCAACAGGCAGCTATCAGCAGCGCCTGGGAGCAGTATGGCAGGACCTCAAGGATACCTCAGTGGTGCCTGGACCGGGACTTGAACCTGCGACTTTCAGGTCCCAAGGGCAATGTCCTAACCACTAGGCCTCCAGTGCACTTAAGGTTGTGCACTAGTGTGTGTCGCTCTGCAAATGCAGGTCATAAGTAATGGCATGTTTGATAAGATTTGAAAATTGATGTTAATTGCTTTTTCTCTCTCTTTTCAACAGGCTCCTGATGCCGTTTCTGGTCTACTAAGCAGAGCTGTTTTACTTTAAAATGAACTTTTAGAATTTTATTCAATTTAATGTGAAAGTAACAAGTATTTTTTTAAAACCAATTTTTGCACTGTGTTTTTTCATTAGAAGTGATATGTCTTTCAGTAAAGTTTCTTGTTGACTTGTACTATTCTTTCTTCATTTTCCTACATCCTTTGGGTCTTCAATAGAGAAATGAGACCTTCTCCACATTATGTAACGACGTTGTCTGTTTGGCATTGTCTTTCAGTGGACATGCATAAAAACATTCACCATGGTAAAGTTTATTGATCATATGTATGTTAATAAGGGTTAACAGTTCAATGAAATGTGTTGGACAAGAAGAACATGATGGATTTGTCATTTGCTGACGTGCCCAAGCATCGGAACGGTTTCGAACTGTGTATGAGTGAAGCAACCTAGAAAATAATTGGGAAGATGATTTAGCCTTCATTTAATTTGTGTGAAATTTCTTTGAGTTCATTAAACCCAGTAATTTGTGCATGTTGACCTTCCATCCAGGTCCCATTGCTTGTTCCCTGGCCCTTATTACTGAGTTCTAGTGAATTTTAACTTTAGTTCTCAATAGAAATGTGGTCATAGTTTAAAGACAGAAGTGTGATGAACAAATCCAGTTATATGAATGCTCGTACTAATTAACTGCAAAGTTCAGCCGTATGTCCTGATTATTTCCTGTCTTGCCGTCAAATTGTATCTAGGGGGCAGCATTTGCAAAGACATTACACAACAGAAACCTTAAAAAGCCATTAAGGCTTTGTAAACACTTCATTGGAACCACTTCCAATGGGGAAAAAACAGGTTTCATATTGTTATTGCCTAACATGTAGTGGCCTCTAAATGAACAAATATTAGGCCCCAGCTTTTGTTGTTTTTAACCATGGACCACTAAGCACTGTTATAACTTCAGTACGTTCTTATCTCTGCGTCATGTGCTCCAGAAATGAAAAGAATGCTGGGTCTTCCTCTCTGCACGTCATTAATTATATCCCTGCTGTCGTCTTCAGGGGTTTTCTGATTCTATGGGAGAGATAAGAATCAAGATCATCCCAGCAGACCCTTGTACCCTCAACCTTTAACGTGAACAGTACCCCATTATGAACATGAACAAGTGGAATGGAAATGGGATTTATACTATTCCAGCATGATGGAAAATGACCACAGACAGTAATTCCCCTGAACTATAATGGAAGGCATTGGGCGGGTGCTGAATTCTGTCATGCCTAATTACATGACTGAATGCCTTAACTCTTCATTTGTAGCATACACTCAATTACCTCAGGCAATAATTTTAGGTCTTCGTGCATGCATGGGCAACTCCAGTCCTGGAAGGCTGCACAGTTTGATGATCTCCCTGCTAAGAAACACCTAGTTCAGCTTGTCTGTCATTTACCAGATGAGTGTATTTGAAAAGGGGACTGTGCTGGACACTGGCCCTCCAGGAATGGAATTGCTAACCCCTGTCCTAGAGCCCTGCCCCAATGGCTACAGTGGATGGAGCCAGGAACCAACGGACATGATCTGTGATTTTCCCAAAAAGTTCAAAATGATCAAAAAAAGTTCCCTTACGTCTTCAGCCACTTTCCCTTAAAGCGTAGCGCCACACTGGTGACCGCTGGAGCCTTTACATTTTCACTGTTTTACATTTGAAAGTGGATCAATGACAATCACACAAGACACATGACAAAGCCTGTGCTGAAGGGTTAATTTGAAATAGAATATATTGTATTTTAGCAACAAATTATCTAGTGATACATCTCAATACCAAGTGGAAATCCCAGTAGATTGGAAAGCCACGATTCATTCTCTTTGACTTGACCTGATTGGGTTGGCTGTTTGATGATTGGGCAGTGGTGGCATAGTGGTTAGGACTTTGCCCCTGGAAACAGAAGGACAGAGGCTTAAGTCCCAACCATGGCACCACTGAAGACCCCGTCCTGCTCCACGGGCACTGTTGATAGCTGCTGCTGCACATGTGATGAGTTAAATGTCACATTTCATTGTGGTGCTTGAGTGTGTTCACAATGACAAATAGTCACTTTCATTCTTTCAACCCTGTAACTCTCTGCACATTTTGAAACTGGGTTGTAGACGAGTGATTTGCAAATCGTGACCATGACTTGAATTATTCTTGAATAACAGTGTGTTCTCAGTGCAGGAATGAGTGACTCATTTATGAATCGTGAGTGCAATTCTTAATTTTTCAGTTACATGACAACTGCCCATTCTCAGTGCAGGAGTGAGCGATTCATTTGGGAATCATAAATGATCAACTTGCAAATCATAAGTGCCAGTTCTAAGTGTAAAAGTATACTTACTGAAATTAATTTAAAATAACTGAGATACAATAAATGTTATATATATATATACACACATGGACAAAATTGTTGGTACCCTTCAGTCAATGAAAGAAAAACTCAAAATGGTCACAA
>JBBPDA010000145.1:24787724-24798158 GCA_037974385.1 Arnoldichthys spilopterus
GGTTTATGTGCTGAGGTGGGTGCGGAACAGTTGAGTCTTGAGTCGCTTCTTGAATGTTGAGAGAGACTCAGCTGATCCTAGCTGACTACAGGCCCAAGGTGGGGTATGCCCAGGACAGGAGGCCAACCCATCGCTGGGCAACACAGAGACTAGAGGCTATATGAACGTCAGATGCCGTTGAGCCAGGGGGTGAAACACTTGGACAATGGGTGTCCAAAGTTTTGACAATGTCCCTCCTAGTCTTATCCAATCGTGACACAGATTTCGTTAAGTTTAATTATCCAGCCTTATTTACAATCATTAGTTAATGTTTATTTTTCTTTTGTCTTGTTTCTAATCCAGCTCAGCTTCCCATCGCGTTCCTCACTTTAGATTTGGACAGCACAGTCGACTCAAACCCGGTTAACAGAATGGAAATTAAATGTAAATGTAACTTATGTAAAAGTGACTTTTTGTCATTGTGAACACACTCAAGCACCACAACGAAATGTGACCTTCATTTAACCCATCACACGTGCACACGTGAAGCAGTTGGCAGCTACCAACAGCGCCCGGGGAGCAGCGTAGTGGGACGGTACCTTGCTCAAGGGAACCTCCGTGGTGCCCGGGCCGGGACTCAGACCTGTGACCTTCGGTTCACAAGGGTAAAGTCCTAACCACTAGGCCACCACTGCCCTTATTATTATATATATTATATATATTATATATTATATTATATGTTGTTAGTTATTAAAATAACTAACAACTCTCGATTTCTAAGGCTTGAGAAAAGTGAAGGATAGCTTCTCCGTGTTGGTAAACGTTTCATGGATTTCTGTCGTTTGTTTTTAGCTTCATGCGCTTCATTCGCCATTGTTTCATGCTGTTTGGTTGGAACCCTGGCCATGCCTGGTGAAGCACACGGGGCAGGATCGGGTGACAGGGCGCAGAATGAGACACAGCAGCAGGTTGAGGCTAAGGGGAAGGTGTGTTTTTGTGTGTGTGTGTGTGTGCAGTTACACGGGCAGAGCGGGGCTCCCCATTCATTATCACACCCAGGAAACAACAACAGGCCAAATGAAAACAAATGTGACCATTTCTCTTTCTCTCTCGCCGTCTCACTGACTGTCTGTCTGTCTCTCGTCCCTCGCTCGCCCCAGTTTCTGCTCTGAATCCAATTCACTGCCAAGATTGCGGCTCTGACCCGACACCGGGGACCGGCGTGCAGACCAAACTCCGCGCATTAGGCAGCCTGTTATTACATTTTGTGAAAAACGTCTGCAGTTATTTTTCCTACCATGTAATCTGCAGGGGCTTGAATTTCCATGTGTTTTCCCTGCTTTTTTGATTTGCACTCACTTAATTTTAGGCTCAAATGTAGGGTTTTGTAAACTGGTGGTGATATTAAACTACTGCTGTCTATAGAGTGCATATTTTCACATTTTGCCTGTACACAGGCAGACAGAAAAAAATATAGGTTTTGGAGGTAAATGCCGGCGTGCGGTTAAACGGTCTCATTTAAAGATAAGCAGATGTTGCAATATGGAACAAAGACACAAAATAAATGCATAGCTTGATAAACACATGACAAGACTACAGCACTCTCAACAGGATTAAAGACATGTACAGACCACAGAGATCCAACAAAGACAAAAGGGACACAAGGGCTTAAATGCTAACGCTAGACACGAAACACCTGGGCAAGGAAGAAGACAAGAAGCAAGGGACAGTTGAACTAGAAACAAGGGGCATAGGCTTAGGCGTTAACACGAGAAAAACAGCACATGACAAATCACAACAAAACAGACCACGCGAACGTAGAATGAGGACAAAAGGAATATAGTCTCTCTAATAACAGTAGTCGGGCTGACAAATGATTAAAAAAGTCAATCAGAATTAATTGCATTTGTCTTTTTTGATCAAATTTGACCCAAAAAAAGTATTTTTTTGTGTTAAAATGGTATAAATGATTATTAAAATATATTTATTACTTCAGTAATATAGTAACATTATTTTTGTGGTGTGAAAACAGGGTTCACATGAACCTGAAAGGCAAAAACATATAATGTCCACAGGGTTAATGCAGTTTTAAAAGCTTTATAAGCTGTATTTAAAGGGAATATTGAATTAGAGGGACACAACTGTGGATTTAAGCTACATACAGTCCTGAGAGCAACTGGGCTTCACTGCTACAGATGGTGCTAGTGCTAATTTAATTATTAATGAATTAGTAGCATAAAATACATTAAAAGAAGTCTATGATTATATATATGAAGTGAAAGTGACTATTTGTCATTGTCATCACAACGAAATGCAACCTCTGCATTTAACCCATCACACGTGCACGCGTGGAGCAGCAGGCAGCTATTAACAGCGTCCGGGGAGCAGTGTAGAGGGACGATACCTTGCTCAGGGGAACCTTAGTAGTGCCCGGGCCGGGACTCGAACCTGTGACCTTCAGGTCTCAAAGGTAGCATCCTCACCACTAGGCCATTTATATATATTTCTAGACTTTTCTCCCTGTGAACCTGGGGTGATTATGACCCTGTTGCAGGTTTACTGGTTGTCCTTCCTTTGATCACTTTTGATAGGGTTTAACCACTGCATGGAGATGCACCAGATGCTCTGACTTGTTTGTCCAGCCACCACAGTTTGGCCCTTGACAAAGCTGCTTGAATCCTTACACTCACCCATTTTTCCTGCTTCCAACACATCAACTTCAAAAACTGACTCTTTTCAATGTTATTCACTTCACCAGTCAGTGATGTGGTCACTGATCTTGTATATGTGCAGTTTGGCAGAAGATCACGATGCTCCTTCACGTTTTTTTGTGCTTAATTCTTAGGACATTTTAGTTAAGCAGTACATAAGGATCTGGGAAGGTGGTCAGGCTTTTTGGAAATGTAAGGTGCTGCCCAATTAAGCACTTTAAAAATCAGTAAGAAAAACATAGTCATTTCTAGAAGAACTACGCATTGAGAAATCCAGTGATGAAACGTGTGGAATGGCCTGTGGATCAGGTTGGCTCTCTAAATAATGAATCGACCCTGGACACTGAGAGTGGATCCAGTTTCTATCTGTGGCTCCTCCAGCAAGTTATCGGCCCCATGCTTGGCATCACACACACACTGGCTGCTTGTAGTTCCTGACACCTGTCGCCTAGGAACAGCAGTCATCATAGCCTGCTCACGTTTTGACTGCCTGATAAACCATTTACCCAGTGCTTAAGTGTCAGATTAAGTGTCAGGGATTGGCGGGTTCTAATATCTGTTCTCCGGGTTCTCGCCTTACTCCGTCTTTATGCTCCTGAAATTTTTTTTTTCCAAACAGTAATATGGCATGAAAAGGCACCACTTTTGGGTTCATGTCTAGAAGGCAGTGTTCAATGGGATGTCCACCATAATTTCATGAAAGCTTTGAACTCTTGATGTTTAAGGCGGATTCAGAGATAATTTTTTTCGAAGATTCTAGTTTTCAAACTGCCAAGCTACAATTTTAATATTGTCTGATTATTTAAAGTTATAATTAAAGGTAAAATGATTTGACAAAGTGGCACGGTGGTTCAGTGGTCGTCTCACAGTGAGAAGGTCCTGGGTTCGATCCCCGGGTTGGCCACGGGTGCCTTTCTGTGCAGAGTTTGCAAGCTCTCCCCGTGTTGGCATGGGTTTCCTCCGGGTGCTCCGGTTTCCTCCCACTGTCCAAAAGGCTGCAGTAGGTTGATTGGATTTGAAAAATTGCCCGTAGGTGTGAATGTGTGTATGAATGGTTGTCTGTCTATATGTTGCCCTGCGATGGGTTGGCCTCCTGTCCTGGGTGAACCCCGCCTTACGCCCGCAGTCAGCTGGGATTGGCTCCAGCTTCCCCTTGACCCGGGAAAATGGATGGATGGCACGGTGGTGTAGTGGTTAGCGATGTTGTCTCACAGCGAGAAGGTCCTGGGTTTGATCCCTGGGTCGGCCACGGGCGCCTTTTTGTGCAGAGTTTGCAAGCTCTCGCATGTCTGCAGGGGTTTCCTCTGGGTCCTCTGGTTTCCTTCCACTCTCTAAAGGCTGCAGTAAGTTGATTGGATGCTCTAAACTGTCTGTAGGTGTGAGTGTGTGTATGAATGGTTGTCTGTCTGTGTGTTGCCCTGCGATGGGTCGAGCCTCCTGTCCTGGGTGTACCCTGCCTTAGGCCCACAGTCAGCTGGGTTTGGCTCCAGCTTCCCTGGAAACAGAAGAAGCGGTTTAGAGGACACAGATGAATCAAAATACCAGAAATAGTAAGAAAACAACGTTAACAGAATTATTTGCAGAACAATAACGAATAGATCAAAAGAAATTTTAATAATAATAAAATCTAATGATGTAGAGCTCTTAACATGGACATGCTGGTCATCTTTGTGAATAAAAACGCCTTTTGTACTCACGATATTAGACATAAAATTATTATTAGATATTTAGCCCAAATCTAGTATTCCTAGTAGAGTAGAGTTGTCATGACACAGAGTAAGGGAAGTTGATTAAAATACCTTTCCTCATGCCTTGTCTGTCCAGTCTGTTTTTGGTTTGTTTTGCCATGTGCTCATGTCTGGTGTTTATGTCTAAGGCCCACCTTTGCCTTGTCTTGTCTTCCTTGTGTTTGGTTTTCTGGTGGTCAGATCTCTGTTGTGATCCCTGTTGTCTTCGCTGTTGTTTTCCACGGTCTGTATTTTAGGTTATGTTCCCAAGTTCCATGTTTTAGTAAATAGTCTTGTATCTTAGTTTTAGTTATTTGTTTAATAAACCGTGTTTAAACTTCAAGCCCTTGCACCTGCTTCCAACACCCAAAACCCTTTACGGTTCGATGATTATTGGTACCAGCTTCACACCACAGCAAAAGCTGAAATACTGTTAAGCACAATCCAATTTTAAACTGTGTTGTTTAAACCTACAATGACTAGCTGTATAAGAGTCATGATTCAAGAGTTTATTGTCATGTGCACAGTAAAACAAGCGGGTACACTCTTCAATGAAATTCTGACTTTGCTAATCCTCCACTGCCACAATTAAAAAGAAAAAAACTAACTTACAGTGATGAATAGAGCCATGTACAGGCTACATATCCACACAATGGATTCTTCTAAACTGTGTGACCAAGGCCAGAGCACATTGACCAAACATTCCAAAACAATTTTCTACCAAGTAACATTGGCAAACGTCCTTTCCGCGTCCAGAATAGGAACTGACAAGCCCAGCTACCTAGTGTGAATAGGGCAGTGCATTCTGCTGTCAACTCTGTGATATCACATCATGCAACACACTGAGGGTCTCAGACAACAGCAAAGACAATTTTAGTAGAAGAACCTTGATCATAGGATATAACTGTTGGCAGAAATTTTGGATGACACTGTTGCAGGGTGGGCTTTGAGGTCCACTGTTTTACCTTGCTCATCTGCCTCTAATTCAGAGTGTATCTATAAACCTTCTTTCAACTAGACAGCAGCTGTATATGGAAACTGAAGACTTGGTTTCATCTCAGTTGGCTCCCTTTGGTGATGCAAGTGATTATGTGATGTGTGGACAAATTACTCAAACCAGCTATCTTTCTGTCTGATGTTTGTTTTTTTTATTTGTCTTTCTTCATTTGAGGAATACTCTCAATTTCAGAGCTGCTGCAGCAGAAGTACCGTTTGCCATGCTGTTTTTCTGGTGTGTGTCAAGTTCTTTACTTGCAGTCAGTTGATGAGGACTGGGTTACCAGTTTCAGCTTTAGGAAGAAAAAAATCAGAAACAGAAATGTTTTTGAAAATGTTTACTATCAACTTAGCACACAGGTACCACATTTTTTAACATCTCTGGTGTTAAATGTAGCTCTTAGTGCAAGGAGAAGCCATTTTTGCTGTTTTTTTTTCTTGAAGGTGCCAAAGAACACATTGATTCAGTATATGTGTTGTTATCTGATGTCTACATACAAGGCATGTGACTTTGGTTGGGTAGAAAACATTTGCAACCCTATAATTTGGCCCTAGAATGAAGCAGGCTGTTGCATTCTGACGAGCAACACTAAAGTGCTCACAGGGAAGCAAGATGTATGTTCGAAGTAAATTATTGAGCGTTTAGGTCTTATATCTTTGAGTCTGGATCTGAGGAACAATGCAACTCTGAGGAGCAGCCAGTTTTAGGACAATAACATCAGTCACGCTCGTTGACGGTTTGGTTCTTTGGGAGAGGTATGAAAGTGTGGACATCACCTTCACAGCCTGAAACACTACATTTGTGACCATGGTCTGCCATGTTGGTGATGGCTGTTAGTCATCCATGTTTCCTTCTTTACAATACTGGCAGAACAAGTCTTGGTTGTGCAGGTCCACCTAAATATGTCCTGGGCTGGAATGTGGGCTGGAGTGTGTGCATTTTGGGTGTAAGAAAATGAATGATGCTGACGATTCCATAACACTGGTGGTTTTTTTGAGAATGGACCGTTTCAGAGTGGCATTTATCATTTGAAGGAGTCAGCAATGCTGTTTGAGGCTTATGACATGTCGGTTCCATATACCGTACTCGCTTTTTTCCAACTATGCCTAGAAAATCATTTTTCAATCCATGGCATGTTTAGTTCAAATGTGTACAACATTTGTTCTCATTCAAAAATCACACTCAAAAATTTAATTATTTTTTTCACATTTCTCAGAACCAGAGTGCCGCCGTAATCCATGTAAAACACTCCTGCTAGTTCGTTAAACACACCTTGCAGATGCACCTATTGACCATTACGGGTGTAAATCACAAGTTTCATCATGGTTTGATCCAATCTGATTGTTTTAGTCAACGATCCGATCATTTTTCGATACTTTGCAAATTTGCACTGATGCAATTTGGTTAAGTTTGATGCAAATCTGTTGATTCGGTTTGATATATATAATGGAATTTCACACAATCTGCTACATTTCCATCAATTCACACATGCAAACACATTAGAATGTTAACATTTTATGATTAAAGGTCAAATGCAGTAGTATAGTCATGAGCAAAAGTCAAATTAATTGAGGGAAAACACATTGACTGCCAAACACCTACTATATATATGTTGTAGGTTTCACTCTCATTTGTTGCTTCATAACTCAGACATCCAACACCCTCCTCACCACCCACACACAACCCATCCATCAGTGTAAACAACCACTGTCCACTGAAGTTATTTGGGTGGTGGATGCAGTTTTGTTATTGGATTTGTTTTTTTTTTTTTTCAAAAAAATACCAAACCACCAAATATAGTAAAGTTTTGTTTCGTTTGTTTATTTGTTGAAAATCAGATTATGTTTTAGATCACATTATAGGAAAAGTACAGAAATTTTTTAAGGATTTACAAACTTTCAAGCACCACTGTATATAGTAAAATACTAACTGGATATCTGGTAATATTCTTCATCATTGGTGGGTTACTGGTTACAGATTCACTGTTGCTTGAATATTTTTGGTTGGTGGACTATTCTCAGCCCAGCAATGACACACCTAAGAGGCTTTTCTATATCAATGTTATCAAAGAAAAGAAACCCACACATTACATTACATCACTGTTTTCTTGTTTTACTACTACTGAGTCATTAAGAGTCATTAAGAGCACCAAACAAACACCAGCTGATTTTACCAGCGAGCCCCATTCTGTAGAAGCAAAGGTAAACTAATAATACAAGCAGATGTAAAGGTGCAGGGTTTGAACACCTGGAAACATGGATGATCCAGAGGAACTACTTGAGTACTCATGTTGCATTTTATATATATATATATATATAGTAAATAGTGCCATTTTACACAAATATACAATTTCATCATCACCATACCTATTTGAGCAGAATTTTTGACATATTTATAAAAAGTTAATGCAAAAGGGTCTAATGAGTAGATCAGGTCAGTCTGAAGTCATCTGAAGCACTTCAGTGGAAGGAATGTACAAAAGCCTTAATGTGGTCAGGTGTTACAACTTGACTATTTTAGAATGACTCTAAAATTGTCATTTTTATTTCCTTGTAGTAACTTTCTAACTAACATTTTCTGTTGCAGTTTATTTCCAAATTTAAATAATAATAATAATAATAATAATAATAATAATAATAATAATAATAATATAAAAAACAATATGTTCCTAGACTTTTGGACCCCTCTTCATGTATACATTTCTAATAATTTTCAAACATTTTTTTTTAAAAGAACACATAATGCATTAAAAAAAAACAAAAAAAACCCCCAAAACAAATAATTATAAAGTTAGTTGGGTGATATGACAAAAATATAATATCGAAATACCTCAAAGTAGTTTTGTCAAAAACACAGGAAATGTTTGTTGAATGTTAAACAGATTGCACTGCACTTTTCAAATTAAGCCATGATTAAATATGATGTGTTTGTAGTTAAAAGTGTACTTGGTCAGTATTCTTAATTCTTACAATATCATTAATCTATGCTCGTAAATATTATAATTAAACAAACCCCATTTCCAAACCACAATTTTAAAATGCAATAAAAACAAAAATGTTTTATGAGAAGCGTTCTTTGCTTATAACAGTCCAGGTGGTCTTTTTCATCTTTGGAATGGAGAACCTGATCTTTGTTTTTGAAACAAGCTGAAATGTGGACTCATCTGACCACAGCAAACAGATCCACAGTCTTTAAGTCAATCTGAGATGTGCTTAGGCCCAGAGAACTTGCATTTCAGCATAGAGTTGATGTATGTCTTCATACGCTACATGGTAAGTGACAATGGTTTTCCAAAGTACTCCCATGCCCAGGTGGCTACATTTATTACAGTACCTAACAGTGGTTTCTGACCTTGCTCTTTACGCACTGAGATGTCACTAAATTCTTGAAATCTTTTAACAATATTATGTACTGTAGAGAATGAAAAACCTAAATTCTCTGCAATATTGCATTCAAAACTGTTCTATTTGCACTTTAAATTCTCTCATGAATTTTGGCACAAAGGGGTGAGCCAAAACCCATCCTTGCTGGCAAAGATTGAGCCTTTGATGGATGCTACCTTTATAACTACCAATTAGCTGCTTAATGTGGAGTCTTCCAAACCAGTGTCACTGGAATATTCTGTTCACTTTTCAATCTTATTTTTAACGCTTAAGTTAAAGTCAAAGTCATAACTTTTGTTGCAGCCATCAAATTCTAAATGTGTGTATATTTACAAAATATGATGCTGTTGAGTGAAACTATTAAAAAAGTTTTTTTTTTTGTAATTTTGTCAGTTAAATAAAGGTTCGTGTAAATTAGAATATCACAGATTTTTGTTTTTATTGCATTTTGGAAATGGGGTTTGTGTGTGTGTGTGTGTGTGTGTGTGTGTGTGTGTCAGTAAGGTTTGAAATGTGAAATCGTGTTGTTACTGACTTTCTCCCCGTGGAATCCCCCTTCTCTGCAATATTAGCACTAAATAGCAGCAAACAAACAGTCCCACTGCTGTAATTAGCCTGATTACACAGAGGTTGCACTCGGCACGATTACACATCATTAGTTTCGACCTTACAGTTCCCTTAATTAAATCGTGTGTCACACCGGGTCTCCAGCAAGTACAGTTAACACACTTTGGACACCTTTATTTACTCATTTGGTTGCTGCTTATCTGCTGTGTCTTTATTTAAAGGGTGTTATGCCTCACACAGAGATAAGCAATGCGGACATCTCGATTAGCATTGAAAGAGGGGAAATTAGCCTTGACACCGAATGTCTCTGGTTAACTGAATCTTCATCCACAGTAAACTGAAGCTTTTGGCTCCTCAGTTTGATGAACAAACCATATTCCTTATCCATAATTGATCATATAGAACCCCTTGTTTTTGGTTGATGCATTGTGCTCTAAAGCTTTGTGTAGGTCTTTGAAGGTGAGTGAACAGAGTATTCCCCATTTATAAGATAAGATAGCGCTACTGTCACTGTATGAATACAACAAGATGCCATTTGGGTTTTGATACCTTTAAACTTAAACATTAATCTATAAAACACAAATGACTATATATAGTTTCAGTTGCATCGACTGTGGGGGGTAAGGTGCTGGTGCAAATAGATTCAATAAGTCACAGGAGGATGTTTTAATGTCATTTTTTTGTTCTTTTAAGGAAAAGCAGGGCTGAGCAGATTAGTCCTTACTTTGTGAAGCTACATTCAATTAAACAGAAACCTGAAAGAATTATTTTCTTTTATTTGCGTTCAGGTGTAAAGTTATCATCTTAGAATAAAACTTATTAATCTTATACATCTCGCAAAAGAATATTCTGTATTAAAAAATTCCTAACTAAAAATTCTGCTTCCATATGATTTCAATCCCCATTCTGTAAAGGCTCCATGTTAAAAAAAAATATTGCTCTAAGGAGGACACACTTGTCCTCTACTTATTTAAGTACTATTGGTCAGACTACTTGGTGCAGTGGTTAGCACTGTCGCCTCACAGTGAGAAGGTCCTGGGTTCGATCCCCGGGTTGGCCACAGGTGCCTT
>JBBPDA010000145.1:24819570-24844812 GCA_037974385.1 Arnoldichthys spilopterus
TCCAATCAACCTACTGCAGCCTTTTGGACAGTGGGAGGAAACCGGAGCACCCGGAGGAAACCCACGCGAACACGGGGTGAGCATGCAAACTCCACACAGAAAGGCACCTGTGGCCGAGCCGGGGATCGAACCCAGGACCTTCTCACTGTGAGGCGACAGTGCTAACGAAATTGTTTAGCGAAAAATTACTTATTCGCAATTTTCTCCCCGTTTTTCAGCCCACGTTAGTCATTCTCAGTTTCAACCACTATCAAACAATACCCCCAACACTGGGAGTGTGAAGGCCTGAAATGCTTCTTCTGAGTCACATTAAGTGCTCCCTCATTGTTTTCAGCAGCCACTAACGCTCAATTGACAGCGTAAGACAGTGGAAAACCTTTGCCATTTGGGAGGCGCCGTCCCAAATATAGTTGATTAGCCAAAAAAAATTGGAGTTTCAATTTTGCTTCTTCAGTGTAGAGTAGGAGCTACATTTGCTAACCAAAACAAGAACTCAGTCTTTACTCAAATAGTTCCTATAATTTCTGTAAAAGCGCATTGCTAAACCTGGCTCTAGATCTTCGTTAGGCCCCGCAGACTTGTGAACTGATGTAAAACTCTAATGTTCGACTGCTTTGTAAATACTAGCCCTGAAATCTCAACCTGTAGCAGGGAGAATTTCTACATTTTTTTTTATAGCTCACCATATACTCTAAGGGCAGTGGTGGCTTAGAAGTTAGGGACTTGCCCATGTGATCTAAGGTTCAAGTCCAGGCCCAAGTACCACTGAGGTACCCTTGAGTAAGGTGCAGTACCACTACTCTACTTCACGGGTGGTGTTGATAGCTGCTCACTGTTCCATGTGCGAATGGGTTAAATGCATAGGTCACATTTCATTGTGGTGCATTGTGTGTGATGGTGTTCACTATGACAAATAGCCAATTTCACTTGAACCTGTTAACTATGAGCTTAATTCGGTTTCAGTGGGTTGAGAGATGTTTTGGTGAGTATTGAAAAAGTTAAAATAATGTTAGCAATGATAGCATCACGCTACCGCAGTTCTGAAATAAGGGAATGTTTTTGCTGAACGACTGAATCTGCTGTAATTGGGGAAATTGTGGATGCCATTTTTCACTGCAGTATTAACTTGAAGAACTTCAAGAGAAGGACAGAAACCAACTACAAAAACCGACATTTACATATTTTATGCCTTCATTCTTCAGTTTTACATAGTTCTTTCTATGTATTTTTGTCTTCATGGTTTCATTTGTTCGTTTGCTGTGCCTAAGCAGATGGCATGGATATTTCCACTGTGCCGCATACTTCAGTCGATGAGACGTTTTCATCGCCGCATTTGTGAAACACTGCAGATTTAGAGCATCTTCCAGTATCTATCCTTCCTTTTGTTCATCGCCGCCCCGGGGCATCATCCTTTCAGAAAAAAAAAGGAGCCGATGCATAGAGAATGACCAGCGCTTCACCGTTTCTATCACCAAGTGTTGTTTCAGCCTTGTAAAATCACATTGCTGAAATGTAAGTTTTAGCGGAGATGAATTTTTATTCCACTGTTTCTATGTGTAGTTTTAAATCACCATCTGCTCTGTGGAATAGTCACTGCTCGACAGTCATCTGAGATTCAAATGGCTCATTTACTCTCAATAAAACATATTTTCAGGCCTCGGAGCAGGAGTAAAGAAGATATTTTGTGCTTCTATTAGTAATTCTGGCGTGCTGGATTGTATTCATGGTCGTATTTTTGTTTAATGCTGCATTTAGATATTTTCTTATATGGATTTGAGTGCATATTGTCATTCTGTCTGTGCACAACTGTTCTTCTGGTTTGTGTGTGTGTGTGTGTGTGTGTGAATGTGTGTCTGTGTGGTCTCGGGGGTCAGGCTCTATACAGGATATTAGCTGAGAGTAAATGGTGCTGATTGTAGTTGAAGTTTGGTGTGTAATTAACTAAAGCGTGGCATTTGATTAAGCTCTCTTATCTTATAATCCACTTTGCTCTGATCTGCCTGATTAACTTATTCTCTATAGGGTAATTAAACCACACACACACACACACACACACACACACACACACACACACACATTTACACTCGGAAATCTGTGTTACTCTGTTTCGTGCCATGGCTAGCAAACTGAAATAGCATGGACTGCAGTTTTGATTACCTGTGAGTCTGCACGAAGCCATTTTACTAAAAACCCCTGCTTTAAAGCCCCCCCTTGCTGGGGTACAGTTACAGTAGCCCATCTGCTGATGCACATGTTTGCATTAGCCATCCTGTAGGCCTTCATCAGTCATGTATTTTTTTTATCATTCATTATCACAGATCCATGATTGGCTGGATACTTTTGGGTGGTGAATCAATATAAGAGTGACACTTTTGTGTAAGCAACACTGCTATGCTGTCCTGCAGTGGTCAGAGTGGTCCTGTAAGGGTTAGGGCCCTGCCGGGCTGGCAGGGGGCGGTTGGGAGCTTTTTTTTTTTGCGAAGATGTCACATTCTTGTTTCGTGCATGCCCTTGTTTGCCCATGCTCACAGCACTTTTAGTTTAGCCCTCCTATCCCAGGAGTCTCTTTGCCGGTGGTTACCAGAGCTGGCCCTTTGCCCATTTTACCATCTCTAGGCTTAGCTAGTTGTGCACAGTTAGCGAACTCATGCCGTGTTTACATCTGGCATCGCCGGAAAGCGGTTGCCCACCCAACATTTTATTTTCCACCTGTTTTTGGCATAGGGTCAATCAACTTGTCTAGTCTCAGGAAACGCTCTCCCCTCCTTGCTGACGCGAGCGGGGAAGCGTGTCTTCCCACTGTTACAGGTCCTCCACCCATATAACATCTGGTCATCAGTGGTTTTGTGGTCAGAACTTGACCACTGATTAATAAGCAATTGATGGGCTACAGTCTAATTGTACACTTATGCTGCAGAACCAAAAAGTAGCTGGAGCTCATAAAGTGTCAGTGAGTGGAAGTGTGATTTTTCTGGTAAAATGGTAAAAAAAGTGTATATAGAACATAACCTTAGGTGCTCTTGGACTGGAGAAACATTTTCATAGTTCCTAGAATTGGAAGAAGTTCCCTCTTTTTTGGTGTGTCCGCACTGCAGGAATAAAGGGTGATTGTAGTTTTTAGGACGTCCTTCAGAGGAACATTTTTAGCTCCTACTTCAAAGTTGGTACTTTCCCAGCACAAGAGGAACCATGAGTGATGTAAGTGCACAGTGATTGGCCCAGGAGAAAGTGTTCGTCACTGGCAAGTGCCATTTTTCAAAAAATCTGTGTAAACCCTCAACAGTGTAAACAATTGCACTTAGTGTAAAACTAAATGTAAAAAATTGACAAATGGAGCAGCAGTGAAGTACAGTCATTGGCCGGCTTATGTCATGTTATAGTTGCTACTGGAAGTTGCGAATGTAAACAGAAAAACAGTAAACAGAAAAACCAGCCCTGAGGTTGATGAATTCTCATCTCCTTAGGGTAGTTTCTCTCAAAAAGTACCTAGAATTGTTTGGTCCAAATGCGGCTATTACGTTTTTTTTCTTCCGTTTATTTTGTTGTAATGGAACATTTCACTGTTGAGCTATATTCAGTTATTGGTTACAGTTGCATTCAAGCCAAAAAAACAAACCAAACAAACAAAAGAAACTGCAAACATTGTTCCATCTGTTGTAAACATGGCTGTTTCTCCTACAGTGGTCTCTATAGTGAGATTCCTTCAGTTTAAAGTCTAGATGAACCACATTTATAGATACGGTGGTGCTAGCTTGCTAGGTATTTTAAGGTATTTACCAGGGTACAAGTACCACTGAGGTTCCGTAAGCAAGTTATCATCCACGCCCACTGTATCTGGGGCAAATGCAGAGGTCACATTCCGTTGTGGTGTTGTGCTGTGGTGTGTTCACAATGACAAATAATCCTTTACTCATAGGCTGGCAGTCAGGATTGATGGACAGCACAGGAATTCTTCATTGGTTGTATGACGTTTTTGTGTAATGCATTCTGGGTATCGTAGTGAGAAGTGAAGTGAAAGTGACTATTTGTCATTGTGAACACACTCAAGCACCACAACGAAATGTGATCTCTGCATTTAACCCATCACACGTGCACATATAAAACATACAAATTATACCAAATAATTTATTCTGTTAAATACAGAGGCTGCAATGTGCAGTGATGCACTACATTGTTATGTTTGTGTGCCCTTTCATTTGAATTTTTGCTGGATCAAAGAAATATTTCGCACAATCTAATCCTATGATATTTTCATCACTACTATTGCTGTTCACCTAAAGCGACATGATGGTCAACAGTAAAATCATGCTGTGGTCACTTCTGCAAACTATATAATAAGGCAGTGTGATGCCAAATCCAGTCTGCCTCTATCTAATGTGTCTTGAGCTTGTGAATATGTATATGTGTTAATGAAACAGCCTGTGGGGTGTGTGTGTGTGTGTGCATGTGTGTGTGTGTGTGTGTGTTAACAATATGTGTCAAGCTATGTTAAATACTGAGCAGTTAATTCAACAATAGTGAAGGAGGAGGGAATGGCCTCAGGCTGGCACTTATTAAAGCTCCCACCTTCAACATCTTGATGCGCTCGTGCCTCCATTACTGTTGTCATATCAAACATAATTATAGACATATGTACAATATATAATGTTAAACTTGGTTTAATTACAATTTAAATGTAATTGCGAAGCAATAAAGATGACGGCACATATGTAGGAAGCTAACATTCCCTGCTGGATCAAACATCAGGGAGGTTTGAGGCCTCCAGCCTTCGCTGATACACAGCTTAGTATATTCAATAAGAAATGAATCATTTTAAGCTGTGTTTGTAGCATAATGGGGCAAAGAGTTTGTCACTTTAAAACTGGCTCTGAAACCTGAGTTTTTCTAGGCATAATTGAAAATTCAGTACATGGAACTAACATGTGGAGGCCTAGTGGTTTGGACACTGCTTTTGTGAACTGAAGGTCGCAGGTTCAAGTCCCCGCCCGGGCACCACTGAGGTTCCCTTGAGCAAGGTGCCGTCCCGCTACACTGCTCCCCGGGTGCTGTTAATAGCTGCCTGCTGCTCCATGTGTGCACGTGTGATGGGCTAAATGCAGAGGTCACATTTTGTTGTGGTCACATGGCGTGAGCCTCAAACGCCATCGCTGCCCTCTTCAAACGCAGATGCTGCAAATGTAAAGCACAGACATGGGCCAATTTCAACGAAGCGCCAGTATTATATAATTCTAGGGATTATTAATATTTGCGCACACCACAGTGTACACACTCCAGCCTGCATTTTCAGCCCAGGAAATATTTTTAGCGGACCTGCACTGCCAAAACTTCGAAAGTTCAGCTGGATTGTGAAGATGCAAACATGGACAGCAATAATAAAACTTGCAGACTGTGGGCACAATCATATCATTACAGGCTGTTTAGGGGATGTCCACACTTTTCATACCTCTCCTAAAGAACGGAACGGTCAGCTGGTGGGACTGTTATTTTCCTTTAAAAGCCGGGGTCGGGTTCTTCCTCCGATGGAGTCTCAATCAAAAAAGGTTCAATGCTCCATGATTCGCCTCGGACAGTTGTTGCGATCTCTGTAGGCACGTTCAGGCTTCTGCGTGAGTGCTTGCAGAGCCGCATTGTAAAGCAGTCAATCAGGGCAGAGCTCATTAAAATATTCATGAGCCCTTCAAATTAGGTAAAACTGCCTGTTTCTTTTTAGGGCCGAGTCAACGGGTTGTAAACGAGCCTGTGAAACACAATCTGGGCATTTTTCTACCCAGCAAAAGTCGCAGACCTTGTATGTAGACATATAACAAAAAAAAATACATCGTATAGCACATTTAAAGCATCCATTGCTGCCTTTTTGCATTTGATGAGCCACTGTTGTGGCTCTTTCTATAAGATTTTCGGGCATTTTAAACAGTGATGCTTTAATAACGTTTCAGTTCGACTTCAGATATCACATTTTGGGATCAGTGCATGTGCGAGAATGTGTAACACAGAGGAAATGTTAAATATAGATGTAGCTTACAGATTGAAACCTTCTGGGCCTTCCAGACTTCTGTCATTTTTTGCTCATTATTATTTCAAAGGATCATAAAGCTTGTTGCTTTTAATCTCCGCCAGTATTATAGTACTTCTTCAATTTAGAAAGTCCTCCCTCTGCTTTACTTCTTTTACAGCCGGAGCCCTATACAAACAGATGCTGCTCTACACTTGTGATTTTCATCGCTGTTCTTTGATGGAGTCACTGTAAATAACATCTCCTTGCAGTAACAGAGGACAATGAATTGAGGGGGAGGTTTGAAAGCAGTACAGTTGTTAGCGAGTGTCCCATTTCTTCTAGGAACGTGTGCATGAGAGTGGATAAGATCAGCAAAATATATATTTTAATAGATCATTTAAAAAAAATCACTCAGTAGATCTATACCCTGCTGATTGTAACTCAAGTCATTTCTTTCCTTACGTAGCCCTGCTCATAGTGAGAAATAAAAACGAGCGAAATAACACAACGACAACAATAATAATTGATAATTAATAATAGTAATGTGTTTGATCTGATTGTGAATGGCTGATGACCTGTCCGGCCTGTATCTACACATTTACTCTTTAAGCGTCCCTACAACCCTGGTTAGGGTAAATGGCTGAAAAAATACATTTCACACACTAATATATTTCGAACCAAATGAAAATGACAAAACTGTGTCTCAAAATGCTGCTCGTTTTACGTCCAAGAATCAAATGTCCTGGGGAAATGTGTTCCTGAATTTGTGAATCTTCCCTAGATTTGAATATTGTCTGGACATAATTAGGAAGCCTCGGCTAGATGATGGAAGCATCGTCATGTTTTAGTATTATGTCTGAGGTGAGGGTACTGCACACCATGGTATAGAGTCCAAATGTTCCCTCAAAGGTACAAGATGGTCTCGTTGTCATCCAGTTGTTACAAGACGATCTAGTTGTGAATTTCTGAGGTTCACTGCATTCCTGTTCTCAGGGGCATATTTTGTACATTTTACGCAACTTAACTTTTTTTAAAATATGAAAATTAAATAAAAATCCTGCTGACAGGCAGGTCCTAAGAGCCGGAGAAACCCAACACAACATGGTAAACTCTTAAAGGGGAACCACACCAGCGACAGTGTTTGTGCCCAGAGTACATTAACGTATCTTTACTTCTGCGAGCATTGGCAGACAGCTCCGAAATATTCTGATGGACCTCATAATGCACTGCCTAATTGTGAAGAAAAATTGTGGAGGAAGGCTAACACTACATAAATGTTTTTGGTGGTTACCAGAGCTGGCCCTTTGCCCATTTTACCATCTCTAGGCTTAGCTAGTTGTGCACAGTTAGCGAACTCATGCCGTGTTTACATCTGGCATCGCCCGGGAAGCGGTTGCCCACCCAACGTTTTATTTTCCACCTGTTTTTGGCATAGGGTCAATCAACTTGTCTAGTCTCAGGAAACGCTCTCCCTTCCTTGCTGACGCGAACGGGGAGGCGTGTCTTCCCACTAATTAATCTACCAAATATTTTGATGATTGATCTGTATTTTTACAAAAGACTAAACCTATAAAAACTGAATAGTAAGAGCTGTCTTTTAAAGATTCAGAAATATTTTCATGGAAAAAAAAATAAAAAATGGATCAGATGCACCTGTGAGCACAAGTGCAGCACACATTATGTCATGCTGTGACTGCAGTGTGTCCAGACTGTTCTTAAAATTAATGCTGGATTTCCTGAGTCTGCAGCTTGTAAAAAGTGCCTAACACCACCCACTAGCTGCTGTCTGGTGAGGCACAGGGTTTAAAATACACAGTGAAATAGTAGAGCCGTCAAGACAAAACGGAAAATGACAGATAGCACGGTTAGTAAATTACAATTTTTTTTCACTAAAACCTTCTACAGGGGGGCTGTTTTACTCCAGCTAAGAAAACATTGTTAAACGATAACACTTTCATCTGGTCCTGAGTTTAAGCAGTGTTATTCTGTTGGAAAATATTCATTTAGCGTGTGATTGAGGCCTGTGCCTCTGTCTAAGAGCTGTGCCTGCTGCTTTTGTTAAAGGAAGTCTCTCAACTACACGTCTTTTGAGACCGCAATGCAAATTTGCACCTGCTTTTAAAAGGCGGCGGTAAATTGATGCAAAACTGGCCGCTGCGAGCTGCCGTGCAATGCGAACCTCATTTACAGAAAAGTTGGGATGTTTTCCAGTAGGTAATGCAATATAAAAAAAAATCTGTGATGTGGAAATCCAATGAACCTTTATTTACTGACAAAAGAACAGTTTCAATACTTTTACTGACCGGTTGAATTGTGTTTTTAATTGTATTAACTATACATGCATTTAGATTTTGATTGATGCAACACACTCAACAAAAGTTGAGTCAGAGGCATGTTTACCATTGTGGTAACATCACCTTTCCTTTTAATTATACTTTTTAATCATAAAGGACCTGATGTGACTAATTGCTTGATGTAAGACTTCAGCTGCTCAACAGTCCATGGTTGCCGTGCTCTGATTTTCCACATCATGAAGCTCTATACATTTTCAGTAGGAGACCGATCTGGACTGGCAGCAGACCAGTCAACCACTTGCATCATGTGTCTGTTGTAGCCTGTCCAGAATGTGATCTGGTGTTGTCCTGCTGAGATCATGCACATTTAACAGTGGTTTTTGACCTGGCCCATTAAACACTGAGATTCACAATATTATGTACTGTAGATGTTGAAAGCCATAGACTCTCTGCAGTATTGCACTGTTCCCAAATAATAATTCTATCATGAACTTTGGCACAAAGGGGTGAGCCATGACTCACCTTTGCTTGCACAGATTGAGCTTTTGATGGATGGTACTTTTATAAACAGTGATGATGCCTCACCTGCTACCGATTAGCCTGCTTAATGTGGAGTTACTGGAATATTCTGTGCTCTTTTCAACATTATTTTGACACCTAACTTTTGTTGGGTGTGTTGCAGCATTGACTTTGAATTTATTTGTAAAATACAATTAAGTTGCTCAGTAAAATGAAAAAACGAAAATCCTTTCATTTTACTTTTGTCAGTTAAATAAAGGTTCATGTGAATAAACATATCATAGATTTCTGTTTTTATCAGATTTTGAAACTTTTCTGGAAATGGGGCTTGTGTGTAGCCACAGTTTTTATGTGTCCCATAACTTCACTCAATTTTTGCATGATCCTCCCAATTTTGTATTGCCCTCCCTCAAATGCATTTTCATGCTTGTGGTCCATGAAGCTTGTGCAGTTAACATGAGCGGAAGGTGTCTTGATTTTAGTCTGAAAAGCAACATCTATGGCTACATCTTGCAGAAACACATATAAATGGGTGTGTTGCACAACAAGCAATTCTGTAGTATCTCATCAGTATCTCAAATATTGTCCAATTATTGTATAAATAAATAAATGATTGTATATTGTATAAATACTCAAGTGTACCATAATTTTCTTACGCCCCTATTTATCACCTGACCTGTTTTGGGCTACGTTGCACCACAAGCAGTTATGTATCTCATCAGTATCTATGGTAACTGCCAGTTAATTATTGCTGGTACTTTTCAGAAAGTGAAGAAGCTAATCAAGTTAAGTAATTAAGTGATTAATCCTATTTGAAGTTGGTGTCTCTTTCTCACACATGAACACTTATATTTTCATCTTTCATGAGTAGCTTCCATCGTACTTCCGTGTCTTGGCCCTTAGCTTCGCGCCGAAAGGCTGCTATTTTTGAAAAAAAACGGCTTTAAACCTCATGGGGACCGTTGCCAGTTGGACCAAAGCAAAGTACGCTTACAGACGCACACACCACAATGTGAACTGGTTCGCTTTCACACTTGAGTATTCACTGCTAGCCACTCAGCATGCCTTACAGGGGCAATCATCTCTTTATCTTAATACATTCTACACCGCCTTCGTACCATCAGCTTCATCCAGGAGTCTTTTATGATCTTCTTACCTAGCATAACCCTCAAGTGTTTATTACGGCCCCTTTCTGGCATTGTTTTCATCATCCTATAGCAATGCAAAGTATCTGCCACGAGGGGTTTTCTTGATTGGTTTGATTTCATGACTCTCCTCTGGCTGTATCTTTGCTTTATTTTGCTCTTCCTCTCTTGCCACACCTTTTCCCTCCGCTTTCTCCGTCTCTCCCTCGTCCTCATGCCTCTCTTTTGGAAATAATGGTTTATACGGTTGAGCGGCGTTTGCAAACACCCCATCCATCAGGGCCGGGCACTGCCGTGTGGGTTTAGCGGCGCTTTCTTGCGGCCTGCGGTGAGCTGCGATACACACTAAAAACTGTACCATGCCCTCAGGTTTAATCTTCCAGTCTGCCTTCTGGTCTCTCTCTCTCTCTCTCTCTCTCTCTCTCTTTCTCTCTTTCTCTTTCTCTCTTTCTCTCTTTCTCTCTTTCTCTCTCTCTCTCTTTCTCTCTTTCTCTCTTTCTCTCTCTCTCTCTCTCTCTCTCTCTCTCTCTCTCTCTGTCTCTGTCTCTCTCTCTATCGTCAGACCCTGCACCTCTTTTTTCACACTGTCTTTCCTACTTACTTACACTTCCACAATTTAAGCAAGTTTCTTCTTCTTTTTTTTCGTCTGTGCAATCTCAGGAAAGCGGTACTACATTGTAGGCCCGTCCTGAAGTATTCATTTATTTGCTTCCATATTTAGTATCTAGTTCATCTTTACAGATGCTGTGGAGTTGAGAGACTGAGATCAACAAAAATAGCAGCACAGATAAATCTGTACAATGTAGTGTATATTGCAAAACATAGAAATAACTTGCCAGATCATCTGGCATTGTACATTGTAGATATATAGATATAGATAGATAGACATAGACAGACAGACAGACAGACAGACATATAGATATATAGATAGACAGACAGACAGACAGACATATAGATATATAGATAGACAGACAGACAGACATATAGATATATAGATAGACAGACAGACAGACAGACATATAGATATATAGATAGACAGACAGACAGACATATAGATATATAGATAGACAGACATATAGATATATAGATAGACAGATAGACAGATATATAGATAGACAGATAGACAGATAGATAAATACTTTATTGATCCCGAGGGAAATTTTTTGTACCAATAGCCACCATATACACAAAAAGTAAACAATGTAACAAAGTAAACACACATAATACAATACAAATAACTGTACTGCACAGAATATAGCATAAGCAGATGTACAGATGCTCAGTATTAATGGTAATAGTGCAGGTAATAATAGTAATAATAAAGTGACTTTTGGTGCAGTTGTGTAAGATAAGATGACCTGAGAAGATGTAGTGCAAAACTGTGTGTAATGTAAAGTTAAGTTTGAGCTCCTCAACATCTAAACACCTGTTCAGTGCCTATACATGCCTGTTATTATTGTTTATCTTTAATAAATTACCATAATATGACTGTAAGCCTACCCTTTATGCCATTTTCACTCTTTTTGTTGGTAGATGTAATTACCAGATGCACATTCCTTGTGTGTGGAACATACTTGACCAATAAAGCTAATTCTGATTCTGATTTATCTGTTGCAAAGACATTGAAAAGCAGTAAGGACTGTAGAAATAAGTGAAGTCTCTTATTTTTCTAAGCTAGCTCTTTATTGCTCTTACATTAATGTTGCATCACATTTGGCTTCTCTTATTATCACTAGGGCTGTGTAGTGACAAGAATCTGACCCTCTGGTATGTATCATGATACAGGGGTTTAGTCTATTGCTATATGTTGTTATACTATAAACAGGGCAATACATTGCAATTTTGGTGGCAATGTTAGTAATGAACTAGTTTACATCACTAGTAACCAGTTCTGCTAATGCTAATATTAGCAGTGCACCCTAATACCACTTCCTCAAAGTTCGTCTCAGTTTACGCTGTTACCTTTTAGTGGAAGAGTTAAATGGCTGAGCAGGTCAGGGGTCTAAACACAACCACTGTCTGCCACAAATCTTTTCTTTTTCTTTTAACTAGTAATTAAAAATCTGTACAGTTTTTGAGAATCGGTGCAGGATCACAGAACATAATATCACAATACTTAAGTGTGTCATCATTTTCTCACATCCCTATTTATCACTTGACCTGTTTTGGTTGCACCACAAGCAATTCTGTAGAACCATATGCTGTTTAAATCATATAAAATCTATAGTTATCTAGTTGTCTTTCAGTTTGCCTCATCTACCACTCTCTCTCTCTCTTTCTCTCTCTCTCCCTCTCTTTTCCCTTCCTGTCTCTCTTCTTTCCGCCTCTGTGACTTATCATTTATATAAGCTTATTTTTGATGATCCTCCAAATGTGAAACTGATTGGGGTCATTTGAATGATTCACAACGCCCACACGTTAATCAGGGCTTGAATAGGCACTGTTGGAAAGATAGGCCTCAGTAACAGGATGAGCACGCTGCATCTGGAAGCCACACACTGTTTCTGTCCTCATCATCTCCACCTCTCAGATAAAAGTGAAAGGCCTGGAACTAAGCAGTAGTGAAAACGTGTTCGGAACACACTAGCGTGCCCAGGTTTGCTAAGCTAACAGCTGATAATTCGCTTGTGCAGAAAAAATAAATCGCGCCTTAACGACGATGCGGAAATTAGCTGTCGCTGGAGATGAGTAAGCAGATTTTGGATGGAGTACAGAGTTAAACAAGGTTTCACACGAGTGAAAAATGCTATTTGATTTGTAAGAATTAGCTGTGGAGTTGCAACTCTGACTTGTGGGAAAGCAGTGAGCATATGAGAGAGAAAATGAGAAAGACATGAAAGTTAATACGCTTGAGGTAAACAGAAAGATGGCTTCTTTCAGGTGCAGGTTTGCTTTGCATTTGTAAAAAAGGTTGGCTAATAAAAATAAATGCTTACTTGCTCTGTAAATGCATTACTGAATTTTTGAATAGTATAGACTATTGAAAGTATCATGTGGATTTTCATTGGAGCATCCAAGTCATTTTTCAAAGTTTTCGTCCCATTAAGTGACAAAGCAATTGTTTAACTGTAACTGAATGTACATGTTCTCTTCGTGAATTGACTTCATGCACATGCAGTTAATGTAAACTAATGTAAACTTTACCAAACTTCTCACATATATATGAAAAATTCTCATTAGAAATTCATACAATCGGTTCCAGTAGTAAATCGTGTGCCAGTAAATCTATTTGCTTTTTATTCATTCAACACTTCCTTCCAAAGAAGATGCAGTTCTTTTAGAAATCTGACTTGGACGCCCTGAGGAAAATCCCAAATTCATGCACAAATCATCCCCAGTTGTAATATGTAAACAAAATAAATCAATAAACTGCTCATAGTTGTACATTCACACATAATAAATTTGCCCAATTTAAATTTAATTATGTAATTATACAATTAATTACATAGAAAGTTACATATTTATTGCGTTTTCGTTTGGTTTACATTGCATAATGGCAGGGTGAAGTCTGTACTTTTGACATTTTTTTTTTCAGTTTCAAAGTCAAGAAATGGCAAAAATATGACAACCATAACTTTTCATTCAATTCAAAACTTTCTCCACTTAATATTTAATATTCAAATATCTCTTCTGCTTATAAACACAAAATAAAATTTTGAATTTCCACTCTTCAGTTTCAATGAGTAACAAATGAAACCTCTTCATCATTCATCATTGCTTAATTTTTGCCATCGCCTAAGATAAATGAGAGTTCTCAGAGCTAAAAATCACAATCTTTTTGCTTCCGCTTCATGTGAAGGTCTAAAGGTTAGATTTGGACAACAGCACAATAACAGTCTGTGCTCCTCAGTCTCTACAAAAACAGGATTTTTCTCTGTAGAGTGATTCAGAGGTCTTTTATTGCAGGGTCTGGGTAGATAGTATGGCTAGATAGCCGTCCGACATCTTCCACTACTGCTTAAGTCACTGTTATGTAAATCTATCATTCATGTCTTTGTGTATGACCGCACACCATTGCTGGTCTTATTAGTAGAGAAGAGATGACACCACAAGAAGAGGCAGCACCATCTTCTTTTAATCATACCGAAGCCATGAGATTCAGTGGATACTGGTACAGCTAACTAATTCTAGTGCAACAGCTACTTGTTATGTTAGGCAGCTACCTGACCATGGTTATCCCCGGACCTATGCCACTTTATGTTATGATGCAGTAGAACAAGTCAGTGATATTTCAGATGATTCAGGTGAGCTAGAGGTGCAGTGTGAGAAGAAACAGAAGAAATGGGCTGGCATTCATGCTAGGTTAAACGCTAGCTCCAAAAGTTAGCTCTTTCCCTATTACCGACGTGAAGTGAACTATCCCAAGCTGCAAATGACTGCACAGCTTGATGTGACTGAGGTTCTGCTGCTTTTCCATTTGCAACTGAAATCTCTAATTAACCTAAATGGGATAATGCGGTTTGTATGTTGTGCATCTTTCTTTTTTTAAGCATACCTGTGTAAGCTACCAGTAAGGGTTCTTTGCATAAAAGTTAAAATAAGCTTTAATAATCATGGCATCAGTTTGGTTTGGGAAAGGCTGTGAAATACTCGCCGCTTTTACCAACAGGGGCATGCTGGAGGTTGAATTTGTCGAAAGGGGGTTGGGGGGTGTTGGGGTGGTGGCGTGTTGGGGTGATGATTATTTTATAGTAACCCTTGCCGCTCATGACTGCCTTTAACATTTAACCCCAGGAGCTGTAAAACCCAAAGAATCTGCTGCCACCTTCTCAGATTTGACGACCAGGTTAGGGGAATAAAATGTACTGATCTTTGCAAAAATAGGGTGGACACGTCCCCAGTGTCGGTAACATCTATGGTGATAAACGTATGCATAACACTTTATTAAGCAACAGCATATGGATTCATTAAGCCAGGTTCCATAACACATTTAATGTCTATTTAGAAGACACAAATGTTGTAATGCATGATATTATTATGAGTAGTAAATGTAACATTAATGCACTGCGCGTATTACAACATACAACACACAAACACTTTGAATTAAGTATTTACAAACATCTTTTAAATGTTGAGGAAATTTGAACAGACATTATAATGCATTTATAAATCATTATCAAAACAGGATTCATAAGAAGTGCTGGGACTGGTGTGCGCGCGCGCGTGTGTGTGTGTGTGTTTGCGTGTGTATTGCAGTGAGATCAGTGTGCAGCAGCTGCTTATCAGCTGCAGGTGTGTGTGTGCTGATACCTGGCTGAGCCACTGAGAGCAGCCTGCCTGGAAATTGATGTTTCACATCAGCGCCCTGCTCTCTGCTCTACTGACACCAGCCTCTGCAGGGGGGCTCCACCGCTGGTGTACGCGTGTGTGTGTGTGTGTGTGTGTGTGTGAGACTTTCAGTTAATGTGCACTGTAAATGCTGAGCGTACTCAAGCTATTTAACCAATGCAAAACAGCACCAGTCTCATTGCACAAGTGCACATTTGAGCAACATACATCCGAGGACGTTTCATCATCTCTGCGATTACAACTGAACACATTTTACATCTCACCTGTGTCTGTAAGTTAAAGCCATGCTCACTCAGCTGTTGAAAATGCTTGCCTGCTTGCAGCTTCTTTACTCATGTGACGTGAAGGATGGGAAAACAGTTCAGTAGTTATTTCAACTACACACCTTGACTAAAGATTGCATCAGTGCAACAGTAGGTTTTGAAATCCGGTCAAAATAAGCAAAAAATGCTGGATCGGATCTCAAAGAGGAAAACAGAGCACTTGTAATATACCGTCAGGATGCATAATCTCTCAGACTCTTTGAACAAGCACATGCACAGCATATTTTCTAGTCTACCATGGGGTAAACGTCCATTGTCTGTAAGCTAATAACTAGGATATCCAGCCGTGTTAGTCTAGCTAGCAACTTGTAGCTAGCATATTCTTTCTTATTGCATATTCTGGCTGTAATCATTCTACTTTGCCAATACTGAATGGCAAGAGTGAAAGAGAGCCCTGCTAATATTTAACTATGCTGTCTATGGTAGGGAAGTAAGGGGCAGTCTGAATTAAGGCGCTGCCCAACTGTCTAGATAATAGGGGTGTAACAATGAATCGTTCTGTATCGATGCATCGACTAATCCTACGATGTTACTTGCAGTACTTTTTATTTTCTGTTACTAAAATGTGTCCACAAGTCCATAAAAACTGATGTGTGTGTTCATTAAACAACTAATTTTACTTTACTACATCATTTGTTTGCATGTGTGAGTTGATGGGAATGTAGCAGATGAAGTGAAAGTGACTATTTGTCACAGTGAACACATTCAAGCAGCACAACGAAATGTGACCTCTGCATTTAACCCATCACACGTGCACACGTAAAGTAGTGGGCAGCTACCAACATCGCCCAGGGAGCAGTGTAGTGGGACGGTACCTTCCTCAAGTGTACCTCAGTAGTGCCCGGGCCGGGACTCGAACCTGCAACCTTCAGGTCCCAAAGGCAGCATCCTAACCACTAGGCCACCACTGCCCACTAAAGATTTGCCTCCTTCGAGCCGGATTGTGTGAAATTTCATCATATTTCATACTGACTGCAGACCCCAGTTTCCAAGCAAATCGCATCACTGCGTATTTTAAGGTTTTGGATCGTTGGCTAAAATAATTGATGGGGATTGAGAGAAACAGAAAACAAAGACTTTGTTCATGATGTAATGTTAAAATTCATCTTGCACTCAGACAACTGACATATCGGTGGACACAATTAACATTAACAAGTCAAGAGAACAAGAAAAGACAGCTGTCTGCTTCTAGCTAGCAAGTCCAAACTATGTACTTTCTATTTTCTGTTACTAAGACGTGTCCACAGTTCCATTCTTTGTCTTTGTCAGAATATTGTAATTATGTGATTATCGCTTGTCTATGTGTGTGTCTCTCTCTTGCTGTTATCATCTCATTTTTATTTGTCAGTGAGTATGGTCATATATTTTGTCATTTTTTTGTTCTTTGGTTAAATTATTGTCTTATTTTCATCTTGGAAAAAAACACGTTTGTTGGGCATTTTTCATCCAAGCTTCACTGACAAAATTAACATCGACTCGAATGCAGCACAAGTATCAAGTGTGGATTGATCATGTCTGACTCCATATTAGATTTGTTTAACCCTTTAATGTTCTGTTCAGTTATTTGGTCAAGACCATTTTGAGTCCCTATATCTAACTTCCATCACTGCCTCTTGGTTTAGGTCTGTAATGTAAATGGATTTCACTGTGTCTTTAATTATTAGACCTTGAGAGGTTTGATGGATCTCTCACAGTGGTTTTAAGAAAATCCAGGATTTTTATTACATTTTTTTCTCATTTCGTTATGTATTCAGAGTTGTACGATAAATAGAAATCTTGACTCTTTGATAGAGGCCCATATTTAAAAAAATTAATAATAAAAAAATAATAACCAATAAAAAATAAAGTTATTATTGCCCCAAATGAATATAATATGCAAAAATAATAATTCTTGGTGGCCATTAAAGGGTAAATAATATACTGATATGGATGAAGTATGTCATATCATTATTGTTTATGTAATTATATCATTAACATTTTTTTCTGTTTCTTTCTCCCTCTGTCTCTCTGTCCATGTTCATTCTTTTTCTATGTCTTTGCTTTGTCTTTTTCTTTCCCTATTTTTCATGCTCTCTCCCCCTCTCTCTCTACTGTTCTTCTCGGTCTGTTGATTCTCATTGTCATTCAGGTTAAGCTCGCTCAGCCCAGACAATTATGTCCTCAATTTGACACTATCTGGAAATACAATGCTCCTCTACATTTAATTTACCCCAAGTTGGAGAGTGTGTGTGTGTGTATGTGTTTGTGTGTGTGTGTGTCTGTCTGGGTGTGTTTTTGTGTTTATTTGACGTGTGTGTGCGCTTGAGCGCTTGTGTATACAGGCCTGAGTTAGAGGGACTGCAATATAATTGAGGCTTTCTCTCTTATCTTTGGCAGGAGAAGGTGTTTGACATTTAACATGCTTCTCCGGGAGCAGGCCTCATTTCTCCCCTGCCACCAATTCTATCCCCTTCTCTATTTTCCCTCAGCGCAGTGCTTTGTCTCTGAAAAGCCGCATATATGACAAGTAGTTTTTCCCTCGTCAGCACTTATTTACCCCGGGCTTCAGCTGTGTTTCCACCTCTGCGGTTTTCCCAGGCGCTCACTTACAGCTCTCCCGTTTGACTCCAGGCTGACTTGAACTTTTGATTCGCGATATCAGCTCTTCACTGTCTGGTTTACGGGGCATCGGTATGGCTAGGCATGTCCACAGAAGGGCCATTTGTTTCAGGTTAGGACACAGAACGCTCCAGTTCCACATGCTGGTCCATTATACTGTGGCCATGCACATGCTCTGACTAATTAGTGAAAGAGGTCAATGAGAAAAGTGTCACTGATGAGAATCAAGGTAGGATAATGTACATTTCTGCTTCAGAATAACTTTTACACAGGAATGTAACCAGTGGAAAGTCACTGAGACATGATATGTCCTTGTTTGGCAACTGTGAGAACGTCGGAGACTCAATAAACTGATGAGTCCGGTGTAGCCGCACTGCAGTTATGGGCTATGGAGAACCTTACCTTGAAATCACCCAATGTCCCAGAGCTGTGTGAGTTGGATAAATCATCAAACTATCTGTATAGGTGGTCTCTGATTAAATAATTAGTGGGATTTATACTTACTTATGGAAATAAGTCACTATTACTGCATTCAGTGAGAAATCTTATCTATAAACATGGACAAAATCTAGAAAGATTATTCTTAAAGGTAACTGTTTTTAGCTCTGCAATGTATTTTTAGTCATTTTTATCGTCATTGTTTTTTGCAAATGTTTAAACACTCCCTGTCAATTACATGTTTTCTAAGTGGATGCAAGTTAACATGTGCTCTACAGAGATACACACTTAAAGCAATAAACCATGAAATGCTGCTTTACATGGAGGCTAATGCTACGGTCACACAAGTGGGACGTTCCCAGCTCATGTTTACCAGATTACAGAACTAAACAAGTAGCACTGCCTTTACTCCTGTTGGTAGTCGCTGTGATATGCTGTTCAGTATTTGCATAAAAAAATCTTTTTCAATAAGTAATTGACATTGTTATTATTTAGTTATGATTTTATTGTTGACATTTAGCTGTTTTTCACTGTATATTGCAGTCATTTGATTATTTTTTTGTCATTTGTATAGCAATAATTAATGCCAAAACATTGCTAACCAAATTGCCACCACTGTCACGATTTGGAGGAGACTTGGACGCAGATGCAGGTACAATTTGAGTCTTTCGTTTTGGTAAGCAGGCAACCAGTACAAGGGGAATCCAAAATCGAAGTCGACAGTCCAAAAGTCGGAACAGGAGCAATCAGGCTACTGTAGACACTGAGGCTAGGGATATAAACTGAGGCTAAGGCTAAGGTCAATGCACTGAGAATCCAAGGCTATCAACACGTGAATACGGTGTAAACTTCGCACTCTCCTGTGTTCACAGCGGGGCTATGTAGCCCTGGCGATTCTTCAGAAGGGGCCCTGTCCCTCACAACCACAATAAAAAATACTAGCACCAAACTTCCTATAGTGCACTACGGATAGATTGAAATTTACTGACTCTGTCACCAAAACGGAGTATAAAACGCCTGACAAAGAGCAATTTGGGATCCAGCCACTTGTGCACTTGTGTACTTTCATTGGTTAAATAAAGGTTCACGAGTGAACATACCACAGATGTTTGTTTTTGTTGCATTTTGGAGAATATACCAACTTTTCCTAATGGAGTTTGTACTTTGTATATCAGTTCAATCAGTTCACTGTGGTCCATATATGAAAAACAGTCAGAGATTATCCCATTTGGAGCACAGTGGTTTATTGTGGCTTGGCTCATTCAAGTGCAGCCAATCAGATTTGCCATTTTTTTCCAACAATTGAGCACTGTAGGTGTTAGCACCTTAAAATCACAGGCTTATTTCATCCTAAGGCCAGGGAGTCCAGTCTTTGTATGCTGTTACTTCAACACCGAGTAAAGACAGGCTCACTATAAAATTCTCAAAGTGTGGGAAATAACCATGAAGGCAAGTTCACCCTGTCTGTGATGTCAGACCCTTTAAGGATTGTATTTTGAAGGTCTTGCCCTTATTTTGATCACATCACTAGTCCGGAGCCTATTGATTCCACCTACGCTATGTGATCATGCAAGCTATTCGAGCATGAGGCAAAGATCTGTAGGGTCAAAGGTCATGTTGGTGACTGTTCCGTCCACTTCTGTCCACTAATTAATGCATGTATCCATGCAACACAAGGCTATTATAGTGATGGTAGTGACTATAGAGTCACACTGGTCCTTTATGTAACTGTCTCTGTTCACTAATTGGGTGGCAGATTATTTTCTCATTGGTGTTTCTGAATAGTCATAATGTTATGACAGACATGATCAAAAGTGCTTCTTTGTTGCTGGGAGTTATCGCACATCTGCTGTTAACTGTTTCCAGCCTAATTTAATGAATCTGAATTAGAAGAAAGGCTTAGATTGCAGGGCAGATGAAGGGACTTTTAATGAGATGAATAGCAGAGGAGGGCTATGAATCATTAGCACTAGTGATGCACTGAGATACTTGGCTAAAACAGTCATCAACCGAAAAAATTTTTTTATTTGCAATTTTAATTTGGCTATCCAGTCTTTTTCACAGGATGGACCTGAATGGACAATAAAAAAAGATGTTAAACTTCCAAAATGATTAAATTACAAACAGTTAAATCCAGTTTCCAGGATAACCGCAGGATTCATCCATCCATCCATTTTCCAACCGCTTCTTCTGTTTCTGGGTCACGGGGAAGCTGGAGTCAATCCCAGCTGACTGCGGGCCTAAGGCGGGGTTCACCCAGGACAGGAGGCCAACCCATCGCAGGGCAACACACAGACAGACAACCATTCATACACATTCACACCTATGGGCAATTTTTCCAATCCAATCAACCTACTACAAGCCTTTTGGACAGTGGGAGGAAACCGGAGCGCTCGGAGGAAAACAGCAGGATTATTATAGATATTAAGATATTTAAGATTTTATTGATTATATTGTTGGTTCTATTGGTAGCAATAGTTTTTTTGGCATTTCAAAAACTCTGGCTAAAAATGTTGGGGCACTTGCTTTTGTTTTGGCTTCTGTTGTTCCATTTTATTCTGCAAGTTAAAGTGAATGTTGTGTTTTTATATGATTTCAAACCTGGGTGCTGATCTTTGGTGTTTGGACCCGGTCTTGAAAAATCCTCCTGAACATTCATTATGTCAAATTTCCACACGCCTTGCATTTTCACTGTTAAGCGGCTGCTGCTTGAACTGTTTGCGGCTTTTCGTTACCACAAATAATATTTTTGAAGAAGATTTTTACTTTTTTTGTTCAAAACCTATTTAACCTTTGTTTAACCTCAATCATAAAGTTGGGACATTTCTTTTTCTCAAATTAGAACTGAGAATTGTGCTCACAGACATAAGGGAGAGGGTAGGAAGGAGGTGAAAAACATCTTGGGCTTGTATGGGTAGGGTCATCCTCCCTGTCTTCCTCAAAATAAAGACAAAAATGTGCGAGACTGTTGAGAATACTGCTACAAATGTAGCATTTTAACCCAGAAAAGTAACAAAAGTAGGCACAGATGTCACGAAGGAACTGATTTATGTTGTCTGTTATTGTGAGAAAAAAACAGATCTCCTCTCTATATAGATTATTTTTGCATATGGTTTAAGAATCAGCCAATGTAGTGACCAGGGAGACTTTTTAAGACTTTTTATTTTATTTTTCTTTCCTTCTTTCGTTTCCCTTTTTCATGTATTTATTTCCAGTGTTCAGCTTTATTACCATCAATAGAAACTGTGCAGTTTTGCTCAGCTCCTGACCAGCTTTGGACAAAAAAGCAGCTAAGCTCAAATCTTTGGGGCTCAAGCTTGTTTCAGGGCTACATTTCTGTGTGTGTTTTGAGTTGTTTCGATTGTGGAGCAGAGGAAGAGAATTTCAGTGAATACTGGAGAGAAATCTGAGTCAGTAGAACTACTAGAGCCCGCCCCAGACAGAGGAAAGCTAGAAAGTGTGTGAAAAACAGCCTTCGGTCTGTCCAGTGTGTGTGTGTGAGTTCACCTGCTGTACATAAGCTCCTTTCTTTTTCCCTTTTCCAGCTGTTTACGCTCTCTCTCTCTCTCTCTCTCTCCCCCCCTCTCCCCCCCCTCTCTCTCTCACCCTGTCTCTCTCTCTCTCTCTCTCTCTCTCTCACCCTGTGTCTCTGTTCCCTCTCCAGATTGCCTGAGAAGGTCAATTGCCAATTTGCCTCTGCCAATGTCTTTATCAAAACCAATATTAATTTTTGCTAATTAGGACCTGCAGCTAATGAGCGTCACAGATAATTAGTTCATTTATAATCCATAAAAAAGCATGGCTTGTTAGCAGATCAAAAAGCTGCAACAGAAATGCATGCAAACACTCACAAAGCCAGAGCAGAGAGAGGCAAGAGACTGCAGTAGCAGGCAATGTGTTGGAAGTGTGTGTTGCAGAAGATATCACATACAGAACATGCACACACACACATACACCTGAACACAAACAGCTTTTTTTGAGGGGGAAATCGTTCCCAGTAGTGTTTTTTGGTCCGTAGAAAAAGACTATGTGACCAGTGCTTTTGCTCTCTGTTTCTCTTAAAATGTTCTCTCCCATCTCCAACTCCCACCCTACCACTCCCACCTTTGCCATCCCATGTGCCAGAGCTGTTGGTCAGCGTGACCTCGGTGCTCTCATTGTCAGCGTGAGAACTGCAACAGATAACAGCCAGAAAGAGAATAGAGAGGGGCTGATGAGAAAAGAAGGGACGACGATGCTGTTAGAAGAGGTGTTTGATGGGGTAATGTGTTTGTGAGAGAGAGTGAGAGAGAGTCTGAGTGAATAAGAGTGAGAGAGAGAGAGAGAGAGAGAGAGAGAGAGAGAGAGAGAGAGATTGCTAAGAGAGAATATGAAGGTTAAGATGTCAGTATCAGATGGAGAGTTGGAACGCTCTAGAGACAAGAGAGAGAGATACTGAGACAGACTAAGAGAATAAGAGTTTCTAAGGAGGAGTATAAAGTCTAGCTTTTCTATTTTTTAATTGAAGTAAACAGCTTATCATTCATCTAAATTATAGTAGCATTAGTAATCATAGTAGTAGTAGCAGCAGCAATAGTAGTAGTTGCATTAATAGTAGCAATAGTAGTAGTAATAGTAGTTAACAGTACAAGTAGTAGCAGTAGCAGCAGCAGTTGTCACAGTAGTAGTGCTAGTAGTAGTAGTAGTAGTAGTAGTAGTAGTAGTAGTAGTAGTATAAGTAGTAGCAGCAGCATCAGGAGCTGCAGTAGTTGTAGTAGTAGTAACCTAGTAGTAGTAATAGTGATAGACTTCTATTACTAGTACTACTACTACTACAATAATTATTACTACTAGGCTTGAGGGCTATTACTACTGTAGTAGTAGTAGTAGTAGTAGTTGTTGTTGTTAGTGAAGTTGTAGTCATTGTAGGCTTGAGGGCTCTTACTACTGTATTAATAGAAGTAGTAGTAGTAGTTGTACAACCCCAAATCAGAAAAAGTTGGTAAGGTATGGAAAATGCAATTAAAAAAAGAAAGTAGTGATTTCTAAATTTACTTTGACTTGTATTTCATTGCAGACAATATGAACACAAAATATTTCATGTTTTGTCTGGTCAACTTCATTTCATTTGTAAATATACATCCTTTACTGTCATTCAGACCTGCAACACATTCCAAAAAAAGCTGGGACAGTAAAGCATTTACCACTTTGTAATGTTGCCGTTACTGTTCACAACACTTAAAGACGTTTAGGGACTGAAGACACCAAGTGATGAAGTGTTTCAGGTGTAATTGTTTCCTATTGTTCCTGCAAACAAGTTTTAAGGTGGGCAAGAGTACGGGGTCTACGTTGTTGCATTTTTCACTTCACAATTCGCCACACATTCTCTATTGGAGACAGGTGGGGACTGCAGGCAGGCAAGTCAAGTACCCGTACCCTCTTCCTCCACAGCCAGGACTTTGTACTGGGTGCAGAATGTGGTTTTGCATTGTCTTGTTGAAATATGCATGGGCGTCCCTGGGAAAGACGTCTTCTTGAAGGCAGCATATTGTGCTCCAACATCTTCTTTGTCCAACATGTACTTTTCAGCATTAATGGTGCCATCACAGAAGTTACCACTTTAGATTCATAATGGCTTTAATTAAGGTCATTATTTCAGTAAAACTAATTCCCCTCTGGTTGACCTTAAAAACAATAGTAGTGATTTTTCTTTGATTAACCTGTTGGACATTATTTAACTGATCTGCCAATGAACTTATTATATCATTCAGAATTCCCTCCACGCCCCCTGAAGTGTATCTCCACACATATTGGCTGTTCCCACCTGTCAGCAGTACGTCACATTATGCCATTATTGTTTTATTATAATGTATATGTTTTAAAAATAAAATAAAACATTAAATAAAGGTTCATATAGAAGAAAAAAACAAATAAAAGGACAATGATATTTCAGTTGCTGTTCCCTCAACCCACCCTGATGAAAAGGCCCATTTCATCGTTCCTTAAACATCATGTGCCGGACCTTCGGTGAAAAAACTCGTGGACAGTTCACTGAGCCCCGGTGCAGCGGTGACAGACAGCGACAGCCTCTCAGTCGCCGCGGGGGACGGGTGCGGTGGCGCTGGTTTCTGAAAGCGGTTGTCGTTTAAGCGGTGCGGCAGGCAAGTCGGAATGATGGAGGAATGGAGAGATGTTTCTGCAGAATGAGAGGCGTGAAATGGGCTCCTTTGTGAGTGAAAGCAGAGCATGAAGGCAGAAGGGCTATTACCCGGCCTTTGATTTAGCTGCACAGCCGAGCCCCGAGAGGTCAGCACTATAGAGAGGGATTGTGTGTGTGTGTGTGTGTGTGTGTGTGTGTAATAATAAGTGTATTTATGCTTGTGTGGGTGGTGGAAGGTAGATATATGTCAAATAGAGATGTCTATGGGCTGCTGAGTGAGAATGAGAGAAATAGACACGAGAGGAAGGTTTCCAGGGGAATGCCGGCCTACAGTGAGCTCGTAGGAAAACACCCTAAGCTTTGAGAACATTACTGAGAGAAGAATGAAGGGGAGAGAGAGGGAGAGAGAGAGAGAGAGGGAGAGGGAGAGAGAGAGAGAGAGAGAGAGAGAGAGAGAGAGAGGGAGAGGGAGAGAGAGAGAGAGAGAGAGAGAGAGAGAGAG
>JBBPDA010000145.1:24849322-24863224 GCA_037974385.1 Arnoldichthys spilopterus
CACTTTTGTCAGTGTAGGAAAGATGTGTACATTACAGCAGCCATATGTCCAGACTCTTTGTCCATTTGATCAGTGTGTGTGTGTGTGTGTGAATGACTATGAGGGTGAAAGAAGGTCCTGCAGGGCTTGGGTTAGACTGGATTATGTTTACTTCTGGAGGGTCCGTCAGAAAGGATGAACCTGGTATCACAGGTCGAAGTACGCGCGGGAATTTGCTCACATAAAAACCATTGCTAAATAAAAAAAGACCTTGTGTGTTGCTGAAAGGCAGGTGGATCTGTCTGTGGTGTAAAATTCGACGTACAGATGAATCTCTCACACCAGTGATTGCCCGTTTTGTACGGTCAAAGACCTATCACACCATCTTCAGTGTCCCCAACCCGCCCCCAAACCGTGCGGATGGTATTTGCCTCTATTAACATATTGAGGAAGGCCCCATAAGTCACATCGGGAGGGGTTAACCTTTCTCAACGGCCCGCAAACGAATGAGGGCGGGAACGCACCAGTGCTCTCCGCTCATTAGCTGAAAGGAAACATGGCCGTTACGACATTATGGTAACGCGTATAAAGAACAGCCTCATGCAGTGATTATGACACCCAGCCAATTAACGGTCAGGCTGATTTACAGTTCAGGCCTATTAATGAAACGCTTGCTATTAACACAGTGGGCTGATGGATCTTCCACTGTATATCATGGGTCGAAACATCCTGATAACGTAAAGGATCCACCAGCTTACTCTGTAGTGACCCCAGTGACTCTTTTTGGGTAGGAAACCTGTAGTAGTTGCATTTAAAACAGCAAATATAGTACAAAAAACACTGCGGAGTAAACCAACCGTCATAATTAACGTCCAAATACATTGAATTGCATCTGCTTTTAATGATTATGCATCAAATTAGTATAAAAAAAAACCCTCTTCCCCTCAGCTAACTGCCTGAGAGTGGCCTAGTGGTTAGGGTCTTGCCCTCGTTATCAAATGGTCTCAGCCCACGACCCTCTGAGGTACCCTTGAGCCAGGTACCATCCTGCTACACGGCTCCCTGGGAGCTGTTGATACCTGCCTGCTGCTCCATGAGTTTCTGGGTTAAACGCAGAGGTCACATTTTGTGGTGGGGCACTTTGTGTGATGGGGTGTGTTCACAACGACAAAAGCTCTAGTTATCTTGTTACGTGTAATTATCTGTCGAATGTGATCTTACGAAGATGTACGATTTATTCATAGTTTGTCTCGCAAAGGTCAAGAAAACAGCAAAGATCAGGTGTAGCTTCAAAAACCTGGACATTGCCTTCGTGAACTGTAGGTCACAGGTTCAAGTCCCGGCCCGGGCACCACTGGGGTGCCCTTGAGCAAGGTACCGTCCCACTACACTACTCCCCCCTCATCGTTCATAGCTGCCCGTTGCTCCGTGTGTGCACGTAGGATGGGTTAAACGCAGAGGTCACATTTCGTTATGCTGCTCGAGTGTGTTCACAATGACAAATAGTCGTTTTCACTTCACTATATATTGTGTACGTTCCCCTCATGCTGCCAAAACTGCTCTGACTGTAGTGCACTGTGTGTTCTGGTAATGTTCAATCACTGCCAGCGTTAACTTCAGGTTGATAAACGTTGCCCCCCATCCGGGGAACCTTGGTTGCCCTTGGTCACCGGTTCACTGGTTTTCCTTCATTGGATCACTTTTGGTAGGTAACTACTGCACACCTGGAACACTCCACAAGACCTGCCGTTCTGGAGATGCTCTGACTCGGTCATCTAGTCATCACAATAAGGCCCTTGTCAAAGTGGCTTCCAATTCATCAACTTCAAGAACTGACTGTACACTAGCTGCCTAATATATCCCAGCCTCCTGGCAGGTGCCAATGTAGCAAGATAATCAATGCTATTCACTTCATCCAGGCGTTGGCACCATCATCAACAGATGTGTGATCAGTCTTTGACAATGCCACAGCGTTCCGTTTCTGGGTGTTGAAGAAGGCATTGTTGACCTCACTCTGTCTAGGACTGCCCTCCCTCTCTTTCCATTGCCCAGCATGATGCTCGCCGCTCGGGCATCAGCAGCAATTTGAAAGGACGCGGTAGACTGGGAGGAAGTGTTCGCTAGCTCTGTTGGGGGAGATCCAGCTAGTGGTTAGCACTAAACCTGACTAAAACTGGGAAAATCTGCAGCACAGCAGCTCACACAAAGCTCTGACCGTACACTGTGATGCATTTAGCTGTGGCCAGTGTGAATGTGCATGCGCTGTTACTCCTCTGGCAACAGATTGAGATGAGGCCAAATTCTCAGAATGGGTTGCCAGCGAGTTCGTATCCATAGGCTTAAATGAAAGCTTTGCTGTTTTAATCGCTTTCCATAGACAATAATTTCCCTCTGCTTACTAAAGTAAAGGGAAAAAAAAAAAACATTGACTGGAAACACACCGAGAACGGAAGCCAAAGAGCAGCTGCTGAAGCCTTTTCTTTTCTTTTACTCAGCAGAAGACGAAAAGCCAGCATTTTAATCCATGGTCATTGAGAGCATGCTACAAATGGTGCAGACAGACATGTCGAGAAATGCCAGAAAGTTCCTTTAGTCGGACATGCACAAAGGGTCCAGTTCGTCTTAAGTGACATCAACACTGACATCTTCTCACCCCATGAATTATTCGTAAATGCCAGCGTGCTGTCCTCTGGTTCCCAGTGTCCATATCAGTGTCCACCTGAGGTTCCAGTGTCTTTAACGTCACTGTTGTGATGTAAGCTGACCAGGCCCTGAATAATAATATCCTGGTAATAAATTTATACTTTTTCATGCTCTTTAGGCAGTGTTACCAAATGACTGCGGTTGCAGGGGTTGAGCATTTTATTCATTATTTGAATTTTGTTCACAGTAAACAAAGGGAATTCAGTGCAGATTTTTCAGTGTAGTACTTTTCTCTATTTTTCGGGGGGAAAATTTGCTTTGGTCAGTAAGTGAACAAAGGCAGTGAAGTGATTTGTTGTCTGTTGTCATAGTCTCCCCCTCAGCTGCTGATGCAGAAATGTCCTATTGTCTCATTAATGACAATAATTAGCAAATGGTCACATTTCCACACTAGGAGTGTAACGGTACATGTATCCGTAACAAAACATTTTCAATAGGGATTTTTCGGTTGGGTACACATTTGTATCGAACAAATGCAGTGGCAGTAGCAGGCCTAGTGGTTAGGACACTGCGCTTGGGACCTGAAGGTCGCAGGTTCAAGTCCCAGCTTAGGCACTACTGAGGTACCCTTGAGCAAGGTACCATCCCACTACAGTGCTCCATGCTTTGGAAGTCGATTTGGATAAAAGCGTCAGCCAAATGAGTTAATGTAATGTAAACTGCAGCAAATGTGGAACGTTTGTGTGTTTGCGTGCTTCCCCCAAGGAACAGGCAGAAAGGGATGGAAAAATGCGAGCATAGTTATGGCAAACAGAGAAATTCCATTTGTCATTGTGAAAACACTCAAGCACCACAATGAAATGTGACCTCTGCATTTAACCCATCACTCGCGCACTCATGGAGCAGTGGGCAGCTATTAACAGCACCTGGGGAGCAGTGTAGTGGGACAGTAATTAAAGACCCTCCACTACTATTAATATCTGCTGTTTAGGAATATTACAGTTGACAGTAGGCAAAAGCAGGTGGATTGTGAGAATGGCATTGTACGCCTGCGATTGGGTATGCAGCTGGCTGTAGGTTAAACTTGATCACTTATTTAAAACAACATCACTCAGGGGTGAACATTACTGGTATGAAAAAAAATGAGAATAAATTGCAAACCCAGCTGCCCATGGTTTTCAAGTAGATCCTCGCTAACAGTTCAGACCAGACCAAAGCGAAAACAGATGTGATAAGTGTTTTTATAGCAGCCAATGTGTGACCATACTCCGTCGTCAGGAGCGCAGGTTTTGAACACATAGTGAAAATACTTGAGCCTCGTTACAAAATTCCCTCTTGTTTGCATTTTAGCCAGCAAATCATGCCATATTTATTTAATAATACTTAGTTTTTTTAGGACAATATTTGTGTTGCGTACTTATAATACAAAGCTAATGTGAGATCTGCTAATGTGAATAAAATGAAGGTCTGTTACAGTTATTTTTCAAAAATTTCCTAATTAATATTTATTTTATCTACATAAAATGTTTTCAAGAGTATTTTTTTTTTAAAACCTTTTTGTTGGTGAGTTTCAGCAGCATCGGCAGACTTGTTTTGGTTTTAAAAAGACAGTTTAGTTAAATAAATAAATAAAAAAAAGCAATTTAGGTTGTTTCTTTTACCCAAAATGCATCTGTGACGTGTGGTGTCCCACGTGTCTCCCTGTGTTTGTTTTGGTAGCCATGTGCTTTTGTCACCATGTTCACTCGTCTAGCCCCGCCTCACACCTGATCCTCGTTCCCAGTCTCCACCCTGTGTCAGGTGTCTTTCATTTGTGTGCTGTATTTTAATCTCTTGTGTTTCTCACGCTCTTATATCCTGTGTACACGCTGTGTCTTAGCTCTCATTTTGGTCTAGTCCTGATTTGTTTTCACAGTTTATATCCCTAGCCTTGCTTTGCGCTTCATTTAATAAACCCCGTTTCCATCACGTCCTGCCTGCGCCCCACAGTAATTACAGTATCCAAAATGTACTGAACCGTGACTTCAAAACTGAGGTATGTACCAAACCATGATTTTTGTGCTTTGTTACTCTAACAAAGGAGGGGTTGTTGGAAGTATGTGCAAGCTTAACGTTCTTTAAACAAGGATTGATTTTGAATAAACAAGAAACACTATGTAAAGAAAGACTATGGAAACAACAAACCATAGACTAGGAAATAACTACTGCAGGAGAACATAGGAAATCGGCAGGTTGAGTTTAACACACCAGGAAAAATGACAGGGAAAACAACAGAGAACCCCCAAGACTAAACCAAACACAAGAGACCATATAGGGAGACAAAACGAGGAACACCTGAACAGGGAGGAGAACGTAAACAAGGGTCAGGTGCAATGGGTGGAGACAAAGTCGTGGCTAGAACATAAACAGAACACGAGACATGTTCACATGGCCAAGAAAATCCAAACAAACCCAGACAAGACAATAAGAAACCTTACAGTTACACTCTACTGTGTTTTACAGAATTTTCTCCCCAGGTTAGTCATAACCAGCTAGATGTCCTTCAACCCTGGAGGGTAAAGGCTAGAAAGTGTATCTTCAGACACACACGTGCCAGCATATATTTGGCAACGGTTTGCTGATGTAGCAATACTGGACAGCTCAACACGCTTGGAGGAGATCACTAACTGGCAGCATTTTTTTTGTCAGGTAACAGATGCCTCCATTCGCTAGTGTCCCACTAAGTATTGGAAAAAGAGGTCACCCAGAGAGTGCAAGGTCCTGCCTGCACTTGTTTAATGGTGCTAAAGCAGCCGTCCATGTGTCAGGCCCATAAAACATCCAGCCATAATTGGGGCACCACGTACAACCATGAAACCTTGAGACGGAAGAAATGCTTAAATGCAAAAAAGAGAAAGAGGTAGCCGATGATATGTTCAACATACTAAATGGTACTGCTAGAAACAGTTTAGATTTTTAAAAGAGCCAAATTTAGACAAATTTTATAAATAAAAATGTATTAAATAATTAGATTATTCAATAAGCTTTCGGGATTTCGAAAAATTCCCTGAATTTTCTCCATGTGCGACACAGCCCATATTTGAATTCCTGCTCCTATAGCTCAGTTCAGAATCCCTTTGCATCAGGCATCAGGCAGGAAGATGCTTATCTTGGAATTTCCCCTCCAAGGTGACTAATATGAAGCTAAGTACAAACCGATACACGTTGTTTGCACATGGTGTGGATGCAGCTTGTCCGGTCTGTTTTGTACTGTTGTAAAAGGCCGGAGGCATAAAACACTGAAGATGGCACACACACATCGGGTCCCAGCTGTGTGTGTAGAGATGAGATGACATTAATAAAGTTTAGGTGTGTTGCCCCTGTCCTTTGGGGGCCCTCTCCAATCACAGGGGCCGAGGCTCTATTGATCTGCCCTGGGATGAATGCCCTCTGCGGGGTGATTTAAGGGTCTCCTGGGCCTCCTCTTCTACAAGCCTGGAACTATTTTAAACATACAACTGCCTCAGGCTCTGTACTTACACACACATCACGTTCACACCCACACATCAGCATGCGCACTCACACGCACACACACACCTTTTCAGGCACTCACACTCATTCCTCAATGCACATGTTTGTATTGTAAAAGAGATGGTTACAGTTCTCAATTCTGATTGGCTAAAACGCATTCGAAATCTCAGTCAAATATCTGATATACACACAAACGACCTCACACATCACTTGAATGCAGTATTCGCGTAACGAGTATAGCGTTTAGTGGAAATATGTCACGCTTATTTTGATTGGGTAGTTTTGGAAACTTGGGTCATCATTTGTTGAAATAAATATTTATTTATTTATATATTTATTTATCTATTTATCTATTTATTTATCTATTTTTAAATTTATTTATTCACATGTTTGTGTACCTAATTTTTTTATATGTATTTATATTTATTTATATTTAATTATTTAATTAATTAATTATTTATGAGTGCCTGTTGCATTTTAACATCTGCATTACACTTTTCTTTCAGTGAAAAAAAGCAGGTGAAAGAACATCATTCAGATTAAACCATGTGCAAGGGTTCAGTGTAAATCTGTGAGGAAGCTGTGGCCTGTGTGTGTTTGCGTGTGTTTGACTTTTACTGAGCCAGAATCGACCTGCAGCACTTAGTTTCGAGACTGAAATTGCCCCGAACTCGACAAAATTCTGTCTTGAGTCAGAACACTCTTACCCAACGCTGCAAAGAAATCCTGATATTTCAAATGATAGCGTGTCAAAAACTGGCACGAGGCTTCAAATGCAGTGAACGAGTTTAATCCACAAATATAAAAGTCACAGTACAAAAATAGGCATATGGTCGAAAAAAAAACGGCAAAACAGTTCTTCAGAAAGCAGAAAGCATCGCATAGCTTTCCAGCTTTAATAGTCTACACATGTGACTGTGATCTTCTTCATTTAGAGACTGTAAGAGCTGGAGTTCTGGATTCGGATCCCTGACTTGATTCGGACCTTGGTTGATTGGTTCCCCAGTCCAGATTCTCACATTGCATTGCTTGTATTGTTAATTAAAGTGCACATATAATTTAATTATTAGAATTTAATAATCCAAAATTGTTAAATTCTGCTTAAAAATAAAAACATATATATTCATCCAGCAGTTTTTCCATTCCCAGTCTTCCAACTTCCATAAAAGGTTCAGACTGTACTATTGTACCATTTTCTCAAAAGCATGGACCCTGGTGGAGCTTTGAGAAAGAATAAAGTAAGGAATAAAAGTAGTGGGAGTGAGAGATGCAGGTTGAAAGTGGGACAACTCTGAGAACCTGAATGTAAAATCTGAACTCAATCAGAGCCTGGGGCATGGCTGACAGTACCCCTCACTGTGGCTTATTGCTTTATTCTCTAATTCAGGCAATTCGTGCCGGACTTCTTCCGCATACACTCCACAGATCCACTCGTACGAATGAGTGTATCTCCTTCCTGCACCGCATGCTCCACCGCCTGCTGTCCCAGAGCAAAGCTTCGCTCTCTCCTTCCGCATCCCCACCCTGCTGAACCTGCATCCTGCTCCCCTTTTGGGAAAATAAAAAGCTCCTCGCAACTCGTTGCAACTCCTTTTAGAATCAAACACTGCCCTGGGCCACGAGAGGTTGCGTTTGATTTGCTGTTCTTACACAGAGTTACAGGGTTAATCGGAATAACATGTGACTATCGCTCTGTTCCACATGATAACAGTATTTGAAATAATGCTAATGAGTGACTATTGTCTTTTATTGACTGTTAGCAACATTAGCATTATTGACTGAGTCTTTTTTTTTATCGACAGGACTACCAAAACAATTCTGTAAGGCTGATTTTTTTCTGATACTTCTGTGAAGATATATGTAAACCATGTTAAGATGTTTGAAGATCTCAAGTACATGTGAGCTGCAGTGTTGAAACACTGAATAGGGAAGGTTGGCATATTCACTAATGCCAGAGCAAGGGCCAGGACAGCACAACAATGTCTAAAACTTGAAGTTTTAACATGTTAGCCATCCATTTTTTTCTACTTTTACTGACTGTTCTCTCCCTACTACAAGCAAGGCTTCTCCCTGTGTTTGTTTTTATGCATTTTAGCACAAAGAGGTTCCACTGAGGTACCCTTGAGCAAAGTATCATCCTACTACACTGCTGCCTGGGCGCTGTTGATTGCAGCATGTGGATGGGTTAAATGGAGATGTTGCATTTCGTTTCGGTGCACTTTGTGTGATGGGGTGTTCAAGTCAAGTAGTCAAGTCAGGTCAAGTCAAGTCTGCTTTTATTGTCATTTCAGCCATATACAGTTCACACAGTACACGGTGAAACGAAACAACGTTCCTCCAGGACCACAGTGCTGCAGGAAACACAGGACCACAAACACTACACAACTAACAACATAAAGTGCATTGTGTGCAAAAATGTGCAAACATTGCAACATTGCAGGACAGTGCAAGGACAGACAGGTACAAACGAACAGTGCCAGTGCACAGTTACAGGTAAATAAATTTAAGTTAAGGACTAGTTAAGTGTGTGTGTGTGTGTGTGTGTGTGTGTGTTGGAGAAGGATGAAACTATTGCACATTCTAGTAGTGAAGGCCTGAATGCTTTGATACCTTCTTCCAGACCGCTGGAGGGAGAACAGTGTGTGTGAGGGGTCTGTTGGGTCATCCACAGTGCTGGTGGTTTTGCGGATGCAGCGTGTGGTGTAAATGTCTGTGATGGAGGGGAGCTCGACAGTCCCCTTGTTTGCATCGCTATTGAAAGTATCAGTAATAACAGGTATTTGAAAAAAAAAATCAGTGTTAATAGTTGCACAAATTAGAGAATTGGAAATTGCTCAACGTAAAATGGTAGATAATTCAGTCGAAATGTTTGCATGTCGAAATCTGAATTTGTCTTTAACTGCATGTAGTATAGTAGAGCACATACGTACATAGCGTTGTGGGACCCAATTTGATGCACATAGACAAGTCTGTATCTCCCAGCAATTGATAAAGCTGAAAGTGACTATTTGTCATTGTGAACACACTCAAGCAGGGTAGTGGGACGGTACCTTGCTCAAGGGTACCTCAGTAGTGCCCGGGCTAGGACTTGAACCTGTGACCTTCAGGTCCCAAAGGCATTGTCCTAACCACTAGACCCACATAGTTGTGGCACCACCAGGGGATCTAAGTCTTTGAGCCACTTTGTAGCTCATCTGACAATGTCGATGAATGCACTATAACCCCCTGCTTATAGCTCCACCTTCACGAGGCACCGGATAACAAGAACATCTGGCCTCACAAACTAGGGAACGCATAGAGAAATGATGGAGATCAGAGATGCAGTAATCTAGCAGCCCTGGAAGACCTCAAGGCTGTACTTGTCTCATTGAGGATAAACATTGGCTCATGAGCCTGTACTTGTATGGGAATGAAACCATCTCCAACATGGCATCTTCAAGCGAAGGATAAAGCATTTTTTTGACTTTTAACGTATGTATCTATACTGGTTTAATTTTAGACCATTTCTGCTTGTTCATGTTTTTTCACACTAGCTGAAGCCGGTAGTTGACACTTTTAGGTAGAGTGGAAAAGTGCAAAAATGAGAAAAGCAACAGATGAAATGCAAGGGCAAATTTGGAGTGTGTCATATGCAAATGGTATGTAAATAGCTGAATCTGATTCATCAGCAGTGTACACTGCACGTCATTCCACTTTGTGCTCACGTCTATGTATTTTTGATGAATAAGGGCCAGTGTGTCCAGCACTAAGGAAATGTGGTCTAGTGAAACTCACTTGACCTCTTCTGTGGTTTGTGTGTGTAGAGATGGCAGCATTAGACGGCAGCTCAGAGAGAGAGAGAGAGAGAGCAAGAGAGAGAGAGAGAGCGTGAGATGGATGAGTCCTGGGGTACATTGCTCTTGTCAGTGGCTCTCTGCTCTGGAGGCTGTTAATGTGCAGTGTATCATTCATAAGCTTAATACTGGCATCACTTTCGGCTAAATAGCATCATTTGTCAGGGAGAGCAGGAGGCTGGGGAGAGGAAGGGAGGAAAGGGCTGCCTGCCTCACCACCACTGATAAGCACAGAGGATCAGACCATACGCACAGACGTGAGAGAGAGAGAGAGAGAGAGAGAGAGAGAGACAGCGAGAGACAGCGAGAGAGAGAACTCAAGCTCACACGTGATGCATGAACAAAAATACAAAATCTTACAAACACAGACTTGCTCATTTATTAGATCCACCTACCGTGCATCTTAAACTACTGACAAACACCTACAATATTGGTTCAAGTCAAGTGATATTTATTTCTATATTTTTACAAAGTCCATTTACAGAATACAGGTCCAAGCCCCAGTGAGCATGCTAAAGATGACCCAGGCAAGGAAAAACTCCCCAAGCTGTAGGAAGAAATCTTGGAAGCAACCAAGGCTGAGAAGGGGAACCCATCCTCCTCTGGTTGACTACCCTGGCCATTAGTGGAGAGGGACCAGTGCAGAGAGCCGTAGGGTCAAGACTGACCCAGAGTTTCTGCCCTATGAAATTTTATTGCCAGTCACAGCATCTAAAAAATGATCCAGTTCTTATTATATATACACTGTTGCAAGAAAACACATTTACTATCACATGGCTTAAAAGACTAGTCCAGCTATTACTTACTGCATGTTCTCCAACAGGCCAAAGTAAAAATATTTGTGGGCTTATTGCAATGTTTTTTTTTAACTGGTGGCGACTGTCTTCCTGAGTAGAAATGGATAATTGAACGTTTGTCCATTATCTGAAGTGAAAATGATCTCTAAGGTACCTCAGTGGTACCTGGGCTGGGATTGAGTGTGTTCACAGTGATCAATCACTTTCACTTTCAATGCTTAGGCAGATCCAAGACTCTCAAGACTCTATTGGCCATCAAATCAGTGTGACCAGTTTAAAATGATCCAGTAAAAGGGGTCTAGACAACAGAACTATATTCATTACAAAACATGTGCTTTTGGTGGTAGAAGTAGAGGAAGTGTGTTGTATCCTTAGCCATCTGACAAGAAAATTCCATTTGTCCACTATACTATACTGGGCAGTAGTTTTACTGACCAGTCTGGTTAAGGCAGGCTCCTCACTTACAAATATTGTATTTGCTTATTTTTGTGTACTTTGTGTGAATATTTTGACAGGCCATTGTGCCAAAAGTGCATGTCAATTCACTGGCCTTTATTTCAAATTGTTCTGGCTGATGGAAACACTGCACTGACCAGTACCTTTTTTTTAGGGGGTGGGCCGTTTCTTTCTAGCACAGCTGTGACACTGACATGGTAGTGACATGGTAGTGCACACGACACTGGTACGACAGTATAAGTCACAGTGGTGTTGCTGATCTTTTGAAGTGTGTATAGAACACAAGGCGTTCAATTGCTGCAGTCATTTTCCCACCAGATTTCTAACTGGCTTGCATTTAGGGGGAATTTCCTACATTCCTGGAGCTCGGAGACCAGATATTTCTTCCGAATGTCCATCTGTTATCCCGCACAAGCACATCTGCCCACGATGGACGATGGATGTCCCCCGTGCGACAGGGATCCGAAAGGGCCCGGAGAATGGGAGAAAGAGCCAAGCCCTGATTATTAATGAGCCTGTAGTAAAATGCTTAATTTGCACCGTCTTCAACCAAATTATAACTCACACTGAAAGCAGCTGAATTTGCATAAATCTCATTAGAAAGAAGGAGAGAGGTTCATAAATCGTTCTATTAATTAGTCCTTTTTTCACCTCTTTTTCGCCACAGTGGCACGTATTAATAAAAGCGGGTGGGCGTGTGTATATAGGTGTGTGTGTGTGTGTGTGTATTTGTAGGTGTGTGCAAATAAATGTGGGAGAGACTAATTGGCCTTTGTAGTGGCTGGTGTTTAGGCTTGTGACAGATGTGATTGAGTCGATTTAGAAGGAGGTTACGCTTCACACGTTGTGATGTACGTGCACCTGTCCGTGTAAATAAGCTGTGGTGACTTTCTGCAGGCCCCCTACTGGCCATTCCTCAGGCTGACGGGAAATTCAAAAATGATGTTTTAAAGCCAACGTGACAAAGTTAAAAATCATTCCCCATGAAATAGGACACAGTTGGCTCTTGTTGAGATAAAACGGGCGGCGAAACTGCAGCTTTAGACACAGATCAGCCACTGCGTTAACACCACTTACAGGTGACGCGATTAATCCTTGCTTATGCTGTTACCGTGGCAGGGGGGTGGGTTGTGTTAGGCACTAAGTGAACAGTCAGTTCTTGAAGTTAAGGTGTCAAAAACAGAAAAAATGATGGATCCGGGGCGCTTTGACAAGGGCCAAAAATGGTGCTGGCTAGGTCAAAGCATCTCCGTGGTCTTATATGCAGTATAAGGGGTTAGTAACTACCAAACGTGGTCCAAGAAAGGATAACCAGTTAACTGGTGAAAGGGTCATGGGCACCCAAGGCTCACTGATGCACCTGGGGAGTGAAGGTGAGGTGTTTGACAGTGTTTCAGATCATGCCCTGAAGTACATAAATACTTTAAACAGGAATCTTCAGATGCTTTTAAAACAGCTGTTGTAAAACCCCTACTAAAGAAACCCAACATAGAACATAATGCATTGACCAGCTATAGAACAACATCTACCCTTCCATTCATTAACCATTCATTAGCCAGATAGTGGTTAGGACATTGCCCCTGTGCACTGCTGAGGTACCCTCCCGCTACACTGCTCCACGGGTGCTGTTGATAACTGCCTGCTGCTCCCTGGGTGCACGTGTGATGGGTTAAATGCACATTTGCTTGAGTGCGTTCACAATGACAAATAGTCACTTTCACTTTCAAATAAATTCCTTTCTAAGAACAACATCCTGGATGAATTCAGCCAGGTGAAAATAAGGTCTCAGGTCTTGTTGTCTTAGACCTTAGTGCAGCTTTCAATACAGTTGACCATGCTATTGTAATCAGTCATCCAGAACATGCTCTCTAACCTAAACCTGGCAGGAAAATTGGACTCACCTACAGATCAACTGCTGCTACATTATACAGGTTTCAGCAAATAATGATATCACCACCAGTGCAACCCAGCAGTCAGTCTATTTGAGATTGAAATGAATGGCAGTCAGATCAAGAGCGTTGCTCTTTTCGGCTACAGTAGGCTGGCAAATGTTAGGTTTTTTTTTTGTCTGGTTAGGCTAAAATGTTTTGTGTGTTTTGCAACTTTAGTCAAAAAGGGCAAAAAAAGTATTATTTCCTGGGTTTTCCTGCAGCGCTACACCGTCCTAATCCATTAATATCTCACCATGTGCGATATTACCTGCACCCCTGTTGCCTTCTACATCTTTAATCCCCCATTTCTCCTGTGTGCTCCTTCGGTGCTGTGTTAGCCTTCTCTCAGACCAGTATCGCTGTCTAATGCCCCTGTCAAACCCCCTTCTTGCTCTATAATGTCTGCACCACATGTCCTCTAACCTGGTATGTGTGTGTGTGAGTGAGAATGGGTGTGTTTGTGTGAGTGTGTGTGTGTTTGTCTGTCTGCGGCAGGAAGGCTCTTGGAGGCCCTTTTGTTGGTGTTTCTCATTAGTGCAGGTTGGCAACATCCCAGCAACTGGCACTCTAATCTCATCTAAAGCCAGAATGGGTTAGGGAGCCCCTCGCCAGGTGCCTCTATAAACACACACCTGTTACTGTGCCCACCACACAAGATTCTTGATATGCAATGTCAGGATGTAGGAGCACATGTATGTGCCATTTGTTAATGTGCAAGTACCATATATGCAAACCCCAAGGAAAGGGTTTTTC
>JBBPDA010000145.1:24930115-24942128 GCA_037974385.1 Arnoldichthys spilopterus
TGTGTGTGTGTGTGTGTGTGTGTGTGTGTGTGTGTGTGTGTGTGTGTGTGTGTGTGTGTCTGTGTGTGTGTGTGTGTCTGTGTCTGTGTCTGTGTGTCTGTGACCTGCTGTTGTAACCCAACTACAGGGTTTTGCGAGTGAGTGCAGTACATGCATGCAAGTCTGCAGTGTGAGCAAGCACATTGCAAAACCTTCACTTCCTGTCTAAGGTGCAAGCGTGAACATGCCTCTGAGGTTTTCCTGTTTGTAGTGAAACCTGGAGGCAAATTTGCAGCGTTTCGGGCTGACTTTGTGTGTTTCAGCTCTTTATCAGCCTCAGATGAGCAATGTATATGCTAGCACCACCTGTCAGACAGACAGCTTTGCACGGTCTGATCAGTATTTAAATGAATGTCCAGAATACAGAAATGAAGTTCCTGAGTGCATGACAACTCTAGCTCAATCCATCAGCAGAACACCTGATCTAATGAAGCAGTGACTAGCCAAACCTGAGCTTAGCCAAACTAGAGCTTAGCCAAAGTAGAGATTAGCCAAACTATAGATTAGCCAAACCAGATCATAGACATTCTACAAATAATACTGAAAATCAAGGAGAGGTTTGTAAATGATAAGCAAACACAACATACATAAAATCACAGACATTTGTATTAATATTATTTGTATTTATTCTGTTTTACGCTAATACTGCCCAGATAAAAATAATTTAATGCAATTTTCTTGAGTGTCTAACACTTTTACACTGTTTATATACAAATTAAAAGTGTTTACTGTATATATTATTAATGTATATTATAAAAAATGCTTCTTAAAAACAAAAAAGTATGAGTATCTTGCCAACCCCCAAATTTCATGCTAAATAGAAAACTGAGTATACTTTGAAAAAGGTTTTCATATAAAAAAAATTGCTTTACATATTTATAAGGCAAATTACAGCATTTTGGTTATTTTTTGTTTGCATGCAGCAGTGGTTTTTTTTTTTTGTCTCTTTTATCAGTTTTTTTTCACTAGTTTAGTTGTGGCTCATTCACCGACCCCACTTCAGTCTGCTGGGGACAGGACTAATATGTGGAGTGCTAGTGCTGCTAGAACAGCTTCACTGACCATTTCAACCTATTAGAAGGAGAAAATGAATTGTTTCTGTTAAGTCAGCTAACAGGTGCATGTGTTTGCTAACATTGCACTGAGTGGTAAGGTCAGAGGAAAAAATATCTTACCAAACCAGAGAGAGCCATATTTTTTTTTCACTATGACTTTTGGCCATGGGTCTAACAATAGACTCATTGCTTAGATGATTCCACAATGTAGAAATCCCAAAGTCTTTACAATCTGCATCTCTGACTATAGACTATACTGCTGCCTTGGTAACAGTAAAAAAAAAAACACACAGACAGCTCAGAAAAAAATGTATCCTTTTTTAATTGAGCACTATCAGCATTGTTTACAGAGTTGGAACCATTTTCTCCATAGACAACGGCCCAGCTGGGGACAGAAAGACAGGTACAGCTACTGTTTATGTGGAAGTGCTGGACGTCAATGACAACAGGCCCATCTTCCTTCAGAACAGCTACGAGACCACCATTCTGGAAAATGTGCCGAGAGGTACCAGCATACTGCAGGTATGTACGAATGTTTTTCACACATATACACGCAATATTTTAGCAAGTGCATTTACTATTCAGTGATCAAAGACATGAAAACAAATTCAGTTGTAATAAAAGAAACAGTTATTAAGCCCTAAGTGCTTGGACACTTAAATAAAACACACAATCTCAAAGCAAAATCTTGATGTAAATGCAGAGCTGTTGAAAACATGACACCCTGTAAAACCCTTCAAATTTCACTAGTAAGCTTTATCACCATAACTGCCACCCTTATCACAAATTAGGCCTTGCTGTGTGCACCTGAAGATAGCTCTGAAGTCAAAGTGTGTATTAAGGTTTGCCAGTTTGTGTCCTGCAAGCAGGGCAGTGCTTAACATCAAACAAAACAGAAGTGTGTGTCCTGATCCTAAAAATGACAAAAAGTTTTAAAATGATGACACAGTGAGGGCAAATAAACCCAAGCGCACACACAAAAGCAGTTCATTAAAATGGCCTACACACTTGCTTGATGCACTGGTCAGTTGGTCTACACAGTGATTGATATCACAATTCTTGGCTTCCACAAGTAATTGAACACAATAGATCATAATGTTAGCCTTTAGCTATTAGGCTAACATGAGATGTCATTTTTTATTTACTCAGATTCTTGTGTATAAGTTTATGTACTATGGTAATGTATTTACATATGTGCTTCAAGTCTAGTTATTGTGGCTAAATTCCAGCTTCTAAGATGTGTAGGGCATTTTATGGAATATGCACTTAGTAGTGTACTATGAGCTGAAATTGTTGTATTCCAAAACTGGCAGAATAATTGTAATACACAGTGATTTCATTACTATGAATTATGTCAATTGAATGTATTATTATGACCTGACCAATTTTTTTGAGAAGCAAAAAACAGTCAACAGAATATTCTAGAAAGAAATTAGTAAAATGTAGCTACTTTCATAGGTCAGGTTTGGGAACACATTTTCGAAACTTACGGAAGATTAAAAATTCTTGAGTGCATTCACTAGGCCTGACTGGAATCCAAGCATTCATTTATGTTGGTGTGGTTTTCATATTTAGTATGTAAATAGTTCATATAGTTCAAATAGTAGCACCACTAATCAGACTTAAATGTGGGCAGTGGTGGCCTAGTGGTTAGGACGCTTCCTTCGGGACCTGAAGGTCGCAGGTTTGAGTCCCGGCCCGGGCACTACTGAGGTACCCTTGAGCAATGGGTAGCTGCCTGCTGCTCCACGTGTGCACGTGTGATGGGATAAATGCAGAGGTCACATTTTGTTGTGGTGCTTGAGTGTGTTCACTATGACAAAGATTCACCTTCACTTAAATGGTGCAACTTTACATTTTGGCCCCTGCGATATTTAAGGCAAGATGATGACAAACCTGAAGCACTGTGTTAGTGATAGAACAGAAACTTGTCTCTTCACGTGGTAAAGCAGCTAAACTGACACGGAAAATATTTCAAACAAAAATTTGAAAAGATTCATGCATTACACTAATTTCTTTATCATGACTAGGCTTCAGCAATGCTATGATCCGCAAAAATAAAGTCATGTGTCTCTTTATGTGAATGCATACAATTAAAATGTATAGTGTAACATGATATTTCTCTTGGCATCTTTAAAAAGCAATGTACACATGTAAAAGTGTCAAAATCTGGAATATTTTAATTCTAAAATAAACTATAAAACGAGAAAGCACACTAAAATTATTCAAATGAAACATAAACAGAAATGTTTTTTGAGAATAATTATTATGATCCTCATCGTTTGGACCACCCCTCGCTTTTACATACACCTCCTAGTCGGACCGCTGCAGAAAAACTGATTTTGGCAGTAATTTGTTCAATGTATTTCCAAGCACTTCAGTTATCTGATCATGAGAAAACATAAAGAAAGAAATCTTTATGAGTCACTCAGCAATCAGATTCCATCCGGAAAACATTATGAAAACCTTTGCCATTGCTTAGCAACTTATCAAAACCTCACTATAGTGCAGATCTTGGCTAAAAATCAAACTTCTCACCACAGTTTTATTATGTAAATTGAGTTCTTGCTTGTTTGTTCATAGCAAGGTGAGGTATATGTTAATCAAAGGATCCGAATAGCTTCAAGTTTCCTTTTCACAGTTTAGTTTAGTTAGTGCTTTTTCTCTGAAAGCTCATCTTTACCTGGTTCTGTTTCCATGTACAGAGGTAGAAGAAAGTTAAGATGGTAGGGTGGAGGGTAGCCATGCACTGATAAACCTCATTTCTGAGCTAAAAACCTCTGGAGTTTGCTGTTTACATGGCCAATTGAATCATCAGAAAACTGCCTAAATCAATCATTTCCTTGGTGTGCATGTACAGACTCATTGTCACATTATATTATGCAAAACACAATATATGTTCTGTAGTACACGCTTCATAAAAAAAGACTGCCGCTAGTGATGCTATAGAAGAACCTTATTTCCTAAAGAAGACTTTTTGTAACTGATAAAAGTGTGAGACCCTTTTACAAACGAAGAACCTCAGCACATGTTGCAGCTTCTTTACCAATTGAAGATCTTTTACAGCACATTTCAGAGTTTTCTCTACGATAAAGTCCAATACCGAGCAAAATAACAGTGATCTTTTGAGCTATTATTGTGCAGCTCTACTGGACAGTGACATACTTCAAATGATGACCATTTCATCATTCTAACCACTCTAACTCTACAACACGCTTAGCTAGAGAGGCCAACCGGTTAGCAGTTACTCAAATCTGCCTGGAAAAATCCCACCACTTATAAATCACATAGGCACTTTTTCCAGCCTGGCAATCCTCCATTAGCCCAGAGCGCTATTATGTTAGCATGAACATGTGTCTGTGAAAAGTTAGTACCATCAGAACTTTACTGCTTGCTGGACTCCTGCGACGTTGTAGCAATGGCCTGCTGATGGCAAAAATGCATTTCCAGTTCAGATGCAGTGGTAATGTAGCCATGATGGGCATCAGTGGAGATCAGGAGAAGATGCTTCCTCTCAGTTTGTACTTCAGCAATGTGCAAAAATGAGACCATGTTGGGTTGTGAGGTGTATACACTACTGTTCAAGTGTGGAATCACATGCTACTTTAATAACTGGTTTTTTATTTATGTCTTGTTTTGTGTAAATAATATCATTAATATAAAGTTGACTCCAGAAAGTGGTTATCTTCACGTTTTAGGCATTTTGTTTGGGAGAAATGAGAAAATCTCAGAAAAAAATGATATGTTATTATGATTCAGAGCATATTATGGACTCATCACCACTTAATCATCAGAGAATGCATCAGTTGTTTTATTTTCCTCAATTGTATCATCAGCAGCTCTATTTTTGATTTATTCATATGCTAAAGATTGAAAGCCCATTTGAAATAACATGCTTTGTTGATATTCTAAGTGGAAATAAGTGCACATCCTCTGCAGGAAATTTAAATGTGGCATTTTTTAGTGCAGTTTTTACTTGCTCCGTTTAGCATATGTGTGGAAAATGTAAAGCCTAATACATTTAATGCGCTATAACTTTTGCACAGGCTAAATGTTATGTTTTATTATGTTCTACAATATGTTAAGCACATAAAAAAAAAAGAGAGACGCATTTGTCACAGAGGAACTTATGATATGGGCAATATTTGGCCCAAATGGCACATTATGTATAGTGCCTAGTCACTGCGGCCAAATTGGTGACTCTGGCTTTCTTTCCAATTTCTGCTGTGACAAAAGAAGAACGAGGTCTTTTGTCATTATGTGGTCCACAGATGCAATATTATTCAATGTTATGAGAAGACGTATGCACCAACATAAAGGTACATTAAAACATTTTCAAAAGATAGTCATATTAAATAAATAAATATCGATACTCTGCACTGCTGTATTGATGCATTCGTGAGGCAAAAATATCAGAACACCACACTGTATAGATTTTTCCTCTCACCTCTGTTCTCCATGAAGGATGTGTAAATGACTTGAGGAAATCAACAACATCGCACGTTTGATAATACTTATGCACATGACTGTAAATACATGTCATTAGTCTCTTTTACACATCCACTTTTATCTGTGAATTTATCAGGTAGCTGTTTCTGTGTTGGAATGTGATTTTCCTGTCATGTTGTTTGACCTGTCGATTTTATTCTTCCGGTTGTGACGTGCCTGCAATAGTGCCACCTTGTTTATGTAAAAACACATTTTTTACAGATTATTAAAGTAAGAAAGCACAAAGAATCTTCAAATTTGGTAGGCATGTGCTCTAGAGGTCAGAGAATCAAGTAATCTTGAAGTTTTGGTGTTTGATCCAGTAGATTAATTAGGGATCCTGACAATTTAAAAGACAATTGTGTTCGTGACGAGCTAAAACGGCCACCAGGGGGCAGTGCGTGTAAATGCTAATCTCGGTAAGCTAGCATACAACTGAACGAGTGCTAGTAAAGTAAGAGGGCAATTACCAGGAGAAAGGTCATGTGTGAACAGAAGCCAATGGGGAAAAGGCAGTGACGGTTCTGTGAATGTGCTTTTAGTTTAAGTGCGAGTGAAAGATGGCGTGCAAGTGTGTTTTGTACGTAATTCTAGAGAGATGCAGCAAAAATCTGCCTTGATTAATGCATGGCTGCTACTGCATTACTGCAACATGCCATGGTCAGCAAAGTAGAATGTTTGTGTGACCTATGGAGATTGACTCTAGAGATGTGGAATATTCTAGCAGTCATTATGTCCTTTTTACCTGGACTTTCTGGCAACTTGAATATGTGCATCCTGGTAAAATACTGTTTAAGGGCTGTACAACAAAGCTCAAACATATCCCCAGTTTTCCAATTATGTCCCAAGGTTTGAGTGTAAAAAAAGCTAGAAATGTTTCATAATTTTCACGTCAGAACCACGATAAGGTCAAAAGCCTGTTGAATTAATTCAAACTGGTTTTGTGAAAAACAGCGATTCCAAACTTTTAAGCAGTAGTGTACAGGTGGGTCTGTTGGTGTAGTAGTGTGTGTACGTGTTCGTGCATGTCCGCATCTATATCTCGGTCGCGTACTGCAGTAAGCAAGGCAGGGTAAGCTGAACCTGCGGATCACTCCTGTCCTGCTCCAGCTGTAAGGACAGCTTGGATTGGAGCCTGCTCTGGGCTGAGGCCGCCGGCTGCGGAGGTCTCCTGAAGGACGTGGAGGAAGAGAAAGACCTCCGGACAGAGCCCAGTCGCTTCCACAGCCTCAGCTGTGGCTCGCTCGGTAAAGAGCGACCACAGTAGAGGTCACCTCCAAGGCCGCAACCTCCATCCAGTTCCTCAGACCTCCTGGAGGAGCAGCACAACGCGAGGAAGCTCACACAACCTCCGAACAGCACGAAGAGGCAGAGGGTGACGATGATGGTGGGGAGCGGGTGCTGAAGTCCGAGAGCAGGGAAGGCAGGGGAAAGAGGGCTGGAGAAGTTGGATGAGGGGTTAGAGAGGTTGGAGAGGAGAGGAACGAGCGCCGAGTAGGAGGAGTTGTAGGCGAGAGTGAAGTTTTGGAGGTCGTCCATATCTGATCTGGCGAGAGAAGCGGAACAGATTTATAATGAGGGTGATAAGAGCTTTAAAGGGCCCATGTTGAACACCTGTGTGGTCTTGTGTCCCACGCATTGTAAATCATTTCAACATGACTGCTTCCAACCTCTTTTATGCCTTAGACAGACTAAACAGACTGTTTTCAGTGTTTCTTTTGCAAAAATGTAATTTTGCAATTGAGCTTTGTTCTGATTGGCCACTGTATTTGGCCTCATTCGCAAAGCAGTTTGGGCTAAAATCCAGGAAAAAAAATACAGCTTAAGCCCTGTTTTAGATATGTCTATCTTTTAATCTTCACCTTTAAGTCAAAATCAAAGTGAACTTTAGTGTCATCTTAGCCACATACAAGTATACAGAGAGAAGAAACGACGAAGCTCAGGGTCCACAGTGCACATATATTCACAGTGCAAAATACAAAAAGACGTGCAGGATGGTGCAACTTCAGGACAGACGTACAGGACAAACAGAGGACAATGCAAATACTGACGTAAGTCAAAGTTGTAGGATTTTAGGAGATTGTCATTATTTATGTGTAAAAAGCAAAAAGCAGACTACTGGATAAAGTGGCTATGCTTAAGTTCTGTACATGACAGTTATGGTAAATTTACTGCATTACCCTGCATAAAGTGTCTATTAGTGGATAAAGACGAACAAAGATTAACGGTGAACACCGTGGTCTCTGGAGCTCTGTAAGCCGCAGCCTGCATGGGCGCCGCCATCTTTTACATTCCTTCATTAAACTGTATCCGCAGTAACAACAGTCCTTAACACTTCAACAGTTATCAGTTAGTTAAGTACTGTAGGCAGTTTGGGTGGTCATACTAGAGTCCTTTTAATTCCTAGTGAAGGACTATGAGAAATCTGAACATTGGAACCTGACCTCAAAAAAGGGGCTGTTTAGCCTTGTAGTTAGGGACTTGCCAATGTGATCAGAGGGTCGCAGGTTCAAGTCCCAGCCCAGGTACCATTGAGGTACCTTTGAGCAAGATGCCATCCCTATAATTCTCACCTGGCACTGTTGATAGCCACCCGCTGTACATGCATGGATGGATTAAGTGCAGAGGTCACATTTAGCTGTGGTGCACTTTGTGTGATGGGGTGTGTTCACAATGACAAATAGGTCACTGTCAAAAAGCAAAATGAGAAATGGAGTGGGCATGTCCTTTTGGGTTTGGACCAATATTTCAAGTGCTATCCATGGTCTGAGTGCAGTTAAAAGTGTGTGTGTTTCTGAGCAGGTTAACAGGATGTGGTAAGCACGGTATGTGTGAGGATTCGACTGAATGGTAGGAAGGTGTGAAACACATCTCTCCTTATATTTCCACTCAGCACAAAAATACCTGCAAGGCATTAACAATTAAACTTATTCTATAGAACCTCCTACTCAGTGCACCATCTACATGTGCCGTTCGACACTATTGTCTATTATCTCTTTTCCTACACATCTTGCCTTCGTCATCTTCTAAGCCTTTGCTCAGCGGTCAGTCCGTGAACCCAGGACCACTGATGACTGGATGCTTTTGACTGTTGTCAGCTCAGCAGTGAAAGAGTTGTTTCAAAACGTCTTTGTCTGTGTCACTGCTGTGTTGACAATGACCCTCCTCTTAAATAATCTGCCCTGTGGTGGTTGTACACTCTATGGAGCAATACCACAGAACAACCACTTCCCCAAAGAATTCTGTAGCCGAGATATTTAAAGAAGGTTCTTGAGGGAGCCAGAAGTAGAACTTCTAGGAATCAGCCTAAAAGACCCTATTTTGGCACCTTTGTTTTAAGATCTGTCAAAAATAAGAGCACAATGAGAAGAGAACCTACCACAAAAGCTATTGCCAACCACAAGATGGAAGACAACAAACACCTGGAAATATCTGAAATGTTTTGTATTTTTATTAATTTATTATTAGTGGCCTAATTCCAAGATCTTGAAGACGTTTTTAGATCTTTCCTTGAACTAAACCTTTTCACCTTTATTTTTAAAAGGCCTATATTATTATTGTTATTTTAAGTAAAGGTAAACATGTTCTACTCTGATTGACTGCTCTTTAATGCACCTTATTCCAAAGTTCTCTGAAATGAAATGCTCAATATGAATTCAGTGTTGGGGCTAAACTGCTGTAGCTTTGATAAGTGGATATTTGTTAAGTTGCTGTTAAGTTTGTGACATCTCAAAAAACGTTAATTCAAGCCTTTTTGGCCTGTCTGGACTGGGGAATGAATGGTACTCGATTTTTCTTTGGTGCTGACACTATTTCCAAAAAGTTGGGCCATTTTTAAAAAAAATCCACTAATAACAAGATTCTGTGATTTGTACATTCTGATGAACATTTACTTGACTGACAAACAAGAAAAGAAAAAAAATCTGTTTTTCGTGACCAGCTTAAATGTATAATTGTAAATATAAGCTCATTTAAAACTTTATCTGTACAAGTTGGGCCCAAGAGCAAGTTTAACATTTTTTTTTTATTTCTTTTTAATTGCACTTAATAGTAGTTTGGGAACTGAAGCTACTTAGTGCTGTAGTTTTGCGAGTGAATTTTTTTTTCCCCATTCTTTCTTAATACAATACTTTAGCTGCTCAGCATTTCGTGGTCATTGTTTTCTGATTCTCCTCTTCGTGATGCGGTGAGGGGCTGTGATAAGTGAGTGATTTGCCAAAGTACTTTGTAGCCCATGTGCCTGTATTTATCACAGTAGCATGATGGTTTCCCATGCAGTACCTTCTGAGGGCTCAAAGGTCTCAGTGGTTCCAGCCTTCCCTACATGGCCTGAGATTCCTCTGGATGACTTGAATCTTTTCACAATGATATGTACTGTAGATGATGAAAGACCTCAATTCTTTGTAATCTTGTACTGAGAAAAGTTCTTTTTAATCTTCTCACATGAAATTTGGCACAAAGTTGTGGGCCATGACCCAACTTTACTTGCAAAGACTGAGTCTTTCGTGTTTGCTTTTTTCATTCCTGTTAGCAACTCACCTTCCTATTGCGGAACATTTAAAAATACCTCTTAAGTTACACCTAATTGGCAGGTGTTTCTGTTAAAACGGTCAATGAGTATTGTGTACAAGATAGATTGTTCGAATACACTGGGAACTGAGTGTGTAGGTCTTGTGATTGATTGCTTTTGCTAGTGGGGCTCTTTTGTGCTTTTATTGTAAGTTGCGTCATTGACAGTAAGTGGAATAATCTGCTCCCAGCATGCTTCAGCCTGCGCTTTGTTTAGGCTTGCATCTCATTGACTGAGTCACTGAGACTCAACAGGTCTCCCAATCCAACACACACACACACACACACACACACACACACTGTTGGTATTTGAGCCAATTACATCCCTATTAAACACAATGTGCAAACAAGCAAGCAAGCTTGACAGTATTTTCTAGCATATTACAAATTGGGTTTATTAAAATAGCCTCCCTCCATATGAAGCGGTGCGTCCACACACTCTCGGTACACCCATCCCTAATTTCACCCTCGCTCAGTAGCCTTCCTAAATGTCAGCATGTTAAAGTCATAGCTTAAAACACACTGGGACGTGAAATTAGTCTCACGCCAAAGTGGCACAAATGCCAGTGGAGGTAGGCTCAGTCGTTTGAGAAAGTCACCAGCTTGTACATACACAGATGTGCTTATAATTTACTTTTAAATACCCTTATAAGTGCACAGGCCTTCATAAACCCCCATATTTCCAGTGTCACATTAAAACACCTTAAAAACCAACTTTTACATTGCGTAAGCATTTTACGCCAAGTGGACCAGTTGAAATTGTCCAGAATTATGGCATAAAATATTTAGCTAGTTTAAACTTTTCCAGCAAAGCTTAGTTGCATCATCGCAGCTGTACACAAAGGATATGGTGAAAAAAAAAAAAGAAGTCTTTGTTTAGTTCAACACTAACTCGAATACTGAATATTCATCAGTAATTAGCCAGATGTCCCATTATTGCTACTAGCAATTAGCATCCATAGTCTTTAATGATTTATATTAGTGTACACTCTTAAAAACGAAAGGTTCCTAAAAGGTTCTTGGCTTAAATTTTATTTTGTTTGATTTATTTATTTATTTATTTTGGCCAAAAAAACCCACCATTTAATTGGCATCACCTCTTTGCACTACGTTGAGGCTTCTTAAACTTGACAAAAAGTTCTTTAAACCTCAACCGTCTCAGTTAAGATGATTCTTTAAAATAGCAACCACTGAAAGATGGTCCTCAGAGAACCTTGGCCCCTGTATTTTTAAGAGTGTAGATGTATTTAAATGTGTTTTTACCTTAAGCCACAGTATATCTTGCTGTGCTCTGGCTCGTTCCCTCCGTTTCTGTCTTTCTTCCACACTGGGAAAGAGCGTCTGCATGGGTGAGAGAAAGAGGCCGGGAAGCGAGGGCCGAGCCAGGGTGCGTTGAGCGGCCCACCGCTTTGGATCTGTTTCAGAGGTGTAAGAGACAGTACTGGTCAGTTAAATTCCCCAAGCCGAGGCTGAGGCAGTGTTCTGCGGTGCTGAGCCTCTTTGGGTAGATGATTATTTACGGCCGCTTTTCACAGATCAAGTGTTTTTCCAAAGTTTCTGACCCCTGCACGGTCTAAAATGGTACGGCCCACTCTGCATGCCCTATTCATCTATCTCAAAGTGACCCTCTACCCTTTCTTCTCACTCACTCTCTCGCTCTCTGTCTCTCTACCCCTCCTCCTCTCGCTTGCCCACTTTCTTCTTCCCTTCCCCAAATCTCTTTATAAAGCTAACGAGTCTCTAGCAGGGGTCCTCCATGGCCTGTGTGAGTGTGTGCATGTGCTGGTGAGTGTGTGTGTGTGTGTGTGTGTGTGTGTGTGTGTGTGTGTGTGTGTGTGTGTGTGTGTGTGTGTGTGTGTGTG
>JBBPDA010000145.1:24988370-25002404 GCA_037974385.1 Arnoldichthys spilopterus
TCCCACTACTCTGCTCCACGTCTTGGAAGTCGCTTTGGATAAAAGCGTCAGCCAAATGAATAAATGTAAATGTAAAAATGTAAATGTCTAGCAGCACCCTGAGAAATGGGGGAAAGGGAGGGCCGTCCAGAAAGACCAGTTATGCACTCTTGGATTGGAATGAATGGTGAGGGCATCACCATGGATCAGACTCACAGTCGTTTGGTGATGGGGCCAATGCCTAGAGAGCTGTGCCTCTCGGGAACTCATCCACATTTCTATTAAAACCTCAGTTGTTTGCACCGTTTACCATGCAGCTACTGAAGTGTCAGGATATATAAAAACAGGGAATAAGGAGACAAACACTGAGACACAAAGACCTAGTGGTTAGGACCTTGCCCTTGTGAACAGAAAGTCACTGGTTCAAGTCTTGGCCTGGGTTCCACTGAGATACTCTTGAGCAAGGTACTGTCCCGCTAAACTGTTCCTCGGGCGCTGTTGATAGTTCCACTATGTGCACATGTGAATATGAGTTGTCAGACACATTCTTGGTGGTTTCTGATTTGAAACCTGATGCTGTGAGTGGGGTCAGGTCAGGATCAGGCCAAATTTTGTCTGCCTTGGGCCAGCTTTGCACTGGTGCTATGGGTTGGGTGAAGTTCTGGCTATATTTGGTTGAGTTTAGGTCAGGTTCTGACTATACTTCCTTGTGTATGGGCTTGGTTTGGACTACTTAGTCAGCCTCTGGTTGGGCTCAGATACAATTTTGTTGATCTCAGATTGAGATCAACAAATCTCAGGGATTAAAAGAGTATATAAAACTAAAACTAAATTAAAATACATATGACAATAAAAACTTTGAAACTTGAATCTACACCATGAATTCAGCTGGTTTAAGGTGCCCATATTGCTGACGGAGGTGTTCAGTTGTGTGCACACAGCTATAATTTCCGTATTTTTGCTATTTTGGTCAAAAACTCATGTGTAGTTTAATGGCTTTTTTGGACTGTATTGGCTTCTTTGGACTTGCTGCTCTCCAATGACGTCAAAAAGAATTGTATTTTCTCTAGAAAAATATTCAACGTTATGTATTTGGTTGAGTTTAGGTCAGGTTCTGACTATACTTACTTGTGTATGGGCTTGGTTTGGACTACTTAGTCAGCCTCTGGTTGGGCTCAGATAAATTTTTTTTATCTCAGATTGAGTTGGTTGAGTTTAGGTGTTCAGGCTTAATTTTTGTTGGTCTGGGGTGAGGTTCAGATTCTAAACCGGATCTGATTTTGGATAAATTCTTGTCAGACTTGGATCTGAGTAAGTTTGGCTGAGTTTGTGTTGGTCTGGACCACTCGATGATATGGTTTAGATTATACAGATGTTATACCCAAGTTGGGTTTGGGCTCAACAGTCAGTGCTGTGGGTGGGTTGGGATGTTCTGAGGCTATATGTGGAGGGGGTGGCAATCATATTTTTGACTGGGGGAGAGAAGAGTGTAGACCTATATGTCTATGTCCCCTGGACAGCATCGGCCTAATTAAACAAGGACTATCCAATACACATTGTATCACATACACTTACACCCTTATCTACACCATCATTTGAGCTGTGAACTCTTGTATGACTGAGCAGACAGGGCTATTAGTTGACGTCTCCTAGACTCTCCTTCTCACACTGACGCGTTCACCGCCTGATTTTGTATCAATACCGCAGTCTAAATATTGTCCCTGTAAAGCGGCTTTAAGTGTCAGAGTAAGGCTAAACATAACAAAACACGGCTCACAAGGGAAGGCCTGTGGACGAACATGCTGTATGTTTGCTGTGTAAATGTTAGCTTTAATAATGAGAGCAACACTTTTCCGCACTCTATTTTCCCTCTGTCATTTTCACACTCACTCACTCTGGTTTGGACAAAACAGCGCTGAAAACCTGTCGCAGTGTGAAGCCGACTCTTGTTTGCAGGACTGCAAATCCAGCTTCTGTGCACTTATACAGTATGAAAATATGTGTGGGACAAAATGTGTGTGTTGTGTCTCTCTGGGAGCAAACATTAAACATTTGAATGAATTATGTGATGTTTGTCTTTCCCACAATGTCAGGGCAAGTGTTTAGGACATTGCCCTTGGGAAGGTCACAGGTTTTACTCCCAGCATTGAGGTGCTGTCCCGCTTCACTGCTCCCCAGGCGCTGTTGACACGTGTGTTGGGTTAAATGCCAAGGTTCGTTGGTGCTTGGGTGTTCACTTCACCTGGCATTCTGTAAAGATGTGTGTGTGTGTGTGTGTGTGTTTAGGTGTTTGTATGAGGACTAAATGTGAGAGGGATGTTTGATATTGACTGTAAAATAGTCTGTGTTGATTGGTACATGTCTGAATGTTTGGACCCTTACAGTGATGGGGTCTGATGGCTCTGTTGTGCAGCAGGGGGCATTTTACTTTCTCTCCTGCCATCAACACCCCCTACAACCACCCCAACCCCCCTTTTTAAGCTATATATTTCTCTTTTGTACATACTTTTTCCTTTTTGTCTGCCTGCCTGTCTCTGCACACCTCTTTCTCTCTCTCTCTCTCTCTCTCTCTCTCTCTCTCTCTCTCTCTCTCTCTTTCTGCACTCTTTTTTTTCTTTCTCACTTCCAAAATCTTTCATTTTCCCTCTCTATATTTCTTTTTTTCCTCTTTGTTCTCCTATCTCTCTCTCTCTCTATCTATCTATCTATCTATCTGGTCTCTCTTTCTGCACTCTCTATTTGTCTTTCTCACTCTCAAAATCTCTCATTTTCTCTCTATATTTCTCTTTTTCCTCTTTGTCCTCCTATTTCTCTCTCTCTCTCTCTCTCTCTCTCTCTCTCTCAAAGCCATCTCTTCCCTCTTCTCTGTCTTCTCTCTCGGTTTCTCTCCTTTCTCTCCATACATTTTTCCCTCTATCTTGCACTTTTTCCTTTCTGTCCGTTTGTCTGTCTGTCTCTGCACACCTCTCTCTCTCGCGCTCTCTCGTTGGTCTCTCTACATGTTTATGGCAGTGAAAGCTCCTCCTCAGGGAAAGTGTGGCTTGTGTTGCTTTTAACATCTGAAGAGAGGCCTAATGGGTAAGCAAACACACTCATTACCCACACTGCCTGCCCAGAGGAGATGTGAGTTGTGCATGTGTGTGTGTGTGCTTATATGTGGCTACATGTTGAGCATTAACTGGCCTGTTTACTGCCTGTGGTGTTTGAGGTCATACTCTGGTCTCAGGCACTTTAGGCTAGCTTCAGTTTCAGCTACACACTCAGGAAAAGTTTTGCACTGTGTGCATCATTTTCACAAAACTACGCTCGGCATTACGTGTGTTGGTGTAATGAAATTCATTTAGGTGGAAATGATTGAACACATTTCAAACAAGTGAATACATCAGTTCGTTCAGAGCAGGGAAGCACAGGGTAGTGCAGGGTAGGGCATGGTAGTGCAGGGCAGGGCAGTGCAGGACAGAGCAGGAAAGGGTATGGCAGTGCATCGTAGTGCAGGGCAATGTAGTGCAGCCAGTGCAGGGTAGCTCAGGGCAGGGCAGTGCAGGGGAGGGCAGGTGGAAATAAACTGCTTTTAATCCTTGTGCATAACGGGAGATTGAGTGCATTGAGTAGAGCTGCAGCAGGGGAAGGTCGAAATGACATTAAGATCACACAGATCAAACAGTTCTACACTGGACAACACTGACCTCAAGGAAAGGAGTGAATACTTAAAATATTGTCAAATTAGTAATAACGTTTTAGTGAATTTTAGAAAAAAAGGTTTATAAAACATTGTAAAATACATACATTGTAAGAGTAAATTTTGACTTTTTAATTTCATTTTTAAGATTTAAAGCACAACAATAAAAAACACTATATGTGCAACGGTTAGGACTGTTACCTCACAGCGAGAAGGGCATGGGTTCGATTCCTTGCTGGGACGACCAGGGTCCATTCTGTGTGGATTCTGCATGTTCTCTCTGTGTCTTTACTTTTGCCAGGTGCTCTGCTTGCCTCCCAGACAGTAAAAAGACATGCAGGCCCGATGAAGTGGGCCTAGTTGCCCCTAGTTGCCAATGTGTTTATCTGTTTGTCTACGCTGCAATGGACTGGTGACCTGTCCATGGTGTTTCTCCACCTTTTGCCCTGTGAGCACCAGCACCCTGGTTAGGAAAAGCAGCTCATAAAATGAATGAGTGATCTGCTCATAATTTTGCAAGAGAATAATCTTGTTACTTTATCTCTTTTTTTTTCTTGTAGTTTATAAGCACAAGAACATCAAAGTTGCTCAGAACAAGTCTGACCTGTTTTTGCTTAATTTCATTAAATGCTCTGTTGTACAGTTATAAGGGAGCCCGGAATGGATCATCTGATCCTCTGCCCAGCGGCTGTCAAGACATGCAGGTTTAAACTTGTGCAGAAAAGTGTTTTGTTGCCCATTAATCTTCTATTTATCTCACTCCAACGACTGGCTTGTTTATAGAAAACGCTTCCAAATGCATATTTCCAAAATGTCATCCTAACTCCTGCCAGGCATCCACTACTAAAGCGATACATTATGTTGTGTTCAGACCATCCTCAATACACACTGTTGGCATCCAGGTCCACTGTGGCCAAGAGGTCGACTTAACAGTAGAACTGTTGTTTTAATAAACGAAGTGTTCATTCCTTGCTTGCATTACATACAAGGTGCCAGGGATGGACGTAAGAAATTACAGGACATTCATGCTGATAGATTTTGTACCATATTGCCATTTGTTTTCTGTATTTTTCCTCTTTTTCCTCTTGTATGTTCACTATTTCACATGATCCACCTAATGTGAATATCACAATGATAGTAGTCTTGGTTCCTCCCGAGGTTTCTTCCTACAGCTTAGGGAGTTTTTTCTTGCCTCTGTCACCTTTGGCTTCCTCTTTGGGGGCTCGGACCCGGTTTCTGTAAAGCTGCTTTGTGACAACGTCAGTTGTAAAAAGGGCTATAGAAATAAACTTGACTTCACAATGAAACCATCAGGAGTATAAAAAATCAATCAATTAATCAATCAATCAGTCATGTTATCCTTATGGTGTTTATCCTTATGGTGTTTTCCCTGTACTAATACATCAACTACACACCAGGAAAATAAAAATTGCACAACAAAAACTGCCATCAAACTCAAATGCTGAAATTCAAATATCTTTTCTTCCAACACAAATACCTAACATGATGGCACCAAGGTCCAAATCACATGATTTAACGATGAGACTATTTCCACACATTTCAAAAAAGTGTCCAGAGATTCTTAGCTGGCCTCTGAACAGCTGTGGTCTGCTCATTGCTCACTATGTTTAGGTTTGAACATGATTCTACGCTGCCCAGTGATGAGTGATGCAACACACACACTAAGGGCAAAAGGTTTACTGTTACTGTAACTAGCATATTGATGCTGAAAGAGAAAACAAGCACATGCAATAGATGGATGGATGGATAGATGGACGGGCATACAGAGGGATGGATGGACAGAAAGATACACAGCTAGATAAATAGATAGACAGACAGACAGTCTGGTAGATTAACAGAGAGATGGACGGCTAGATAGATGGATGGATGAATGGGTAAATGATGGATATTCTTGAACACATATGTGGTTTATTTTACAATATTTAATTTTTCTCTTTCAGCAGAATTTCTCCAATTGTTTGAATGTGCTGAGTGATTAATAACTGCTATATATTTATAATATGCTTTGTGAAAGTTTAAATTTGTACTAAAATGGCCTTTAATGTTATAAATTACCATGAACACATGAAAAGCTGACAAATCTAGTGACGAACAGATAATGTGCACAGTCAAGTCTGTTGATGTCTGCACCAAAGCCAGTAGTTGTTCAAGGCCTTAGGTACACAACATGGTCCTAAAGGTAGGATTATGCTGACTCATTGAAAAAAAGAGAAATAAGAGAAACATCTGAATGTAATATCTTACCATATCTATTCAAAGCCACCTTTCCCCCAAGTCTCATATATTATTTCCAGCAGAGTGGGGTGGGTGTCGAAAGCCAAAAATCTGTTCTGATCTCAGAATATCCAAGGGGCATGTTATATGAGTCATATTTTTTAAGACGGAAGGAGACTGAAGATTGACACTAAAACAGTGATACTGGCAGATTACACGGTTAAGAAATATACAGTTGGAAAGAGTCAGGCACTGAGTGATATAGCATATATATTCCCTGAGGTAGACACAGCTGAACATAACACAAGGCAGGGCTAAGGCAGGAACTGAAAGGACTTTTACTTTTTTGTTTCTTCAGTGTTGAAGCTCACTGTCGATTCTTAATTTTCAACTGATGAATTTTTACCAAATTTGTGTTTGTATGTAGATTAAAAGTTTTTTTTATTAAAACATCTGGATTGACCTTGAATTTCTTCCATTTGTGTATAATTGGTCTGAAGTGTGAACTGTAGGGGTCCAAACTCTTCATATATATATTAAAAACCATGTGAAACTCTGAATATATGGAATGAAACTTATATAATAGAGATAATAGAGTGAAGAGTGAACACCTGGCCACGGTAAGACACAAACAAGACACAAATAAGCGTAATACACGGCTGGGATAGACCAGATACTAAAAATGACACCACAGTGCACACTTTTACGCTTTGCTGTTAGATCAATGGCTACTATAGAGCAAAGCTAAGACTGCTGAACCTTTGCAAAACATGTAGAAAATATGTAAGAGCTGACTGAAGCACCTTTGATGTATGTGAACAACTAATTCCTCAGCAGATGTGAAAGGTTATACGCTACCATTAAAAAAACCTTTTTTATGTATTTCCACATGGTACAGTAACAAGTGTGCTGTACAAATCAGTACGTTTGCTAAACAAGCCCAACCCCCCTCCCCTGACCTTTGTTTTGAATCAGCCTTGTGCACTATTAAACATTCTTCCAAGCCGCTTCCTCAGAAGCCACCTGAGATAACTGTTTGAAGTTCTATATACATTGCAAACATTTTTGGCTCTGAAATAAATTCACACAACATAAAAAAACATCAGGCATTTCAGCCTTAAGATGAATGTCTTAAAGCTAATGAGAAATCTGTTCAATCTGATTCATCCAAACTTTTGACTGACACTGATTTTGGAGCCAGTAGAAAAATCTGTTCTACGTTTTTGCTTTTCTCTCTTTTTCCCTCCTCACTTCGGAGTCCTCGCTCAGACCTAAGCCCCTCTGAGTTGGAATGAACAATATTTGCTTTCATTGGTGAATTTTTGTGAGGATTAAAATTTGCAGACTTTTTTTTTTTTGAGAGGTGGGGAGGGTTGGGAAATGGGGAGGAGGGGGGAGGTCCCTTTAATCTGATTTACACAATGTCCACCTTTGGTGTAGCAGTAGACCGTTAGAGGTTGCTCTGGATGGGAGGGACCATGGACAAATAGATGGAGTGAGAGAGAGAGAGAGAGAGAGAGAGAGAGAGAGAGAGAGAGAGAGAGAGAGAGAGAGAAAGACAGAGAAGAGGGGTGCTTGCGAGGCATTCTAAGCTTCAGGGATTAATGGGGTGACTTCTCTTCTGGAATGTTGCGGCAAGAGCCACAGCACGCCCCTCAACAGCTGCCCATCGCACACAGGTGCAAAGGGAAAGAGAAAGAATGAAATGGACCGAGAAGAAAATAATGGCGCCAGTAAATTATTTTTTTCATTGATTTACGTTTTACATACTCACAGGACGTTTTAACATAAACACCACATACAGTGACTGGTCTAGTCCCCAGCTTGTAGCCTAGTCAAATTCTATCAAGATGATACAAAGTCTCAGACTCATGGTTCAGTCAAACTCTGCAGCTCCTGTGTTAATTCCCTGGCTTGCATTTTAAGGTTATGTCTACATAGATAAATGAGTAGGCATTTAATCTGTGTTTGAAGTTGGCCTTATTTACTACATTACCTTCATGGTCGTTTCCCTCTGTTATACTCCAATCTGCAGCCCAGACTGTAATTCTGTGTGTTTACCTGAGAGGTGCAGTAATCCAGCAGTCCAGAGTGTTTTAACTGTGGGGTTTTGGGATTCAATCTTTAATGGATTAGTGAAATATGTATCAGTTGTCTTTATTAGACCTGACCCTTGACCTCCTTGTGTTAAAGATCGTCCTGAATGTAATGTAGGCTGTAATGTATGCAGTGTTGCTGCTGCTACTGGGTTCACCCTCCAACTGCACAGTCACAGAATATATCCAGTCCTCCAGAACGTTAAATTAATATGTAAACCCTATAAAGACATTTTCTTTGCACTTAGTGACTTCGACAGAAACCGATAGCTAGAAAAAGCTACAAGCAACATTTTTACCACCATTTGAATGCACATCCGACCAGAAGTAAATCACGAAAGCTCATGTAGACAGTGATTCACGCCAATAAGCAGAAAAACTGTTTGGTTTAATCCTTGCTCACCTGACAACAGACGTCAGAAAAATACTTGATTCAGCTGTATGTGTTGACAGGGCCTAAGCCTCTTTCTGATATGCACTGCAATCCTGAACTTTTCTAGAAAATACCAAAGGGAGCTGGTGTAAGGGTACGTGAGAACACAAATGTCCAAATCAGTTGGAACAGACATCAAATGGACTTCAAAATCCCATCTATCCAGCTGAGTACGGAAAAAGCAGGTCATTGTCCAGAGAACTGGAGAGTGGGTGTGGTAATGTTCTCATGTCACTGGTGTAAAACTGGAGGAAAACAGCCAGCCAAGGTGAACAAAAAGCAAAAATGACTGTTGCTCAAGGGTTCTTCAGTGGAACCAGGGATGGGACTTGAGACCTTCTAGTCACATGGGGCAAGTCCCTAACCACTAGGCCACCACTCCCCTACAAAAAGATCTTGTCAGAAGAAGTGTCATTTGTACAAGGACACCAATGAAAAAGTTCAAAGCCAGATGGTTTTAATTGAACTACACCACAATAGTGGAAGTTATTCTGCATGTGGTCTAGCCTAAATCTGCTGCTGAGGTGTACGTTGCTTATACAAGTGTGTCAGGTTTGGGTTAAGGAAGTAACTGTGAGTTGCACTGATAAAAAGGTTTGTTTAACAAAGATAAACATTAAAGCTAACTAGCCACAAACAAATCCCAGACTTGCACAATTGGGGACCAAGTATGACCGAGCCCTCCACAGTACTAACAACAGAGATCAGACAAAAGACAAGGTCAAACACAAGGGTATACATACACAAAAACTAGATACAGCTGACAAGACTCACAATCAGGGCAGGGCTAAGGTGGGGCTACAGAGCACATCCAACAGAAACATACACATGACCACATGTAAGCAAAGAGAGTCTAAATTGCCCATAGGTTTAAATGTGCGTATGAATGGTTGTCTGTCTGTGTTCCCTTGTGATGAGTTGGCCTTCTGTCCTGGGTGTACCCCGCTTTAGGCCCATAGTCAGCTGTGATTGGCTCCAGCTTCCCCCCGACCCTGAAGCTCCGAAGAAACGGTTTAGAAAATGGATGGATGGATAGTAAGTAAAGAAACAGAGGTCCATATCACAGGCCTAACCTGATAAGGTGTTACACATCCAGCAATCTTTGATGCTGTATGTTTGACTTTTGCTTTGATTTTTCTTTGAAGCTTGTATAGCAAAATTGAACTGTAAGATCCCATGTTCTTGCTACTGGAGAAATACCTTGTATCTCCTTGTATCTTGCAGGATGAGTAAAAAAACCTTCATAACTTACAATGGAAATTAAGGTAAAAATATTTTTTTTCAGGTTACTTTTGGACAATTTATCTTGGTCCATTTATCAAATAAAATAGTGTAAAGTTCAGCTGGAAACATAATAAAATTAACAATTTATTTTCTTTGACAAATCTAACTATCTTAAATTATCAGTCTTAGCAGTATAAATGTTTTAATTTAAATAAAGTTTTGCTTCTCACATCCCTTAGCAAGTATAGTTGTGAAGGCAAGCCTTCTTGAGGTCTTCTAAGGGCAAGTTAAGACCTTCCATATCCCCTCTTGATTCCAGGCCTGTGTAGAACAATGTAGAACCTTGCCAGCCTCTTGTAAGCAATGGCAAATATGGTTAAGGTTGGCCTCAAAAAATGGCCAAATTCGAAGTTTTACTTGAGCTGTGCTGACATTTACCAAGGCTTTATTGCTTTTTCTTTGGTTGGAAATATTTATCTTCTGAACCAGCTAAAGATAAATTCATTTTTATGGTGTGTGTCTAATCCGCAGAGTGTTTTTTTAGGCTACCTATTACGGCAGAAATCATCAGCACATGTCGCACTCCATAAATCCCCAACCTTGAATTCTGCATGCTCTAAACAGGCATACTGGTGTGGTTCACTGAGGACACAGTGATTATATTAAGAGACCCCTAGAGAAGAGGGCATTTGCTTGGTTGTAATTTATGAAAGTGAATGTACTAGATCTTGTCTGGACTCGTGAGGGACGCTCATGCGTCACGCGGCAAACAGATTGGGTTCTAACGTCTCGACTCTGAACAAGTGGCCTAATGGTATTTTCACAGATGTTTCCAAAGCCATTTGGATGACTGGAAAGTGTTTCAATGTAGAAGCAAAACTCTGTCAAAGCACCTTCCTTTTGAAGCCAGCAGTGCTCCTCTTGACCAAAATATCAGATTGTTTTCCTGAGATGTCTGATTGATAAGGAGCCTGTGAAATGGGATCCTTTTCACTTCTTTTCTTTCATGTTAAACGCTGCTGTTACCCCCTTGCCTGGGAGAGGGGAGGAGCCCTGATGAATATAAATGGACTTCTATTAGTCTGATGCTATCACATTCACTGGAAGGCTATGGTAGTGAAATCAGGTGGAGAGCAGAGCAATTACAAACATTGAGATTCAATGGGAGGGCTGTAATCAGTTAAAGATGCCCCCAGGCACTAGCCAAGAGAAGTTGAAAGAGGGGGAAAGGCCAGGGGCTGTATCATAGTACCTCTCTTGCATATGTTATCTGTTCCAGTGTGCTACATCTAGATCTGATCAGTCAGTTTTTATTTTAAACCTTAAGGGACAGCTCTATCTTATCAATTACCTTGATGAAGGTGGCATAGGCTGTAGAATAGGGCGGCAGCCTTGAGCTATTTGGTTTTCAAACTGCCTGGCCATTGATGAACATTCACTTGCCACTTGTCTATTAAAAGGATCTCTAGTTGAATGTGGTCTGGAATCCATTGGCTCATCCTTCTTGAAATCTACTATGATCTGTAAGGAGCTCCATGGCTTCAGCCCTCCCAAACTGGAAGTCCAAAATGTTTCCTGGTTCTGACATATAGCTCTAGGAATAGCCTTTACATGGTGTAGAACATTTACATGATACTTTTAAAAGTTAATTTACATCATTAAGTTAGTTTAGAACTTTAAAAAAGATGATTTTCACATTAAATTATTCAATTTTCATTTAATGACTATTTGAATATTCGAAAATCAGGACCCAGCCCTACACCAAAGTTAGGCAACGTCATAATTTATCACTACTTAAGTCCTTGTCTCTTTTTGTATCATAGGGAAGACTGTAGCTACAGACTACAGGCAGGTGCGATACTGGAGAGCCTGCATATTCTAGGATTGCTGTGTTTTGGGTGGGATCAGGCCACATGCCTCTAGACCACCATGCTAGACTTTGTTCCTTCCTCAGAGACTCTTCTCTCCTCTAATTACCCTGCATCACTACACTGCAGCTCCAAAACAGGGGCAAGGAAAGATGCCTGTCTGACAAATAATTTATGAGAAACGCATTGTCTGCAACCATGAATGAAGCAATGCTTGGGAGGTTGGTGATTTCAAGGGTTTAGCTGTGTGCTCCTGGATCATTTGATTACCAAAACAGTTCTCTATTTACATGACTCACGGCCACACAGAACCTTTATTTCAATTCATTCTGTTTTGCCACCACGCAAGCTCAATCTTCCCAAAGTAACCTATCTGCTGACCCAGATCCAGCAGCAGTTCTAGAGCTAAAATTTGAAATCTAGAGTTTTAGGACATGCTGTGGTTTTAGGGTTTCAGCCTCAGCAGTTAGTTATTCTAGCTTATTGGTTCTGGTTAGGACCAAGTTACCTGAAATGAAGTGAGCTACTATTCAGATGTGTCAAAGTGTCTTACGTAGAGGTCAAACAGTTCTATAGGACAGGTAGCTAATTTATTTTTATGCTAGCAAAATACTAGCTGCCTAAGTGTTATGTTATCACAGGTCACATAATGGTTATTCGGTCACATTGCTAGCCAAGATGACCAGATCTCCAAAACAGCAGGTCTTGTGGTGTGCTTATATGTACCACATGGGCCAAAGCGTTGTTGTCCCACAGTGTGGGGCGGAGTCCTTGTCCCTTGCAGCAGGTGTAACCGGCATGGTGCCTAGGCCACACCGGGCTCTAGACCGTAAAGTGATAAACAGCTCTTGGGCTTAGCTACTCTGTTGAGCTCAGCTTGCCTCATTTCTTCAGCATCAGTACATGATGAGGGCCTGGTCTCGGCCACTCTGGAGTTGCTCTTGGGACTAAAAGTGTGTATTTTAGAAGTTAACTGCTGGGCTGAGAGGCAGATAAGTAGATAAAGCACCAGAACGTCTCATGGAGATTATTTATTTCTATTTTTTTCTAAAAAAAAAATCTGACTTAGAAACCTCAGTTTACCTCAGAGGGTTCATGAGGTCCCATAAGCTCTGATGTGGAATCCCCCCTACTCTAAGCTACAGCGTTCTCCTCTGTTGTTCCCTCTGATTGCTGCTCTCAAGTCTGTTTGATCTGTCCTTCTTTCTTTCATTGTCAAATTAGGTGATTGGAAGGACTATTATCGTCTAAACCAAGAATCACGAAGGAATTACAGTGGCATTGCTGAGCCGAGGGGTGCAGTGGCAATCGTAATCCTCGCTGAAAGACACTAAAAGGCCTTCTTGTTGTGGCCCCCTGTCCCGTGCCCTTACAAAGCTTAGAAGTAAGTATCTGGCTATCAGTCTATCTCTCAGTCTGTTGGGCTGCTTGAACGATATTAGGTATGAATGTCTGCAGTAAAGGGGACTGATCTGGTGAATGCTGCCGCACAGCTGCCACAGGCCTTTGAGTCAGTGGCTGACGGAGAACTGATACGCAGACGAGAACAGATATTTGAGAGGCCTTGGGAAATGCGTGGTTGAAGAAGTTCACCAAACCAAGAACAATGAAAGCTTTCCCCTGCAAAGGCTCAAGAATGGGTCCTGACCTTAAACTTTTTAAATGGCCAGGACCTGTTGGTAAGTTCAGAATTATAATACATGCTTTACAGCACATTACGTCTTCAGAATATCTCAATTAGTTTGCATTGCTATCCTTGTAATTGCTGAATAACGAGCCTTAGCTTATATTCCTTTGGATTCTCTAGCTTGTTATTTAGTGCTTAATTAATTTATACAATTTTCTTCCCAGTTTAGTCATGTCTGTTTCCACCCACTAGCCTGGATTCTCCCAATCACACTGTACCACCAACACTGGGTAGGTGAAGGCTAACAGATCTTCTACTGAGTCACCTGAAGCACCACTGCATCTTGGTCATTGAAGGAGAACACTAACTGCTAATTCTGTTATCTGCTACCAGGTGCTTATGCTGAGCTCAGTGATATGGGGAAAGGAAAGACCATCCTACCCGCCCAAACAGAGCAGTGATAATTATGCTTTCTTGGATTCCCAGCCAGGGCTGCAAGATTCAGGCAAGTTCATTTATATAGCACATCAGCATACACAGAGATTATTCAATGTGCTTTACAGAGATAAAAATAAGTATAAAAATAAAACTAAACAATAAAATTTAGAATAAAATCAGAATACAGGAAAGAAGAGTAAACACGTGCATGATCAAGATGTTGTTTCTTTGATCTTGGACTTGGCCATCGGTCTAACCAAATGTCCTAATTGGTCTTGACCAGGTCCAGCTGTCTTGAAAAAATGCTTAGGTTTTTTTCCCCCTAAGTAACAAGTGCTGGTTTAATCATCTTAAAATTCACCTTAAACGAGCATTGACATTCAAGTCAAGTCAAGTCAAGTAGGCTTTTATTGTCATTTCAACCATATACAGTTCACACAGTACACAGTGAAACG
>JBBPDA010000145.1:25002504-25019623 GCA_037974385.1 Arnoldichthys spilopterus
ACGTGTGATGGGTTAAATGCAGAGGTCACATTTCGTTGTGGTGCTTGAGTGTGTTCACAATGACAAAGAGTTACTTTTCACTTTTTCACTTTCAACAGAACATGCATTAATACACAAAAGAGCAATAAGATTAAGGCGTCTAGGAAAGTATAATTTCATAATAATACATTTGAATAAAAGCGCTAGTGCTCAAACTCAGGTCTCTCTCTCTCTCCCTCTCTCTCTCTTGATCTCTGAGGACGTACTGCTGGGGGGTCTTTGGAGGCCTAAATTTGACCTCTTTATGCCATCAATGGCTAATCTCCCTTTCATGTTCGGCAGAGGTGTTAGAACCAGACGATCGCTGGCTAATCTCACTGCTACAAGACATGCCTCCTAATTGTCAGTCACACATCGAGTGTAAGGGCCAGGGTCACTTTGAGGTTAACAGTAAGAAGCGAAGGTAACAAGGGACCGCTGAACTGAATTACAGCCTAAATAAATACACTATAAATAGATTCTACAAAATGCTTTGCTTGGCTTTGCTGTACCCACAAATGCATTATTTCACAGCAGCTCTCATGAGGCTGGAACACCTTTACAGAATGCAGGCAAAAATCCTATAGAACCTAATATGAAACTGTAGCCTTCCAACTCAGCCATTGCCAAAGTACTCAGAGTAAACTCAGGGTGCATGTCTCATTCGTTTAGATTTAAACTTGCCCCGCTATCTAAGAATTTTGCTACCATCAACCTAACAACTCACTAAAGCTTCATATTTCCTTATGCCCCAGGATGCCCTAATGTCTGTGCTACCTTCTGGCTTTCCCCTTTAGTTATGCTGTCATAGCGAGTTTTGCTGGAGCTCTTGCCTGCACTCAAACCACAATGTACATTGTTCTTTAGCTTGTTCATTAGGGGGTCGCACCCAGATTCTGTAAACCTGCTTTGTGATGTCAGTTGTAAGAAGCGCTGTAGAAATAAAACTGACTTGACTTGACGAACAAGCTTCCACTGCAGTAAAGGAGTTTTCCTGGGCCTATAGGATAACAGGCCTTCCACTGCAGTAAAGGAGTTTTCCTGGGCCTATAGGATAACAGGCCTTCCACTGCAGTAAAGAGTTTTCCTATGCCTGCAGGACAAGAAATCTTTCACTCTGGTTCCACTCCCTGGGCCTACCAGCCTAGAGCATTTCCCAAGTCATTTTTCCCTATGTACTGGGCTAAACCCTGGACAGCCTAGGGTTGATTTATTAAAAGTGAAAGTAAGATGTTGATAGACAAACAGATCCTGGATTTATAGACTGAAGGTCATGAAATATGCTGGTCTGAATGGAAAAATTCACCTTTCACCCTTCTTGGAATTTTAACAATGTGACATTGATGTGAAACTGGCTTTGAGATTGTGTGTGTCTTGTTTTCTGTCTTTGTTGATGGTGAATAGCGCTGTAAACTCCGTGTAATGTGACCACACCTTGTTTATACTTCGATTGAAGAATTATCTCCTCTTGATAAGCAACTACGGAGGGAAGGTTAAATACCCTTGAAGCACATTTTGTTCACATAAGTCATGATTTCACTTGTAATGCATCTATTTCGTTTGGGTACATTACTGCTTAAATGGTTAGCACATTCTTAACGAATGCCTTCCAGACCCTTAGGGCTTGACCTTTGACCTGGTCTTCCAAAGCCTGCCATGAAACTGATGTAAATCTGTTTTTACAACCAGAGTTAAGCACAAGCCTGATGGGCAAACAGGAGTTAGAGTTGCTCAGTGTGGTCAACTGGCAGTCTGTGTAGTTAATATAATGATACTGAATAGCAAAGTCGTCAATGTGCACATCTAATACCAAATTGGACTAGAAATTCAGTTAGGAGAGACTTTTATTATGGGCACAAAGATCCTGTTTTTCAAATATTTCACAGACAAGTCTTGATATATACAGTGTATTGGTATAAAACATACAATAAAAAGTAAAAAAAAAAAAAAAGGTTTTATTTCTAATTAACACAAAGCAGTCTTAGAGAACTCCACTCTAAGACCATTCAATGATACATGGGCGCTCTACTGAAGAGCAAGAGACGAAAGCAGTCTAATGTATTATTTCCTTTCAGCTAGCCAATAAATCTGTCATCAGACACAACCAAAAAACAACAAGGAACATAATGACACAAAAGCAACACAGAATACAACTTGTACAACTCAGGAAAAAAGCATACTTACTTTTTTAGACTCACGAGACACATACATTGTATGTGTTAAAGTATTAACGTTTTGTCAGGACATAAAAAAGCTAACTAACATCATTCACATGTTCAGCAGTCTCTTTAAATACCTTCTTTTTTTCTACAAAAAAGTGAATTTACATTGTTGTCTTTTAAAGTACAAAGTGCAAATACTATGGGTTTTTCTTTTTTCATCGCTGCTTGGTGGGGGGCAGAACCTTGCATGTAATCTCAGATGCGGCATCAGCCTTGCTTCTTCGAGGTGTTCTGAAAAAAAAAATGTAAGGAAGTGAGTACCATCCATTAATACTTAAGGTTGTGTTTATACTTTCTACAAACCCCATTTCCACAAAAGTTGGGACTTTTTCCAAAATGCAATAAAAACATGTGTGAATTCAGATGAACCTTATTTGTAGAAATATGGTATACCAAATACACTGCTCTCCGGGCGCTGTTGATAGCTGCCCGCTGCTCCACGTGTGATGGGTTAAATGCAGAGGTCACTTTTTGTTGTGGTGCTTGAGTTTGTTCACAAAGAGTCACTTTCATTTTGTGTGTGACTGAGTGTGTTCACAATGACAGTCACTTTCACTTCACCATATCACTATATCCCTACAGTTTTTTTTACAGGCAGTCATGAAGATCAAGTTATGTTTGTGCTATGAATGAATTATAAGCATGTAGTGGCCTTTCTATAAAAATCCTATTAATATTTTTTTCCTTTGGTTACATTTTAAAGCAACTGGTCTTCAGTTACACCAATAGCATTGCTTGTGTCTGCTCTCTTCATCCCTATCTTCTAAAGTTAAAGCAAGGGGTGAACAGAGATGAAAGACAATCATTTACTCACCAATTTACTGGATGTCGCACCTTCACCTGTTTTTGCCCCTGAAATGAAGACAATGACCATATTATATACAAATCAGGAATCTTGAGGATTCATGAACAATCAGACATTAGCTATAACTCTTGTCCTGTTGAAGTATCTGCTTGGCCATTAAGGCAAGACAAGGCAAAGCAAGGCATGATTATATACAGGACATCATCCTACAAGCAGTAATATAATCAATAAAATTTCAAAAAAGTGGAAAACAATACGAGTATAAGTGCATGATTTATGCAAGCATTGCTACGATAAAAGTAGAGCCTCGGTTTAACTGAAGGCAGTGAAAAAGTTTTCAGTGTTTGTTTAAAATTGGCCACAGTCTGGGGCAAATCTCATCTTCATGCAGAGCTGGTTCCAACAGTGGGCGGCACAATGGCTAAATGCCATTTCACCTTACTAATGGGACAAATGAGAGACCTACCCTCTTCCTTCATAACCCCGAGGCAGCCCATGAGCTCCTGCAGAGAGAGAGCTTTGTCATTGCTGATATCGCAGTACTCCACAAACTTCTTCACACACTTCTTTGGTTTGGACTTCTTGCGCAGCAAGCGCTTGAAGGGCTTGATTTCTTTTTTGCCAATGTCGCCGCTCGAGTTTTTGTCCAGCTGACTGAAGTACCAGTGCACCACTCTCTCCTCCAGGGTGTGGCTGGGGTCTGGCTCTTGCATTCTGGTGGAGGACAAGGCACAATGAGTTCTATTGGGGGGAAAAAAGGTCATCCAAGCAACTTTTTCAGTGACTACTGATCAGCCCATGGAAACGCATGGTGCATTGTGTGTTCTGACTCCTTTCTATCAGAGTCAGCATCACTTTTTAAATCACAGTAGCTCCTCTGAGGGATCAGACCACACAGGCTGGCCTTTACTCCCCACCTGCATCAGTGAACCTCAAGTGCCCATGACCCTGTTTCTGATTCACCAGCTGTCCTTCCTTGGATCACTTTTGGTAGGTACTAACTACTGCACACCTGGAAACCTCCACAAGACCTTGGAGATGCTCTGACTTAGTTGTATAGTCATAACAATAAGGCCTTTGTCAAAGTGACTCACATTTTTACGCTCACCCATTTTTCCTGCTTTCAGAGTGTTAAATTCAAGAACTAACTGTTCACTTGCTGTCTAATATATCCCAAATATATAATTATTATAAGATTCAATATCTTTTACTGTTTTATAAATAAATCATACAAGTATCTCCAAAAATTACCTTTACAGAAGCAATATAAAAGCATATATATATATATGTGTGTGTGTGTGTGTGTGTGTGTGTGTGTGTGTGTGTGTGTGTGTGTATAAACATATAATATACAGTACTGTGAAGTCTTAGGTCCCTATTTTGTTAGTTTAACGCCATTTATCTGAGCAGTGAGTTTCTTTCTGCAGCAAAAACACAAGTGAACATTAGAATCAATGCAAACGAACAGGAAAGTAGTGGAAAGAATGAAGATTTGTTTGTAAAAAGTAGTTGATGTGAGCTGGTTAAACGCTTGTTAAAAGCTCCATCAGCTCCCGATTCCATCTAATGAAGGACCGATTCAGCCCAAACCAGCGATTTGATAGAAAATACAAGTAACACTGGGCATCCACTAGGAGAGCTCTGGGGATGGTCAAGCCTTCACACTGACACATAAAATCCTTATTATCTGTATTACTGTTATTTATGATTATTATAATATTTTATTTTTTGAGAAAACAAAAACACTTCCTGCCCTGATAAACAGCTTTTAATGATCATTCTCCCAGGTGCCTAAAACTTTTGCAAAGTACAGTATATGTTTATAGCTTGCAGTTGAATGGTAGCCCAGTACCACTGCTCGTTCTTCCAAAAACAACTTTTTGATCAACTTTTGCTAAGACCGTGATGTTCCTATTAAACATGACAAACACCTTTTGGCCTCCTGAATAGCCTTTATTGCAAAAAGCTGGTCCAAATTAGAAATGGTCCAAATAACATAGACATCTGGAAGTTGTGATAGTACTTGTGGTTGCGGTATAAACAAAAAAAGGAACGGTTCCTCTCGGAGACCCAACACCACAGTTACCCGAAATCTCCCATTTCTAAAAGGGATGGAAACGTTGCAGAGTCCAGAGGTCTACGCCGGCTACCAGGAACCACTTTTATTTCACCATTTATCAAAAACTAATAAAAATTTCACTCAGCTGATATTTCTTCTTGGGCTCTTTGTCTTGGTACCTTAATCATTTGAGAAGTTCTTAAATCAGAGACTATTTTTTCCTGCTATTTGAGAAAGACAAATACAGTCACTAAAGGCCATTAAATGTCGGCTTTGGGAGCATTTGCAAAGGGGAAAAAAGCAAACCTGATGATCTTAATGGATTCTGGAGTAATGTATAATGTATAATGTAAAATATTTTCCAATTTGGCCGAAATACAGATGTTTCAAACTAGGATTAACCTTTTAATTGCCAAAATATATGTGACTTTTAGAACTAGGCCTTCAGTTCAGGCCACAGATATCAATAGGTCGCCGGGTCCAAAACCAAGTACATAGTGTTCATTATTGTTAGCACTCCTATGGGATTTTAATAGTATGTTAGCTCTTAGCTGCAAGGAACATTTGTCTTTTAAACATGGACATCTGAACCTCATAAAAGCATTCCATGTTTAATGTAATGCTTATAACAGACAAAAGGTGCTTTCGAACTAGAGGAACGATTTCATAGCTCTTAGAAATGTTGAAAATGGTTCCCCCTTTTTTATGCGTCTGCACTGAAGAAACCGACGGCGAAAGTGCGCTGGGTTGGTCAAGACAAAATTGCCTGCTGATTGGTCCAGATGAAAGTGTACAGCAATTGATCTGGAATGTAATGTATGGTGATTGAACCAGACAAAAGTGTACAATGATTAGTATAGACAAAAGACACAAGTGTGATGTATTTAAGCACTCTGATCACCAGTCAAATCAAAGATCTGATTAAAGTCTTCCATCTTTTTGTATGCAGTCACTATAGCAACCATCTGCCTGCCTATGTAACTTCAGTGTTCCTACTGAAGGTTCAAACAAAAAGAGGAAAATCACTTTTAAAGGAGTGTAGTTCTCTGGGAGCTCCCTATTGGGCAGAATCCCTAAAACTGTCTAAGTGTCTATATTAGCATATAAATTACCCTATATGTACCATATATGATGCATGTGAATTTGTCTGTCCTGGCATACAGCTCCATCTGACATTTCTGAAGGCATATTTCAACAAATATTGGTTGACAACACTTTTTGGCATGACATTGATTAAGTAGCCTTTATGACAATTAATATCTTATACAGGTGTCATGTAGCCTTACAAATGTCATCCTACAGTAAAGCTGTGACAAAAATAGATTAGATTTTTAAAAAATCTGACATTGAACATATTTATATACATTTTTACAATCGTTTGGACGCTACCCTGAACGAAATTGTGCTTTGAATTGACATGATTCAAATGTGTCAGGCATTTGCACATGAGTTAAATCAACACAATTCTTGCCAAGAGAAGCTGCAAGCCAGCAACTGTGTTGATTCATGCACAACCATTTGCGCACTCTAGAGTATGCCCTCATGATCCTGTCAGATAACTTCTCTCTCTGGGCTGTACAGGAGGGGTAGTGCATTTTAATGGCTTGTAATGCTTTTATTAAGCCTTATCCAGTAGCTGCTACTTATCTGGCCGCTCAGTTCTACTTTATTAAGCAGTAACAATGAGGAATGCATCGTTTTTGAGAATATTTGTGCATTATACATCATATCATTTGTTCATCATTAATTACTGTGAAGGCATCTAACATGTGGTTTTCAAAGTCAAGACATTTCCTAACTTTTGCTCAATTACATGTTGTGGTCAGACAAAAACCTTGTATCTTTAACTTTAGACAAGCGCAAAACCTCCTTTACTCTGGTAAAGAGATTAATGCCAAATGTACTTTTAAAATGTAATTTACAACCATTTTTTTTTATCCATGCAATGTGAAATTTTTACACAAAGTGAATGTCAGCAGTCTTTAAATTCTGTAAAAACAGCCATGATATGTAAATTTCATTTTCTACAAAACTTCCAATACAACTTTTTTTTTAGGAATATCAGCAATTATTTATTTTGAATTATTATCAATTAACTGATAATTGATAAATGATAAGACATTTAACTTCCCAATGCAAAATCTTAGGTTACAAGTGTGTAATAAACATCTAGACCCATCAGTGAATCCAGGCCATATTAGGGTCTATAAGCATAGTACAGATGCAGATCTCAAGCGCAATAAGGCCCACATTCACTAATTTAACACTTTATTGGTGCATGTTTTCTAGAAACCTTATAAATTAATGTGTCTTTATTAAGAGCTAATAGATGATTTATTACAACCTACCTGGTAAGCCCCGCTGGTGAATCTTGCATTAATTTGTCATGTATAATGAACAAAATGCATAATTTATATGTTAAACCATTTCTAGTTGTTGAAGTTTTAAGGTATTTATTATATATTATTTGTATTATATAAGTTATTCGTAACAAGTGTTATTATTATTATAATGGCTTGTTCTTTGCTTATCTATCTATGATTGATTTATGGTCAAAAATACCATATTAAACTTCACCAATCCACATGAACCTTGGTTTGATTGCACTTTCACTTAGCTGAAATAAAATAAGAGCTTTTGTCCTTAGGCGACCATGTTTCTTTGTGCTAGCACCCCCTGAAAAAGCAATAGCCCAATAACCATTTTTGAGCAATAGCTTGACAACAGTTAGGTCAAAACATTGCAAAAATGTTATGGTGAGTTTGCCTTTAGGATGCGTATGACCCTAGCGCATTGCAACTCATACTGTTGTTAAACTTCTAGCACATCACAAGCCATCTTGTGAAGGTTCAAACTTCATAAAAGTTTGCATGCTGCATCAGTACGAATGTCATGCAGTCTTGTCCATAGGAGGGGCTGCAAATGACACGTTTCAATATCTCAGAAACTGCTTAAGCTAAAGACATTGCAGCAGTCATTTAGGCATCACAGTGCAGTATGTCTAGTTATTATTATCAGGGCTTTGTCCCTTTAAAAACTTCACATAAACATTTTTCCATCAAGTGTGCAGATGTTACTTTACCTGCCAGCAGCAGCTGGATCAGTAACAGCATGCACCATGTCTGTAGACAGTGCGTCCAAAACACTTGTCAGAAACTCCCTCTTTTTGGCTCCTGGACATCCTGCAAAACATAGAAAGGTGCTTAGATTTAGGATGGCCCTAAATAACAAAAACATCATATTTCTCATTATTTCATTTTTATAAGATATTATTATTAGAACTACCTGCAGAATTGTGCAGAAAAACTTGAAAAACTGAATTGTACAATTGACTTTATACTAGTGACTACATCAGTGGACAGTGGAGGCCTAGTGGTTAGGACCTTGCCCTTGGGACCTAAAGGTCGCAAGTTCAAGTCCCAGCCCAAGCATTACTGAGGTACCTTTGGGGTACTTCACTACGCTGCTCCAAGTGTGCACGTGTGAGGGGTCAAATGCAGAGGTCACATTTTTGTTGTGGTGCTTGAACGTGTTCACAATGACAAATAGTCATTTTCATCTGTCGTTACATTGTTGTTATATATATATATATTGTTATATGTAACTTTACAGTTATTACAGACAGTGATATACTTCCAAAGGATATGCAAAGGAATGGTGTAGATACACAGTGAAGAAGAACAACAACAAGCTCCATGTCACGGTGGTCACTATAGGTGGTCCAATAAGTCGCGGGTGAGGGTATAACAATTACACAACAGACGTTGTGCAGGTTTAACGAGACAGTCCCACCTTTCCATCATAAGAGAGGAAGCGGACACCTGTCAGTCATTCTGAGGGTTTTACAAGCACAGATAACAACAGCCTAGCAAGTCTGGGAAAGCCAGCACACACACAGTCCAGTGCAAACACATCGAAATGGTCAAGACAAGCTCACAGCAATACCATCATTTCTAATTTGCCCTGCAGGAAAACATAATCTAGCAGTTGTGCTCATGAAAATGGTGTGGACTCCCTAACCTCTAAGACTGCCATTGAGACCCTTCAGTTTTAAGTGAGAGGGATATGAGTCCAGCTGTTTTCAGTTCTATGCAAAGGTTTTAACACATTTTACACACACTACTGAAACACCTTTCTAGCAGGGTCAGCATTCACTTTTAAAACAACAGTAGCTCTTCTGTGTGATCAGACCAGGCCTCAGGTGCCCATGACCCTATCACCAGTTGTGCTTTCCTGGATCACTTTTGGTAGGTACTAACTACTGCACACCTGGAACACTCCACAAGACCTGCTGTTTTGAAGGCGCTCTAGAAGTCTAGCCATCAAAGTCGCTTGGCAAAGTGGCTCAGATCCTTACGCTCGGCCATTTTTCTGCTTCCAGCACACCAACTTGAGGAACTTGCAGAACTGATTGTTCACTTGCTGCCTAATATATTCCACCTCCTGACAGGTGCCATTGAAATGAAATAACTAGAATCAGTTTTTATTTGAATAGATGTCAATCTCATACACTTCACCTGTCAGTGATGTTAATGTTATGGATGATCAGTGTTAATATATAATTATTGGACCTGTTCTCATAGTCAGTTCATTGTCTTTCCTAAACTGATACTCATATGCTAATGGAACGCACCACTTTTTGTTTCATTCAGACAACAAAGCACTTGATATGACATTCTCATAATAACAATAATAATAATAATAATAACAATAATAATAATAAAAAATAAAAATAAAAAAAATAATATAATAATAATAATAAGTTACATTTATATAGCAACTTTCTCAAACCCAAGGTGGCTTTACATCATTTAGTAAAAATATATATATATAAAAAATACACAATTTAGAAAGAGGAGGAAAGAGAGAAAGGACAGAAGTCATGAAAGAAAAGGGTTTTTAACTCAGATTTAAAAGTGGGAAAAGACTTACAGTCACAAATACATTGTGGAAGAGAGTTTCAGAGTTTGGGGGCAGTAGCACTGAAAGACCTGCTACCCATAGAGGTAAGACGGCTATGGGGGATTGTCAGGAGATTAGTACTGGATGACCTGAGGGAGCAAGAGGCGGAGTAGAGCACAAGAAGATCGATGAGATAGGAAGGAGCAAGACCGTGTAGGGTCATGATTCAGTCTTCACAAATGGGAAGATCTTGGGACTGACATATGAGGCTTCATGGTCAACGAAGTACCTTCTTTGGCAAGAAGAGTAGATTTTGCCCAAGTATTGATTTGACCCTTTTTTTAGAGAACTGTCAGAAATATTTTGCACACACTAAAACTCTTTTGGTCTCAAAGGTGGCTTAAAAAATTTACTCCTAATTTCATATGTGCGGTATACTCAGGTATAATACTGAGCTGCTTTATTGTGTTGTATTGTTCTATTGTCCCCTTACCCTGTAGTTGGGTCATTCTAGAAAAAACGGATGCCACTTTTCCTCTTCCGAAGTTTTCATTAAAAAAAGCAAACTTTTCTTTTAGTTCTTAATATGAAAAATATGTTAATCCTTCAAAAATCCCATTTTCCCACCTCAGGCATAAAATCTTTATTAATATTATCTTTTTTATTCAGACATAGAGGCATCACCCCATCACAGACAATATGTACAGCATCTGAGTAGTAATACGTGAAATAAGATTTAAAAATCTAAAGTTGTCTTATTAGTAAAACACGGTGTTTTGGAAAACATAAAAAAGATCAAAAATCTGTAATTTAATCTGTTTTATATTTTAAGATTTTTAATCTCAAAACATGAGATTGTTAGTACTACAATTTTCAAATAAAATTTACATTTATTTAATTTGTCCACAAAACAAGAATTAAGTATTAATTTATTTAGTAATGTATTGCTTTTAGATCATTTTGAACAAAATGACTCAGTGATATATTACACTGTAAGGTTGTCATTTCTTTGATGTTTATTGTATTATAGCATTGTGAATTGTGATTTATCTGTCCCTAAACATTTGGTGTCTTTATGGTTTTTCAGAACGCAGCTGGACCCTGAACCAAGAGACTCCAGTAAATGTAACCACCAGCCTGTCAGGGAAAATACCTCCAGTAAACAAGCACAGGGTGAAGAAACCTCAACTGGAATGACCATAATGATAGTAATGGAGTGGATGGTTGTTTAAATGCAATAGCTAGGAGGCCAACACTGGAGGTGGGCATTTTCTAAGAGGGGTGGAGAGAGGTGGATTCTTCCTGAAGCTATTTTCTCACAGCTTTCTTCTTCAATCTCCTCCATTCAACTGTTTGTACAGTATTAATTAAACTAATTAGTCATAGTCAGTTCCATGTATAAAAAAAAAATATGACATTAGACATGAATTCATGTCATCACAAAAATGGATGAACAAATAAAAAGCCTTATGAGGAGCCCCCTGAGACTGAGACTTAGTTATCAAGTAAAAATCATAAACTTTGTGTTTTGGTTGAGTGGAGGACAGTTGATTTTTATAAAATCAATTTAGAATTTATTTTTCTATTTATTTATTTATTTATTGCCAATTTTGTTATCTCCAGTTCAACCCAATAGCTTGGACTTCCCCATCACATGATCCTACCAACGCTGGGTGAGTGAAATCAAACATGTGTTTCTACCCAGTAACATGGAAAGTACTGACTGCCCAATTTATGGGGGATGTGAGGGGACAAGGCCAATCTCCTGATGATGGGACCAATGCCTAGACAGTCAACACTTGTGCACTTTTAGGCACTAACGACACTAATCAGTACAGAGCATTAAAATGTCCATTCCAACAAGTTTTCCAAACTTTTGACTGGCACTGTATGTTAAATACACTATTAATATTAGAAAAGCCACAAACAAATGAGATAAGCATAGACCATTGATTGGTTAAAAGCCATGCAGTGGTCTATGAGACAATGGGACGATGTTCTCTAGAGTGATGGAGCACCATCCAATACCTTTTGTACGCTGAATGCAATGAAATCCTCATCGTAATGTTGCGTACATTTAGTGCAAACCCTCAGATTCCATTACTGCAGCAAATGAAAGACAAACTACCCCTGATTTCAGAGAAAGAAATGCTGCATGAGCAGGTGTCTACAAACTTTTGGACATGTATGCCATCAGCTGCTGAATATCCCCCTCTCTTTGGACTTTCAGCAACAAACGCTCGTTTAGGGGCAGTGGGTGAGGGCTGCAGTGTTTATGGCTAGACCCCAAGGCAAGATTCTCTTGTGCTGGAGATAATTGCATGGTATGGGCCTCTCCAACAGGTGTGGGAGGCAGACTAAGGCAGATCCTCTAGTAAACACACATCTCCAAGACCCACACTGAGATACGTACATGGCAGAAGGGTTTAACTGTGAAGGGCAGTGGAGGTCCTGCACGTTTTGAGTTGTTGAAGAAATGCTGCAAGGCTTTACAGGGCCGGAGAATGAGTTTAAGTCTGTTCTCACGGGCCAAAGTCCAATAAAAGATCTTGCCCACCTGTTCATGTGGGAGTGTGTTCAGGCTGCATTCTTCCTTCTCTCCTTTAAAAAGAACATCTAGTCTCTCCCTCACAATGAAAATCATCTCATCGCAGACTCAGTGCTTTATGGTGCCTTTTGGCCTTATGTTCTGGCCTATAAATTTTCAATAGACTTGGACTGGGTTGGATAAGAACTGAAGTTGCTCTAAAAATTCTTATGTGTAGAGTTATTATAGATTTATTTGCATTACAAAATTGTTTAACCCCTTGAAGTGTGTTTATTATGCAGTTGTTATGATTTGACCTCATTCTTAAAAGGAAAGGTTCCTATGTGGTTCTTGGTTTAAGTCTACAGTTTTAAGGGTTAATTTAACACTCTCGTACACCCAAAAGAGGTTTTTACACAGCATGCACTGAAAGGAACCCTGCTTCCACTATGGAACTACTATAAAATATACCCTTTTTTCAAGGGAAAGTAACTAAAATGTTACCCAGACACAGTGATCGCTAGCTTGGGGACTGCTCCCCAGGTGCTGTTGATAGCTGCCCACTGCTCCATGTGTGGATAGGTTTAATGCAGCTGTCACATGTCGTTGTGGTTCACTTTGTGTGATGGGTGTGTTCACAATGACAAATAGTCACTTTCACATTCACAAGACCTATTTGACTGGAATTTGGCCTTTACAGTTTTAAGTCTTGTCTTTTTTAATTTGTTTCAATGACCAAAACATGACAACAGTTTAAAGGAAGTGGGCTTCTTAGTGTGACCAACTAAGTGCTGGCTCTGTTTGTAGGCTATCACGAATTCCATCCATAATCGTAAGTACAAGCCTACATAACTGTCTCTCTACCATTGTGGGCAATGGTAGCCTAATGTTTAGGGACTGGAGGGTCCCTGGTTCAAGTCCAAGTCCAAGTCCTAAACCTGAGGTCAGATTTTGTTCTGGTGCACTTTTTGTGATAGGCTGTGTAAACAATGACAAATAGTCACTTTCACATTCAAGACCTTGTAGTTTATTTGACTGGAATTTAGCCACAAGAGGTTAAAGTTTGGCTTTTTCCATTTGTTTCAAAGTCAGTGGCCAGAACATGGCAAAAATTTAAAGGAAGGGCTCTCCTGAGTTTGGCGACGAACTAAAATTAAAGTACTAAAGTGACTTTCCAAGGATACATTGCTATTATTGCAACATTATTGGTAGCTCAACATGATTAGAGGAAAGCATTAATTTCCAGTTCCGTTAAGTCAACAAACAGACGCCTTGTGAGTGATGGGGGAGAGGGAGGGACATCCCACCCATGCGTCAAGGCCAAGGCTAAGTTCTGCTACAAGTAAAAAGTACCTCATGCTGAATCACACTTTAACAGCTTTCTCTCAACCTTGTACACTGAATTATGTAACAGTCAGAATGCTCCCTGTAGTTTGTGTTTATCTGCATCAGATACATTCCTGCTAGATAACAGTTTAGATGAACAAACGCAACATTTCAACAAATCTATTTTATCAGCGTTTGCTGCGTAGAAACTTATTTACAGTGTATCGTCATGCTAGTATATCACCACTGTCAGGGCAAAATCAAAATCAAAACAAAAATAAATAAATAAATATATTTGTGATTTACAGTGGTGCTTGAAAGCTTGCGAACCCTGTAAAATGTTCTAGATTTTTATATGAATGTGACCTATAACATAATTTGATTTTCAAACGAGTCCTAAATGTGAAAACCTAACAAATGAAAGAAATATTATTATATTTGTTCATGTGTAGTGACTGTTTGTCATTGTTAATGCACTTAAGCACTACAACGAAATGTGACCTCTGCATTTAACCCAACACACGTGCAGCAGCGGGCAGCTATGAACAGCCCCAGGGGAGCAGTGTAGCGGGACGGTACCTTGTTCAAGGGTACCTCGGTAGTGCCCGGGCCGGGACTTGAACCTGTGACCTTTAGGTCCCAAAGACAGTGTCCTAACCACTAAGCCTCCACTGCCCACCAAATTATTATCTAAACCTTTCTCAGGTTCTTCTGGGATCAGAGAAAGCTGCAGCTGGACAGAACCCACTGCAGGTTTCTCAGTCCCCAGTAGAACCCATAGAAGGTTCTAAAAGAACAGCTTTCAACAGAATCTGTTCAAGGGAATCAGAACTGAGAAGCTGGCCCTTAAAGAGGGAATTTGGCTGCATTATTGAAAAGAAATACCCAGTAACACCCAAATAATCTGTTTTTAGGACTCGTTTGAAAATCAGCAGCACTTTATTATCATTTGAAAACACCATATGATATGTGATTTTTTTGGGGTCCAGAATTACTTGCAAAAACATAGTTTTACATTAACCTCCATCGTATGTTCAGTAGGCTTCTACTGTAAAGTTTTTTTGGAGAAGTGAGAAGTTTTCGTCTGACAGTGATGATATGTACCTGTGCGTGTTCAACCTGTGGGCATGTTTGTGTGTTTAAGAGCCATAAGGAGTAATTGCACTAGCGCATGTGGAGAGAGGCCATGCCAGCGGTCAGACAGCGCAAGCCAAGCCTTCTTCCCCTGGTCTGCTATTTCTCTCTCCCGGGACAGTGGCGGGCAAACACCCCTCCGCCCGCTGCAGCTATGCTTTCAACACCACTGCCCCCGTTCTCCCTCTGCACCCCGTAAAGCTCTCATCGCCGTCCCCTTTGCTACCCACATACGTAAAAGCACACACACACTCGCTGGACTGTGAGAAGCACATTTATAACCATCATACAAAAATGGCTGTTTTAGCCAATGGTCTGAATCAAAGGCAGAGAAAACGGCCATCAGAAGAACCTACTGGAGTGCTGGTGTGTTTTTGTAGCCATCTGAGCGTGGACTTTTTTGTTTAAAAACTGATGAAAAAGCCTTTTTTGACCTTTGTGAGATACCTAGGTTTGACATAAAGTGAGCAAAGAGTGTAAAATTCAAAACTGTCGTTAAGTTAAAAAAACAGTTTGGATTTACACAGTCTGTAGTCGATGTAGACCAGTGACAAAAAGGAAAGTAGAACCAGAAGGATGGCCATTCTAGCACCTATCAAGTATCGAGTAAGACCACTTATTCTTTTTTGAATGCCGTTATGCTCTCTACGGATGGCTGTGGCACTGATTAACAGCAAGCGAAGCAACAATAACGGAGCCAGGATCCTGGTAGAGGTTCATGCTGCATGTTACTGAAGGCGTGAAAATGTAAGCCATTGAAAACCACAGGAAAAGGTGCCTCGGTCTACAAAAAAAAATGTGTATAGTGAGAACCCCCCCAATCCCCCCCCTCATATAATCAATGAAATGTCTTTGCCTGAACCCGCCAAATCTGTCCGAGTGCGTTTGGGGTAAGGAAGAGATTGTTGCCAAACTACTCCTTTAAGAGTTAATGTGCTGTAGCCCACGAGCTGCCAAAAAAGCAAGGAACGCCAGCGCTTGTGAGAGACTGAAGCCTCGATGTGCAGCTGCTGGCACCCACCGGCCCCCAGGAGCCCTCAGTGGCCCCCATGCCCCGTAATCAACCAGCCGTGAACATTAGATCTGCTCTGTGCACGGCACCTGCGGACAAGTTACTGGCAGTGGAGAGATGGCTGCATAAACACACATGCGCACATGGATCCCTGTGCAGGGGAACAGAGGGTGCTCTGTTCATTAACACCCTGCCTTAATAACATGTTTGCGAAGGTGTAGTGCAGAAAGCTAGCAAAACAGAGCGGGGAAAGCCTAGAGCCAAGCTAAGACATTAGCAATCCAAAGTACAACACACAGATCCAGTAGCTAAGAGCCCACGAGGCTGTTTCTGGGTGGAAGGCATGTTGAAACACTCTACTGGCTAATTTAGCAGGGCTTTCCCCCAACTAACAATGGGTTTCATTCACCAATATCTTCCCAAATTTTTCCTTAATTTTTTTTTTTTAAGAAAGGTCATTACAATATGTCTATGTTAGATTTGGAACCAGTTATTCTGCACAAACATTTTTCCCCTAAAGGTGCATAAGTGTGCTCTTGAGCGAGCTCTCCCCTTAGAACAAAACTTAAAGAAGAAAACACTGGTGAATGTAACGTCAGAATCTACGTGAAAATTGCTTAATTGTGTTTTGAGAAGAAATTTCTTTGTAAGAAGGGTTCTTAAATGAGGCCCAAAGTTTTAATTTGACTGAAAGGCTGTCGTCTAGTTCCCAGCAGTTTGCCATACACTAAAAAGAATATAATATAAAATAATAACAGACAGGTAATGTATATAACATTGACTATCTATTACAATAGTGCCTGTCAGGGGGTGGAATATATTAGGCAGCAAGTGAACAGTCACCACTGTCACCACTTTGACAAGGACCTTATTGTGATGGCTAGACGACTGAGCCAGAGCATCTCCAAAACAGCAGGTCTTGTGGAGTGTTCCAGGTGTGCGCTACCCAAAGTCATCCAAGGACAACTGGTGAATCGGTGACAGGGTCATGGGCACCCAAGGCTCATTAATGCATGTGGGAAGTGAATGCTAGCCCATCTGGTCTGATCCCACAGAAGAGCTACTGTGGTTTAAAAAGTGATGCTGACTCTGATAGAAAGGGGTCAGAACACAC